>OX328123.1:93146002-93238502 GCA_946811695.1 Gonocerus acuteangulatus
AATTATTTCAGACAAAATCAGATCCGTAATATACCTCTGGGGCCTGGTACTATAGAGGTTTCTGATTCATGACCATAAAAAACACTAGGGAGATTGTGTGGTCAGTAATATGCTCCGGCCGCCTGCTTTTCCCCTTTGCTGCTTTGACTGCTGGGGTCATTAGCACCAAAGTATGCATTAATAAATTAGTTAAAGGCTTTTTTGGTCTAGGGACAGTTCTTATAGAATGTTGGTATCCAAAATCATTTTACAATATAGGAAGGTTTAAGGAAAAAAATTGCATTGAATATCAAACAATAATAAAATGTTATTTTATTATGAAAATATCATAATAAAATAACATATCATTATAAATATATTAACAATATTAATATTAATTGCTTGTAATATTAATATTACAAACATAAATAATGATATTTTGAATTTTAGGTAGATCCAGGGCCAAGAATAATTATACAAGATGAGCAGAGAAAGGTGGGACGTTGGTCTCGTAGGACTGATCCTCCAAAATATCAGACTGGAATTATGTGAGTATCATACATAAAATTGATTTTATTTATTCAAGGGAGTCAACCAGGTAGTCCGTATTCCTGGAAAGAATCCTTCTTTATTCCACTTCGGTGTCACCTATTTTCTTGTTTTTGAGTGAGCAGACTCATGCATATGCTAATAAACCTTGCTTGTAATTGAAGCAAACGTAGTTTTTAATGTTCTTCTTAAAGCTTCAGGGAAATTTGACATCGAATTTGGCTTCTTTGGTTTCTATTTTAAGCTTTAAATCACACTATATATAAAAATTATATGTAAACAAGCTAAGGCAACGCAGCTCCTGTTCTTTGTAAGAGGAGAGTCTGTCTACCCTCAGTTGGGTAAGGAACCCTCAGCAGATGTGTCTGCTACCTTCAGCTAATAATGAATTCAAGAAGTTAAGCTATTTTTTAGCATATTTCCTCGCTTCTTTCATAGGGAGGAAATCGACGTCGACCTGGCCATCCGGAAGTGTCGACTAGAAAATTGAACATTTTAGTACTTATTGAGATTAGATCATTGACCTTTAGTGATGCGAAGGTAGGAATTGTCAGGGTTCGGTCATTATTTTTTAATAAAACTACATTTTCATGTGAAAATGGTTTTATTGTTTTCCGACGTTTCGGCTTGAAATTCAAGCCTTCGTCTCAGGGCTTTAAAACAAGTAGGACAGAGTTAATACTAGTCTATAAATTTATAAAAAGATTCAAAATTCATTTTAGTACTTATATATCAACAAAATAAAGGTGGCTCAAATTTTTTTTATATATATATATATATATATATATATATATATATATATATATATATATAAATTTTATTTTTTGTTATGTATGTACATATTTTTTTCACCTTTTTTGTACATTTTCTTTCCTCCCCCTCTTTTATTTATACAAATAAACATTACTGAGTGAGCCTCTGAAATATGTACAAAGAATTACCTAAATTCTCTCATAGTTACTACGCAGCACTTTACTCATGACTCTATTGTTTAAGACTATTTATTTGTTTTTGTTTGTTTTAACACTGAAAACATTGACATACACTTTTCCTGATTCTTTATTGTCACAATTTAATTGCCTGAGTTGGGATGAACTATTAAAAAAAATATATGTATTGTTTAAACATTTTCATTATTTAGAAGCATGACATGATATAGACTACATAAAAACTTCAACATAAAATTTAAAAACTACATCTTGCCTGATTTAATCTTACTGGATATTAATTTGTTAAAAAACAAAAAAATAATTAATTTGTTGTTGTTGTTGTGTGAAAATGGGAATGTTAAGACAAAATATTAAGGTTCCAGAAAAAAGAGATTTAGTCAGTATCTCAGCGTCTATTATGTTTTTTTTTCTAAGAGTTGTTGAATTGATTTTACGTTTGACTTTTAGCTATCCTGATAGTTGGAAATCAGTCTGAACTGCATTATAGTTTGTTCTTAATAATTGTACATTAAGAGATTATTACTCATGAGTACTTAGAAATGAAAAGAAAAAAAAGTTGGTAATTTCAAATAATAAGATTAAATAATTAACAGGTTTTTGAGAAGAGTATGTAAACAAAGTTCATTCCAGAACTTTCTTGCCTTGTTATTGACAAATTGTAGTTCAATGTTTCCTAACACTTAGTGATAAAGTAAAATTTATTTTTAAAAGAATGGAAGAAACAATTTCAAACCATTTTCTTGGCTGTAGAAGGATAGTTTATTCATATAAAGAATTCAAAAAAAGGTAATACAAATTTTTCATAAAATATTTTTTCAGAATTCATTTTACATAAAATAAAATAGTTAGATAGTATGTTTTATTTAGCCAAAAATGTCTGGTCTTTTAAGGATCTTCTAAAATATGATTAAGGATAATTCTAATATTTATTGAATATAAAGAATTAAACAAAAGAGAATATATCTTAGACTTGCATAATTTTGCCTTATTTTTAAAATAAAAACGTGATTTCCTGCATTGGAATTCTTTCAGATATAATTTTTAGTAGAAACTAGTTTAAGATTTTTTTATTTTTATTCTGGTTTAATGTCTTCTCAGGCCAATAGTGGAAATGAGATTATATTTTTTGAGACGGTTATTTTTTAAAAGCACAACTTCCTTAGGAATTAGTGTCATGATATCTATTATATGGATGACCAAAAATAATTTCAAAAGAACTAGAAGTAGAAGAAAACTAAAGTGGCTCCTTAATCAATGATAGTGACAGAGTTTATGTAAAACTATTATTTCCGATTAATGGTATTAGATTTAAGTTCAGTTTATGCAGTGAGTGAGTGTTCTGATCTTGAGGCGTAACCAAAACTCATACCTACTGATGATTAGAGAATGAGTTATATCATGATGTCAAGCACCAAAACACTCAAAGTCAATTAAAAATAAAAGATAATTCTAGTAGATGGTGAATATTCCAAAGTACTTTTAGGTTGCTAGCAGAGAAGGAAGATCTTTAGTAAAATGAAATACGTCCAGTTCCTTCACAAAATCAAATTTTATTTTATGAAGAATATTCACTTGTTTGTAGTTTATAGGTATCACAACGGGGAATATAATATCAGTATTCTTATTTAGTTAACTTTGTAACCCCGTAGTTTTTTTATTATTGGATCCAATCATAAACATATTGGCACTATTGGTTGGCTTGAGCTCGTCCTTCAATGTCGCGAATATGATTTATTTTAAGTTAACATTATATCATTTTAAGGCTCTAAAGTAAGGGACCTTTCTAAGGCTGAAGTATATTGAGCACTATTTTTCATGAGATAGAAAAAAGTAATTGCTGAATTTATTAAATACGTAGTAAGGTCCATAAGTTTCCGGCCTGTCCTGCTTCCCCTCCTTCAAACGTGCCGAGACCTGCACGCCTATGCAGGTCCATGCCCGCCTATGCAGGTCCATGCCCGCTCACTCCATACCCATCGCCCGCACTTCCTCAGTCTTGTCAGTCAGTGTCCAGCCTTGAAGGAGACTCCCCATTTTTACAATGTTCAAACTAGAGTACCGTGCAGTAATTAAATTCTTTTGTAAAGAGGGTCTTACTCCTGCGCAAATTAAAGAGCGCTTGGATTGTGTATACGGGCAGTCCTCCCCCTCGTATTCCACAGTGAAAGAATGGGCAAAATTATTTAAGTTAGGGAGAGAAAGTCTAGAAGATGACCCACGTCCCGGTCGCCCATTGGAAGCTGTGACTTCTGATACAATCGAACTTGTGGAATCTGAATTGCTGTCTGACCGGCGACTAAAAACCAAGGAAATAGCAGCGAGGTTAGGGCTTTCAAAAACAAGTGTTTTGAGGATCATCAAAGAAAATTTGCATATGAACAAGGTTAAAGCAAGATGGGTTCCAAAAATTCTTTCAGCTGCTCAAAAACAGGAACGAGTTCACTGCTGCAATGAATTTTTACGCGAGTATAATGCCGACCCAAGGAATTTTTTGGACTCAATTGTAACTGGGGATGAGACAATGGTTCTATATTATGACCCACTCAGCAAAAGAGAGTCCATGGAATGGAGAAGACCAGGAGAAGCGCCTCCTTTAAAGGCAAAAGTCACGCAATCAACAAAAAAGGTAATGGCCACAATTTTTTGGGACTGTAAAGGAATACTACTGATAGATTTTAAATAAAGGAATACCACAATGAATGGTGAGTATTATGCAGCCCTACTTCACCGGTTACAAGACGCCATTAAAGAGAAGAGGCGAGGGAAGTTAAGCAGAGGTGTCCGCCTCCTTCATGACAATGCCTCTGTCCACACAGTATTGATTTCCAAGGCCGCTGTGATGACTGTGGATTCCAAGAAATCTCTCATCCCCCTACAGCCCAGACTTGGCCCCTAGCGATTTCTACCTTTTCTCAAAGTAAGTAAAGAACTTAGAGGAGAATATATTGAAAAACAGTAAAACCAGTTTTTTTCTTTCACCTTTCCTTCTATCCCAGGCCGAAAACTTTTGGACCTTACCTCGTAAATGCTCAAACAAATATTTCTTGTACCAAAGTTTGTTTCATTTACATGTCCTCTAGATCAACCCCAGCAAGTTCTTTGGTGATATTCGAAAAAGTTAAATACAAAATAAGCTGAGAAAAAAATAATTTTTACAATTGTTATTGCGGCATATTCAACTATTTTCTGATAACTCATTGCATCGAAAGATGTCCTGCAATGCAAAAATTCTCATCTTAGTACATTTCCCTATATATTATTTTTCGGTTTTGCGACACATTTTCTGCCAATGTAATTAGCATTGGGCTTCTTACTGGTTTCCACCCTTACACTCATCTCGCTTATCATCGCCCCAGTGATGAAACAAAGTTGTATCTCCCCCAGGTTAGAATAGAATCTTTATCTTCAAGAATCTGCAGGCTCTATCATTACATCACCCTCCGCAAGGCTCATTTGTTTTATGTGAAGAGGTCAAATTTTAAAAAATCTATACAATAATTCTGATTAACCAAACATCTATCAAAAGAAAATAGTCTACTTCTTGGGAGCTAAAAATTATGGTTTCAAATGTAGATGTGGAGGCCAGGTGGCCACTTCTGAGATCACTTCTGGGATCTGGGAAAATGCCAGTTCTATGCCAATGTATAAGTTGGAAGGCCAAACGATATCTGTTTGTAGCTTAGATTTGGGTATACCATGTTTTTCACTCGGACAATTTATACGTGGCCAGATCTCCCATGGGTAGTTTTTTGTGTGTAAAGATGGACTAACCCAAAATATTGTACACTCCATTGCACTAAGAGATTGATTTTTTTTTATTGTCATAATTAGTGATAGAGATATAATTTTAAATATATTATTGGAGACCCGGTAGCCGTGAGGGTTAAGGCGTGAGCTCTTAACACTCCGTGCCAAAGGTCGTGGGTTCGATTCCCACTAGGGGCGGTGGCTTTTCTTTCGAAAAAAGAAAAGGCATCACCCCTATCCTGGCTAGAAAAGGGTGGTAACCTATAGATAACCCGTCCTAAAATTCGTAGTTAATAATAAATGGACGTTAAAATTTAAATAAATAAATAAATAAATATATTATTTATTTATTTAAATTTTAACGTCCATTATTATTAACTAAGAATTTTAGGACGGGTTATCTATAGGTTACCACCCTTTTCTAGCCAGGATAGGGCTGATGCCTATTCTTTTTTCTAAAGAAAAGTCACCATCCCATAGTGGGAATCGAACCCACGACCTTTGGCACGGAGTGTTAAGTGCTCATGCCTTAACACTTATGGCCACCGGGCCTCCTGTGGCATTAAAATATTTAATATTTTAACTAATATTAAATATATTAGTTAAAATAATAAAGTACAATGAATTACAAAAATGAATGTTTGGTGATCTATTATTTTTATAGGTCATCATTACAGCGCTCTATTCCTCTTTCAGTCAACGACCACATCCCCACACACTTACAATAAGTTAGTTATTTGACCTCCAAAATAATCATAAGAACTAATTTATATGACGAAATAATGTTTGCCGGGTCAGCTAGTATATATATGTATATTTGTCTGTCACTCTCTCATAGGCTCAAAAATGGTCTGATTTTGATGAAATTTGGTACAAAAATACTGTGCTTAATTTAAAAGATCAAATTTGATAACCAACAGAGTCCACCTAATGGAACACTGTATTATGGGCAAAATTCACGCAAAAAAAATCATTGTGGTTATGCCTTTTTGTTTGGAGGCTTCCAGGTACCATTTTTATAGGTTCTCTAACATATGGAAATTAATTAAACCATTTTCAAGACTATATCTGCAACCATTTTTGAGAAAAGTGGAAAAAACTAGTTTTTCTAACAAATTTCAGTTTGGGTACATAGAATTGTTGAAATATGTTCCACATGTTAGAAATTCATCAAAACTAAGATATTTAAATGTTGGTTACATTTGGAGTTAAGGAAGTATTAAAAAAATAAATAATATCAACAGACATGAACAGTTTTGGATCTTCACATATTTTCTTAAATATCTGGAAGAGGGTTGAGAAATTGTGGAAAGCAATCATTCGAAAGCTTTCTACTATTCTCTACAAAAAAGGTTCTAAATCATCATCTAAATGTCATTCGAAGACATTAAAACTAGTTGTTGGTTTTGTTTATTTGGACCAATTTTGGCTGTTTTTGTTTTTTTACGGTGCATCGACATCTAGGCCATGAGCGCCAACATCCAAGCTGTGAGATAAATTACTGCCACCAGCGAGAATCGACCCACCATCTCCAGCTTGAGAAACTAAGGCGTTAGCGACTAGACCCCGGGGAGACCCCATTTGTAATTTGTTATAGAGGGAAAATCAGGATACGTAAAATTATAAACAATTTTTGTTGTTAGAAATAGAGCTTTCTGAGTAGACTTCAAAGATGCGTGGAGTATTTTCAATTTGTATTGCCGAATTGGGGCTTCCATAAGAATGAGGGAGAAGGTGGATTGAGTAATTTCCACTTTTTGTCAGTTGGCTACTGTCAGTTTCCTGTGCTTTATGGCCCCTAATATATCCCTTTTCCTACAATAGGGTAGGTGTTAAAAATTTGTGACGAAATATAAAAAAAAAAAAAATTGTTTATTTCTATTCTGAGCTTTCCAACAATAGGATAGGTGTTGAAATTTGTGATGAAATATATTTAAAAAAAAATTGTTTATTTCTATTCTGAGCTTTCCAAATGACACTAGGAATAAGTATGAAAAAGCGCTAAGATGAAGCAGTTCCTGCGAGTTGGACTTTTCTGTTATTTGCACACCATAAAAAAAAAAAAAACTAAGTTTTAAAAAAAATATATAATTAAATACAAATGGTGCAAATAATCATCAAGAAGGCAATAATTATAAAATTATTTGACGCCACATGAATTTGGTTAAGTTCTGTGGGTTCCACAAATGTTTTTATTTTTCTATGTAGCAGAGCCCCATATTCTATTTACTCTCTGAGTAGAAGCAGAAAATTATGGAGTTCATCCACAAAATTATATTTGTTATTTTTACTAAGATGTTAGTATCCTTCATCTACTATTCTATTATACCCCTTCCAACTACCACACATACCAATCGAACTGGGTTTTATTCTCTTACATATTATTGGTATTGGAGTTACCACGTATCTGTATTCAACAGTACAAAGGAAAGATTCATTGGTTTGGTGATATATTCCTCCAAAAACCCACCTCTCCTTTACCATTCTACCAACATTATGTTGTAGTTTCAAGAAACAACTTTCATCTATTTCTACAATAAATCTTTCAGCTATTATAATACTTTCCTTCTAATATTTCCAGCTGCATACCTCTCTCGTATAATTGTTGCAGTCAACAACACTGCAGTGAGTCATGTTCAGTTCCCAATTAAAAAAATCAATTGATGTGAGATAAGCCCAAGAGTAAATAAAATGGATAACTGTATCTAGTGGAAATTTAGACCTCACCAACCGATTACTTCTTTTTATTCTACATTTGCACTTACACATTTTTCTTGAAAACCTCCAACAAGTGCCTCAATTTTACTTATATTGACAAAGAGTGGCCAAATTTACTCATTCTGCTCTCCTCAATAATGCCTGATCCTGAAAAAATTTCTCAGCAGATCTATAATCATACACCTGTCTTAACATTTTCTTCAAACTTATCATCATCTTTTGAAACAATGAGCATTGTTAGGACCATGTCAAACTATCGAATATGAAAATCGGAGCAAAGTAGAAACGAACATATTCTATCCATTGACGAAGTAATATATTGAAAAATAGCCCTATTCGACACTTTATTTAAGGCATTAAAGGCTATTCTATAAAGCGGTTAGAGTTGTGACAATTTATGCGATCATCATATGCTTTTTTTTTGACACATATAAATTATAATTTTTTAAAAAAACTATTTTTTTTTACTAGCAGGCAATAACAGATTTTTTGGCAATTACCCAAAATATCAGAACTTTCCCACCTTCCAAAATCTCAAACAAAGGGAAATAATTATCTTCAAATGGTCAAAATATCAACAACAAAAATTAAATAAGCAAAATATTTATTTAGAATAAATATCATCTCAGTCTTTCATTAAATTTCTGTAAATATTTACAATTAACTTATACAGAATTTTAGAAAATAATATTAATATAACTACATTAAGTTTCCAATGTAAGCAGTACGTGGATACTTCTTTTTCAATTCTGGCCATTGGACATAAATAACATCAGCAAAAAGAAGCAAAATATGACCAGTTACAGAAAGAGTGGTAATTCTGCAAATGCTCTCAATAAAAACAATTTTATTATTAGACAAAAATAACACTCTCATTAAAAAAGCAATAAGACAAAGAGGAATGCAAGTACCTGGACCATTACAAAGAATCAGCTCAGGTCTGGCCTGAATCATTTTAGGAATTGAAACAAGTGTTGAATACAGCGTTGTAAAGACTGATGTAATGTATGATTGGCCAACATTTCGACATCTTGGTACTTTCATGACAGAATATTCCTCCTTGTTTCTAGCTAAAGCTAATTCATGAGAAATTATTTTCATCTCACTAGTGATGTCATTTGATGCCATAGCGTACACTCTTGGCTGGTATCTATTGTAGTCAATTTTCTGTATCATTTTCAACATTTCAGCTGTATGTCCACCAGATCCAATAATGATCATTGTCTTCACTGGATTCAAAACTGTTCGTTCACATGGTTGTCTCTTGTTATTAATGGTTAAGTAAACTAAATAGATAAACCTAACTATGAAAACAGTCAAAAAGGTGAATATATACGCATAAGTACACTCACTTATCATGTTTACAATAAATTCGTTTTTATCTTGCTTGTGGTAGAATCGTTAACAATGAACTAACTTTGAACATAATAAAGACAGCGTTACTGACAGAAGCCGTAATGTCAAATTAAACAACAAAGGTCAGCTGATAGGACTTTGTCAAGAACAGCTGGTGGCCACTGCTGCCAACCCAACGCAGTAGTTTATCGATTACTTTTGAAATCACTTTTAATTTTTTATTTTTACATTTTGATGGATGCTTTTATTCTGACAATGAAAAACTAAAACTTTAAGTAGATTTATTAACTTAATCAAAAAAGTTTGGTTGGGTAAGGCCCAGCGCACACGGTGAGACTGTTTTGCAACTCCAGTTGCAAACTAGTTGCACGCGCAACTGTTTTGCGACCCCGGCAATGTATTTCAATGGAACGGCGCACACGACGCAACTGGTTTTATACGATTTCAAACTAACCTGAAACCAAACATATGTTAAGGCCCATCGCACACGATGCAACTCGTTTGCAACTCCAGTTGCACGCGCAACTGTTTTGCGACTTCGGCAATGTATTTCAATGGACAGGCGCACACGACGCAACTTGTTTTTGACGATTTCAAACCAGTCACATGCAACGCAAATGCAACCGCGGGCCCACGGTTGCAGTTGCGTTGCATTTGAGTTGTACGAGACTTTCGTCGGACAGCCTTGCATTCTATCGATATTTGTGGTTGCTTAGTTACAGGAAGGTTCATTTATTACATATGTTATTCAGCTATGTTATCTTGGGTTATCAGTTCAGGCAACGAATGCTTGAAAACAGCTATATGTGGAAATTTTTGGAACACAATTTTTGACGTCGTAACTTTGTTTGGGCTGGATAGAAGGTGAACATATCAAGAGTCGTCGCCGCTAGCCATTAAGCAGGGGGGGAGGGGGGGTTTAGAAATAGAACTTGTAGGAAATTTAATCAGCTTTCATTTGTTATAGCATAGTCATGTCGCTAGGACGCAGGGTTTCCGAGATATAAGTGAAAAGTCGAAAAATGGGACCTTCTAAACCCCCCTCCTCCCGGCTTAAAGGCTAGGGGCGAGGACATTTGATATGTTCACCTCCTATGTAGGCCAAACAAAGTTACGAAGTCAAAAATTGTGTTCCAAAAATTTCCATCTATAACTGTTCGTTGCCTGGACTGTATATAAAGGCAGTTTTAAGTAAAGTGTATTTGAGCCATGTAGCCAATAACAATATGTGCCATCAAGAACTTATCGTGAAACAATTTTTGATTTAAAAACGGATGTCAGATTCGTTTTTAGCACATAAACCCCCCCCCCCAATTCAAATTTTGTGAATATTACAAAAAAAAAAAAAAAAAAAAAAAAAAGGTATTTTAAATTTCACTAAGGGGGAGGGCCCTTATAAGTTTGTTAAAGATTCAAGAATCCGGCCATATTTCAAAGAATATTTACCCAATTCAAACCAAACTTGGAGGGTCGATAATCTGACACATTTCCTTCCAATGAGGGTGTTTCTACGTGTTCTGGGATTGACGTTATATGCAAAAAAATTAACATTTTAATTTTATTTTGAGAACCATTTTTTGCAAGTACATTTTGATATAATACAATAGTCATTTATTTGATGATGGTCATTTATTGGTTAGAACAAAGAGTCTTTCTTCTTTTTTAAGGATTTCAATGAATTAAAAATGGGATTATCTCAGGAGGAGATATTGAATTTCAAAACGTCACGTTACTTTTTCGCTTACAAATTTGTAGTCTCCTTCAGACTGGGAAAAATCATTAGTTTTTGTTTTCAAAGATATTCACCTTAAAGTTTTTTGGGGTGCTTATTTCTGCTATTATTTTTGGTCTAAAAAAATGTATAATGCTAGTTTACTTGAAAATGTGGAGATTTAATGACTGGTCAGGTGACCACTGGCGACCAATGAGAAGCATCCAGGAACAGCCAATAGGAACGAGCTTTCCCGACTTCGACAGAGGCGCCCCGACCTCGGCCTATGACTAGGGGCGTTCCTGCTGGCTCCAGGACACTTCAGCTCCCTCAAGACCAGACTCCAGCCAGCCATGCACTCAGGACCAAGCAACCGGCGTTCCAGCAACCATCCAGCCATGCACTCAGGATCAAGGACCTAGCTCTGGACAAAGTACGAAGCCGCCGTCTCGATGTACCCAGTGGTCAAGCCAGCCTCCAGTCATTACACTCCCGACTCCTACTTCCCCCAACTCTAGTCAGTACCTGGCTTATTCATTTACTTCCTTACCACTCTCACTCCTGCTTCGAGGAACGGCTACGGCTCAGTACCGAACACCTTCTCCCCGACTCAGTGGAACAGCTAAGGCCTAGTACCAAGTCGGTATCCCCCAGGTTCAAGGAAGCGCCCTTACCGGGACACAGTACTTACCTGGCTACCTTCTCCCGACACATCCTTCCTAGCCTACCTTTAGTAGCGACTACCATCCGCTACAAAAACATAAACATATTTTTGAATTTATTTGACGTAATATAAATTATTGTTTAACGATTACATTTTTCTTTTAATCTAGGAACTCTATAAAACAAATGAATTGGTGAAAGAATCATGTCGATATAATTTTTTAAACTTGATGAAAAAAGCACTTTCAACTTATTTTATTTTATTTCTCGGCTCCAAGGCGTATTGGGCGGAACGCTCGGACACGTCGACTATTTTTCTGTGTAGAATCACCAGAATAAAAATAGTCCATATTGGTGACCCCCATCGCTGTATACTCCCCTTGTGAGTCTGACATCGCAAGTTCTTACAAAGAAACACGTAACTCACTAAATAAACAATCCACTTGCGAAACTGTTGGGCAATTGATTTACAACAAGCCAATATACTCGCGTGTTTTGTTTTAGTTAATAAATAATTTTATACGCAACTGGTTTGCAACTCGAGTTGCAGAACAGTCGCGCCTTTTGCTGAAAAAAGTTGCAAACTGGTTTCAGACGCAACTAGTTTGCAACTCGAGTTGCAGAATAGTCTCACCGTGTGCGCTGGGCCTAATAGCCATTTATTTCATATAATTATAAGGTAATACTGAAGGAGAGTGTCCTCAGCACCGATTTTCTTCAAAATTTGCACTATAACGTATTTTGATGCACTAAACACGAATCCGTTGAAAAAAAAAGTTGCTCGCAACTAGGAAAGAAGTTATTAAGCACTAAAGTTCACTGTTATGGAGGTTATAAAAGACGGGGTAAACCCTTCTAACTCAATGGGGTAAACAGCTTATATGTAAACACGCGCCTGCGCAGTAGTCCTTAATGACGAAGTGTAATTGAAATTTAGACTCACCTGTGGTAGCTGACTTGGTCTTAAACTGTCGCTTTTGGGCATACGTGCTATGCGTTTCCGCTCGCTCAAGAAAACATCAAAACCCCTAGTCAATCCAACTCGCAGAAATGAAAAGAATTCTATGCCTAAAAGTCGTCCAAGGCAGTCTTCCCTAACCTTCATAACAGTGAAATTTTTTTTTAAATAACTTCTTTCCTAGTTGCGAGCAACTTTTTTTTTCAACGGATTCGTGTTTAGTGCATCAAAATACGTTATAGTGCAAACTTTGAAGAAAATCGGTGCTGAGGACACTCTCCTTCAGTTTTACCAATTATAACTGTATTTTTCGTGAGTACTATTTACGTTTAATCACACCATGACATCGTTTATGACAATATACAGAGTGCCCCACGTTCAGATGTCATAACTTTAGGGGTTTATTCTGCATCCCATTTGTAGTTCAGGGGCTCAAAAATGAGCGCACTATCTTAAAATTTAGAGGAGCTACTCAAACTTTTGTCTTTTTTAAAAACTACTGGCTTTTTTAAAGAAAAACTGAGGTTTCGGAATTTGTGATCACAGTATCGTAAATAAAGACCACATTTTTCATGGGCGCATATAGAAAATAATTTCGGAGGGGGCTGAGACCATTTCCGTTGTATGGAATACTAACAATTTAGATCTTGGAAGAGTTTTAGCCAACTTAAACGCTATTACACCCAAAATAAAATATGTTTTATGATATAAATGATCTTATTTAATTTATTTTTAAGGGTTTTATGAAATTTTTACCGATCAAATCAAAATTTCGGGGGGGGGGGCTGCAGCCTCCTCAGGCCTCCCCCTTATATACGCTCATGATATTTTTAAAATCTACATTAAAGTTCCAATAAGAAACACCCGTTATTGAAATATTATCATGTAAATTAAGTGCTATATTAAAAGCCATATAAATGAAAATGTTTAACATTAGTGTTTTATTAAAGTATTCAATATTTTCTTGATCGCCTATTTTTAGACTTGGTGGTTTGCCTACGTCTCAAAAGTTGCATTATTTAATAAGCTTCAAAATGGTACCTCGTAGTTTAAGAAACAAATCTATTTCAATCTATTTTTTTCTGATTTCTAACTCAAAACCAATAAATGTGCTTTAGCGTGAACGAAACATTCTGAACAAATTCTTTAATTTCTCACGATGATGTCGATGTACCATCCTTCCCAAACTACATGACGTTTATTATACAAGCCCATCTATCAAATAACAACCCAATTCTGGTTTCAAATGGATGGTTGCCCAGCTCATAATGGACGAGTGGTGGCGGAATGGCTGAAAAGTGAATTCCCTAACTGTTTCCACATTACTCATCTACACAATTTTTTTACACCGCTATCTCTCAAGACACTTTTTAGACGGAATTCCCATGAACCAAAATTTTCTCCCGCGAAAGGCACAATATTATATTTCTCCCGAGATATCCTGGGTCCATAACCTGTTGATTTAATAAATGGGAGAAATAAAATAAGCCATCTTATGGAATACCTCATAAATTAGGAGCACTTACAACACAACTAACTAGGGAAGGACTGGACATGTTCACCACAAAGAGGCCCAATGCCCAACAGGATGCAACGAGGAGTGAACATTGAATATCAACGCTATTATCTTCTCAGTAATGTGTGGTTTTCAAGTTAGTCGTTTCAGTCCTAGGTAACAAATTTCGGATTTTTGAGGAACAAATGAGTTGTAAAGGGACAACGGAGGACAACTTATCATCTGAGGGCAAATGTTAGGTGGCTCCATTTGTTCTCCATTTGTTAAGACAAGGATCGCCTAGGTTAAGGTGTGCCTCAGGAGACTTGGATACGAGGTTCGGTTCTTGGCTACAGCCAAGCGTATCATATAGAGAGATGTGTCAGGATGAGTTGGAATATCGGATGTATATGCCAAGAATAGGACTGGACTAAGAATTCCACCTTGTGGAACACCTACCAGTTAAATGGAAAATTGGAGAGGATGAAGTGCAAAATGAGATTTGTAAAAAGCTGTTAAAAATATAGGATTTTATTATTATGTAGTATGTGGATGGAAATACTTGTTTGAGCTTTAACAATAATCTGTCATGCCACACTCGCTCAAAAGCCTGAGCTACATCGAGGAAAACAACTGAGCAATATTGGATGTTTTTGAAGGCTCGAAATCTAATCTAAAGTTCTGTGGCATCAATGAATAGTGGAATGAAATTGACAGAAATTGAAATTGGGATAACGGGTTCAAGGATGGGATAAAGGCATTTGGGTATGAGTTTCACCATTAGAGTAACCCAAAATAGAGTACCAATTACCTTAATAGTTCTGAGATAATAAATGCTTATTTATACAATGAATGATCGAATTCTTACTCTTTTACGCCTTGAAAATTTTACAATTATAATTTAAATTTAGTTTAATTGCACAATTGCAATTCTTATACAAATATTTTTGCTGCCTAATGATTTTATTTTTACCTTATTCCGAAAGAATTGTCGGTACTTACGTATTAGCGTCAAAGCAGGTTAAAGAGGCGGGTCTCTTTCAGAGATCTGGATCATGGATAACGCATTTCTATTGGTCAATCACTATCAGAGATATCATCATCTATTGTGTTTATAGTAACCGTCTTGTTCCCTTTGTCTTTTTAACGCAATTCATTTGTGCTTTATTTATTTAAATTTTAACGTCTATTTATTATTAACTACGAATTTTAGGACGGGTTATCTATAGGTTACCACCCTTTTCTAGCCAGGATAGGGGTGATGCCTTTTCTTTTTTTCGAAAGAAAAGCCACCACCCCTAGTGGGAATCGAACCCACGACCTTTGGCACGGAGTGTTAAGTGCTCACGCCTTAACCCTCACGGCCATCGGGTCTCCTGTGCTTTATTTACCCACGCAATTGTTGTTGTTTTTTTTTTGTTACGCGATTTCAGTTTTTGTGCGAGTTAGCGACAACAGAATAGCTAGGATGAAAGCTACTGTTTCGAAGCGATTCTAAATTGTTTATCAGTCCATTATCCAGCGAAAACCCATCCTTAATCTATATTATCAACGTGTTGGATTGACTGGAGTTTTGATATAACCTTGAGCGAGCGGAAACGCATAGAAATTATGCTATTAATATAAGTGCTACGCGTTTTCGCTAGCTAAAGGTTATATCATAACTCTAGTTAACCCAAATCGTTGATAATTGTCGCCATATTGGCAAAAACTGATTTGACTCCTTGATCCAGCTTTCTGACCTGGTGTAGATCCAGTTCTCTGAGACCCGACCTACTTTGACGCTAATACGTAAGTACCGAATGGGCTATTGATTTTGCACTCTCGAAAGATTTTTTCAAACCTTAATTTATATATATATATATATATATATATATATATATATATATATATATATATATATATATACGCACATGCACTCGCACACACACACGAAGAAGAAGTAATGCGTGACTAGATTGTTGAGGTAATAGGTCTACAGGTGTTTTTAGGTTGTAGGAATCTCCATGTTATGGCATTGGCCGCTTCGACAAATAAAATATTTTTCTCGACAAAAATAAATAAATAAATAATGTAATAATCTGTGTTTGGGGAAAAGGGTTTCTTCAAGTAGTGCAGTTTTTTTTTTTTTTTTTTTTTTTTTTTCATTTTAAGCAACGTTATAAAGGAGTAAGGGAAGGTGTTGTACCTTTGACCACTTTGCAAAATTGATTTTTTTTTAGCTTCAATATTAAGGCTAAATTCATTTTTTTTAATTCATTGTGATTAGTATTCTATTGCTTATCATATTTAATTTTTTCAAGGTTCTAGCTTTACATTTAATATTTTTTATTAATTTTTTAAAAAATAATCGTAAAGTGATGAAAGGTACAACATGATCACCTCATGGTCAAAGGTTGTACCTTTGATCATGAGGTGTTGTACCTCTGACCACGTAAAAAAAACACAGCAGTGCAGAAAGAAAATTGTATTAAGTAATATTGTAATTAATTGCAAGTTTAATAAATATAAAATGTTGCTACAAGCCGCCACAGCCTCGGTGGTCATAGGTACAATATGGTCAGAGGTACAACACCTTCCCTATCAGGTAATGGTGAATTGTAATTTCATGTAATGCGTTTTTAAGTCCTCCAGATTCCCTTCTAGGTTTTTAGAATCCTGTAAGGAGAATAGAGGGCACTACGCGGACAAATCTTAACTTCCGACGTTATTTTCTCGAGGTGACTGTTCCACAATAAAAAATCTGAAAATTTACGTTAACCTTTGATTTCAGACAAAAGATAATCTAGGATTTTTTCAAGAATGTTTTGATCTATTGGGCACTCTGAATGACTCTAATAAATTTTACTGTTATCCAGTATTAAATTTATTTATTTAAATTTTAACGTCCTTAATGCTCACGCCTTAACACTCACGGCCACCGGGTCTCCTCCAGTATTAAATTTATTCTTGAATAATCTCAAAGATCGGATAATATTAAATTTATTCTTCAATATTATCCGATCTTTGGGTAGATTTTATTTAGATGTCTTTCATTAGAATGAAGGATCTTCTAATGCCCAAAATTATTTTCAGTTCATATGTCGAAAATCCAAGTTGAGAATCGGAGGTTTCCACTCCTGCAAAATGTGCTGTAATGGTGGTGTAGAAGAAAAATGAGCTTAATAACACAACTCCTTCCGTGATATTGTAAATATGTTTAATTAGATATTTGATTGTTATTTCTTTCGAAGGAGAGAGAGAGAATAAAAGAGGTCACCCCTACTTGAATATTTATTAAGTTTCCATGTATTTTACAAGGGGAATACTGACCTAGATTTCCATAACGGCTTTACTTTTCTTCCTTCCACGTAAAATCTACCGGTAAATATCTAATTGACAAGCGGGAAACCTCGTAACATTATTTGTTAAATGATACTCCAATAACTCATATTAATTACATCACTCTATGTTACATCTCTCTCTCTCTCTCTCTCTCTCTCTATATATATATATATATATATATATATATATATATATATATATATGTATATAAATCACGTGTCTGTCTGTTTGACATTCGACAAACAAATCCACACCGTTTGACCGAGTTTGACCAAACTTGGAATACTAGTAGGTCTTGAGATGGGAAGTTTCGTAGGCTAAGTCAAAAACGTCTACCAGCTGTCTGTCTGTATGTTTGTTCCTTATACAAATCCACACCGTTTGACCGATTTTGACCAAACAATCGTCTATGACTCACAGTTCAGAGATTACGAGTTCGAAACAATGAACCCAAATAGTTACAGATTTGCGTTATTAGATTTTAATATTAATTATTTGGTTTCTAATTTACTTTTGCTTTTATAGATGCAGAAAGTAGGTGTAGTAGCATAGCACGCCGGGTAACAGCTAATAGGACAATATAAGACATCAGTTACTTAATTTTTAAATATTTATTCAAGGTCATAATCAAGTCGCCAATCTGGGATTTGAACCCAGAATCTCTCGGTTTTCGCTCTGGTGGATCAATATTTATTCGAACGAATACATAAATGTATTTTGTATCAATTTTAGGCTGGTAACGTATAGATAACACGTTCTAATATTTGTAGTTAATAATAAATGGACGATAAAATTTAATAAATTATATCAATGGTTTTGTTGGACAATAAATATATACCATCAAAATAAATGCAAGAAGTCTTGGAAACATCTTGGTTTAACGATTTCAATCCTCTCCCCTAAGATTGAAACAGGGAGTCTTTGTCACATATGCAATTTCAACTTGTCTACTTAGAACAAAGACCGTCACTTTTTTCAGCCTATTGGCGTTCCAGATAAGAATTGTCGGATTTTCAGCGCGTTCGTAATTAAGTGTTTTTCAAGGAGTCTTGCATGCCATTTTCATCGATTCTTAATTCTAGAGCACGAGTGAGACCCCTCTGTTGATTATGAATTCGTTCGACAGCCAGGAGTGGTTATATCTTGAGAGAAATTCGAATTGCTAAGTGAGTACAACTGGAATTTTTTTTTCTCAATGTATTTTTTACAATATCAATCGTAAACATGTATTAAACTTCTGAAACTCCATTTTTTAATTTAGAATTTTTTTATAGCATTTATTTTTATTTACTTATTTATTTCAAGACCTTCGCAACAAAGGCGATTTGCTAAAATTTGAATATGCATTGCGCATAAAATATTCACAGCTATGTGAAACTTAATTCCTTTAGTTCACATTAAACTCAGAGGGTAGCAAGAATAATTAGTTTTTTTAAATACTGATATTATGCACAAATAGAGAAAAAAAAAAAAAAAAAAAAAAAAAAAAAACTTTTTCTTAACTTTAACTGTATCTTCTTTGCGCGACGCAGCTTTTCTACGATATCTCTGTAGTCCCTTGGGAAACTTTGCTTCTTTTCTTTTCCTTAGAGGATTCTTCACTCCGATCAACCACTAATGTCTCAGTCTGGAGTATCACACTTTCTTTTGTCAGCACCTTGGTTTCTTCTTGGCGAGGTTTATAGCATTTGATTTAATATAATTTGGAATTTGTTTGGATGTAGTCTTCTTCTTAGCAGAAATATATCGGTTGAATTTTTTAAGGCTCCTTCAGTCAAATTTCCTTTTGAGGATTCCGTTAAGAGTTGTAATGGTTGAAATCTGTTTTATAATGGTGTAAGTGAGCATGTAGTTAGGACTAACCTAGGCTTCGTTCTCGCGGACCTCTCTTCTATAGGTTAAGGTATAATACGAATTGTTTGTGCTCTTTTACTTTTCGAGATGTTCTGATTATCAACTTCTTCCTGATGTTCGTGAGAATATGGATATGTTCTTCACCCCCCCCCCCCCTTAGGAAAGAACACTTAAAAAATCACTTATAAAACATGAGAATGTAATTATAAACAATCACCAAGTTCATTCATCTATTGGAGCCAAATTGAGCAACAGTGCTCAAAATTCACAATGGCTATCGCCGTCTTTGACAAGTCCCGTAAAAAGCACAGTAAACGTTTTCACTCTTACCATCATTAACAGCTAGTAAACCTTATATGCGGCCACTTCTATAATTGGTAGAAGGATTCTATCATTCACAAAAAAAAAAAAAATAAATAAAAGATATCTTTCATTTGATATAACAGTCGAGTTTTACAAAAGTTTTATTAATTATATTTAATTAGTAATACCGTATCGAATCGAAATGAAAAGATCGGCGAGTTCAGATCGATACAAAAGATCGTTCTCCTGGGGCTGAGATCTATATACGATATGGACCTATCTTCGATATGGATCGATCATCGAAACAGATCGTTCTTCGATATGGATCGATCATCAAAATAGATCGTTCTTCGATATGGATAGATTTCTCCATTACTTACAAATTGGTATTTCATTTCCATTCAAATCGATTCTTATTCGAGAATCGTCCATCACTACTACGAATAGACCTAAATAAATCGATTGGAATGCTTGATAATTTGAAAAATATATCTGTAACCTAAAAGTAGAAAAATGTAAGACTATTTTTCATTAACAATAATACAGGGGTCTCCCGTGGTCTAGTGGCTAGCGCCTTGGATTCATAGGCGGGAGATGGTGGGTTCGATTCCCACCTCCGGCAGGAATTTTCTCATCTCAGGGCTCGCTGGGAAAATTCCTCTCTGCACTCTGGATGTCGGCGCTAATGACCTAGATGTAGATGCGCCGTAAAAAAAAAAAAAAAAAAAAAAAAAAAAAAAAAAAAAAAAAAAAAACAATAATACAGAATGGAACTACTACTGTTACATCATATTAAAATATATTATTACATAATATATATGTTTATCAAATGAGAAAAAAAAAGAATAAAATAATAATAATAATAGAGAAAAATGGTTTTACAAATTAAGAGCTCAGTTTGAGTCTTTTATAATTTTATTGTTGTATTGAAAGTCTGTTACATTACATAGGACACTGTTCTGTAAATTTCTTCTTCAGGTAGAAAATATATATTTATTTATTTATACATCAGTGAGACCGCGACAAAGTCAATTCAACACTAAACACTTAAATAACAATAAGCAATAGTGAATAATTGTAAAGAAATTAGCAAATTAAACAATAAACCATAATTTTCGAGCACAATATGCGTTTACGATAAAAAGGTACAAACTATAAAGAGGCAGATAGGGCAGTCAGTAAATACAATTATAGATTTACAATATATATTATCAATTTGAATTCATAGTTCATTTGTAGGTAGAAAATAGAAATGAGATTGAGTAACAAGAGGTGAGATTAAGTATTTGAATATTTGAAATAAAAAAAAAGAAAAAACACTTTATTTTACGGTATTCTAGCTAGATCGATTCTTGTAAAGATCGGTCCTTGGAGATCGATGTATTAAAAGATCGACCCTTAGAGATCGATTCTTTAAAAGTATCGGTCCTTGGAGATCGTTTCTTTAAAAAGATCGGACCTTTGAGATCGATTAAAAAAAAATGTATATATTGTGGTAAAAAATCGATCTTTTAAATGATCGATTCAGATCGCCCATCTTTACACAGAAATCTTTTGATGTCTTTGATTCCGTTCAATAGTAGACTTTATACAGTTTTTAAACAAGTATTTTTTTCTTTTTATTACTTATTATTTAGAGTAGGTCCCGCCAAGCCAGAATGTTTTCAAAAAACGTTTTGATCTAGTTTGAAGCTAGGTGTATAGTAGGCAAGTTGTTACTTTCTCATTTTCCTGGGGAATTTCACTTTTTTCTAGTTGGCGAGGAAGTAACGACTTAGATCGATACGAACTGGTGGCGTGTAATGTCGGTCCTGTAGTTAACTTATCTCCCTTCTGACTCACGAATAGTCCCCCCCCCCTCGCCAACCCACTGTTGAGCTTTCAACTTGATTGCCTTAGACTGAATCACCTTGGGAAGACTAGCTGTAAACATAGAGCAAACTTGCAAATTGTTGGTGCCTCCTGTACTTTCAGCAGTTCCTTAGCATCAATTTACAGCTAAATAAAATGAAAATCATTTTTCCCATTTCCAGATTTATACAGAATATAAAACAGAATCACAGTGATCAAATATAAAACAGAATTCTCAGTGGTCAATCAGGCATAATAAAACTGGAATTCGCAGGAACTCGACATTTCTTAGGAGCTCCGCGTTATCATAGCTTGTTTCCATATTATGCTTACATTTGGTGTGATTTGGGAAGTGCCGTCTAAAAAAACAAGTTTCAGAATCCATAGATCACGAAAATAACGATAATCAAATTTGTTCGTGTGTGTGTTTATATTTATGTGCATGGGCGTATATAAGGGGGGGCTGAGGGGATGCAGCCGCTCCCGATTTTTATTTTACCGCTAAAAATGTGTTATAAAACCTTAAACATAAGATTACTTAGTTCAAAAAACATATTATATTTTAGGTATAATAGCGTTTTAGTTGGCTAAACCTATTCCTAGTTCTAAATTGTTAGTATTCCATACCCCGGAAATGGTCCCAGCCCCCCCCCCCCCCGAAATTATTTCCTAAATACGCCCATGTTTATGTGTATGTGTGTAGATATATTTAGTCTCTAGCTTGCTCCAAAAATGGACCTATCTTAATAAAATTTAGTACGAAATTACTTTGTGTGATTTCAAAGGTCAAGTTTGTTATCTAAGTTACGGCGCTCCAACATTAAATAAAAAGTTCGTTAACGAGCCGAATCTGGCCACCGTAACATGGTGTTTGAGTAGAATTCGTGCGCAAGAATTCGTAACGCTTACGCTTTTGCGTAACGAGGCTACAATTAATTGGACGTGGGGAATCTAATGAAACCATTTCAAATTAGATATCTATAATCGGGAAAATCTATTTTTATTGGGATTTTCAAATATATCCGACATTTCTCGTTGGCTATCCCTCATAGCGCCATCGGGTTGACTTCAGTTAGATCGGAAGGAAACACGCTGAAACAATTTTTATTCATTTATTTTGTAATTAATTCTTAACATCCTGATTTCTTTGCGGTCTAGAAAGCTTTACTACTACCATCAGCCACAAAACTAGATTATTGAACCATTTAAAAGAGCCTACTTCCGCTGTTTATTTATGCTTTGTTCTGATTAATAATGTCGTCTTGCATGACGAGTATCATTGGATAAACAGTTTAGATTGCCGAATCGTGCGGGGTTGAGGACCAGACACTTTTCCTGTTGTCCATTAATGAATTTTGCGTGACTTAGCTATATTATTAATACAATTGTCTAGTCTCAATCAAGCTTTATCTGCAGAGAATAAAAAAAAAAAAAAGTTCCATTTTAAGAAGTGAATGTTTATATATTTAATATATAAATTTAATTTTCCGACATAGTAATTCCTTTTTTAGACGATTTATATACAGGTTGTCTCGCTTATCCCCTACTAGAATGTAGGAAAAGCTCTCTTGTAACGTCGACCGAATGCGATGTGACTCGGAGGTACTGAAGAGATATGTCAACTATTGATAGTCCATAAGCCATGAATAAATGAACGTACAAAATATTTTTAACTGTTTTCACACGTTTGCATATGATCCAAACTAAGATATATGAGTTTCGGATACGTTTGGAGTTCAAGTGCGTTTTATAACCTTCAAAACGATGTATGTAAGGCACTCAGTATGAAGAGATATGGCCCAGTGCTTCGGCAGGCCGAAAACCCTGAACTAACCTCGCTTGATTTTGAGGCGTGTGGTAGGCTTAATTCGCAAGTGTTTAAAGTATCCATTTAGGACATAAACCACCGATCACAAGAATTTGCGAATCATTTGTGGAAATTAGAGCGAACCATGATGAGATTGAAAGGGCTACATCAGCGGTGGACCAGGTGTGGTCAGTGTCTTCTGCAAGGAGGCCTGTTGTATGAACGTATACAATTTTCGATGTATTTTTAGCGCGGTTCCTCCCTCCCCCATAGGGAGGAACCCCGCTTATGAGGTTGATCTCATGACGCAATCCGGAAGTGCCGACTAGAAAATTTTGCGTTTCAGAACCCCTAGAGACCGAAAATTATAGTGGTTAAAATTTGTATATATATATATATATATATATATATATATATATATATATATATATATATAAGATAAGAGTTTACTGCACTAAACTAGGGTTTTAAAAAGGAATATATAGAGTACACCTTGAAGTCTGATAAGCAACTGCCTTTATTTCACGGTTCCTTTTATACCTGTCTAGACTGTTTACATCCCGGAGGTCTGATATCCTCCTAACAGCCCCTCCTCAGTTCCTGGCAAGCCAGGAACTACAAAAACACTAATAGGAGGTACAGGTTACAATAAAAAAAAAAAACAAAGAAAGGGAAAAGACACAAAGAAAATAGAATTGCTAACCGATATACATAGAATATTTACGCACTAGAGATTTTGCTATGTTAAACAAAACAAAAACAGAAACATGACTTACAAATTCAATATGCTTTATAGCCTGGAACACAAAGATAAATAAAATGATCACTTACAGAAATAGGGCTTCTATTGTCTGTCAAAACTAAAATAAATAAAATCATAACTTAGAAACCTAACACTAATAATTAGACTGAATTAGTTCACTGCCACTGATTGATTTGATCAAGAGTTTCCTGGTTCTTCTGCAGGGTTACGTGGAGTTGTTTCTTCTGATAAGAGCGGCCTCTTGAGCTGCTCGACGTGACAGGATCTTCTCCGTCCTGGGTCTTCTACATCCTCCAAGGTGACTACGTTGTGTTCTCGTATAGTTACGACTCTGTATGGTCCATCATACAGAAATGGCATCTTCTTCCGATTTGAAGGAATACGTCTATAGACGATCTCACCAATATGCAGCGGGTGGGCTATATCTCGTAATTGGTTGTTTGTGCGTGTCACTCTCTTCCTCTTTTCCTCTTCAAGCCGACGTTTCGCTTCTTCCCTCGTTCTTTTCTGAATTTTGTGTATGTCGCGAATGGCATTATTTAGTTCGTGGTCTTCACTGGACTGTGGGACTGCTCGACGTAAGCATCCCATGCCGAAAAGGATTTCAAGAGGCGCAAAGCCTGTGGCTGCGTGGACCGAGTGATTGTAGGCTAATATAGCTCGTGCCATGCTGTCTCGATCATTGAGTGTTTTGCTGGTTGCTAAGATGCGAAGATGCTCCGTGGGGGTGCCGTGTAGGCGTTCGACTACTCCACGGCCTTGAGGGTGTCCTGGAGTAGTGAGGTGTAATTTCGTGTCCCATGATGCTAACAACTCTCTAAGAAGGCGATTGTCAAACTCGCGACCACAATCAGTGATGATGGTCGTAGGAGCGCCGTATACTTGTGCCCACTGGAGTAGAGCCATTCGGATTAACTCTGCTGATTTCCGTTCTGCTGGAACCGCCATGGCGACCTTGCTGAAGCAATCAACAATCGTTACCCATTTTTGTCCGTTCCAAGTAAAGGTGTCCATCTGGATTGTTAGTAGGGGTTTGTCAGATGTTGGTGTGACCTCTTGTCTCGTATGTTCTGGTCGGCGTTGATATTTAACCTGTTGACACACCTTACAATGACTGATGACTTGATGGACAGTTTGGCGCATGGATTCCCAGACATAAGATCGCTTTAACGCTGCTAGGGTCTCTGCTTCACCTCGGTGATTTGTTTTACCTTGGTGATATGCCATAGTGAGTTCCTTTTGTCTAGACTTGTCATTGACGCGTTCCCCAAGTCGAGTGCATCGGACAAACCCTCTATCGAGGCCAATGCGTTCATTTCTCCACAGCATAGCGACGCGGTTCCACAATGTCGCGTTGCCAATGTAAAGATGTGTTACTTTCCCTGCTGTGGATGCATCGTTTATGAGACGAATGATGGTTTCATCATTGACAGTAGCTTCTGTTCGTACCGTGCACTCTTTCACGCCGCGCTTCTGTCTTCCGAACAAAATCTGTGGTGTACCACAGTACAGTTTTTCCGGACGATACAGTTTTCCAAATTATATGTCTCTTGTGACTCACTACTAGCTCGTCAATTTCTGGCATGTCCGGGGGTCGTTCCATCGCAGACTCCGTTGACTCGCTCCGGCGATCTACTTCCTCTTCGCCTCCTGGGGTCCATTCTTGAAAGAATCTACGCAGGGATGGTTCAGGTTCCTCTTCGTCGGCAGATAACACATTAACTGGAAGTTCCCGTGAGAGCCAGTCAGCTACCACATTGTCCTGTCCGGGGGTGTGAACTACTTGAAAGGAGTATTGTGCCAGCTGATGCTTCCATCTGGCCACTCGAGCAGAAGTTTCTTTTAGGGATGCTACCCACTGCAATGGCTTGTGGTCGGATTTTACTAGAAATCGGCGGCCAAAGACGTACGGTCTAAAATGATCCACGGCCCATACAATGGCGAGTAATTCTCTCTCCAGGGCGCTGTACCTTGATTCTGTGGGCGTTAATCTCCTGCTGCTAAACGCGATTGGCTGGTCTCCGTTTGGTCCGGACTGTGACAACACTGCTCCGAGAGCATACTCGCTAGCGTCTGTGGTAATGATGAACGGTCGTTTGAAGTCCGGGAAAGCTAGAAGAGGTGCTGCTTGTAGATGTGGAATGCATTCCCGAATGTCCGCCTTCATCTTGTCTGTAATCTGAAACCTCTCTCCTTTGCGAAGAAGCTGATTGAGTTGAGCGACTCTGTGGGCCATTGCCGGTATAAACCTCCTATAGTAATTAAGCACACCCAACGTTCTTCGTACTCCTTTCACGTCTTTGGGAACGGTCATTTGTTGAAGTGCTTCAATTTTTGTAGGATCGGGTCGTATCCCTTCTTCCGATATTAAGTGTCCTAAAAATTTTATTGACGCTTCTCCGAGCTTCGTCTTATTTGGGGATAATTTAAGGCCGAAGTCTCTTAACCTGTTGAAGACTTGCCGTAGATGATCCTTGTGCTCGTTTGATGACCTACTGAAAACCAAGAGGTCGTCCATGTAGACTTGTACGAAGTTTTCGCTGAGCCCACGCAGAAATTCGTCCATAAGTCTCTGGAAGGATGTTGGCGCATTTTTCAACCCAAATGGCATCCTGGTGAAATGATAATGCCCGCGCTCGAACGAAAAGGCCGTTTTCTCTGCGTCTTTAGGGTTTAGTTTAATTTGGTGATATCCTGCTTTTAAATCGAGTGTGCTAAACACTTTGGCTCCGCGCAATCTATCGAGTATGTCTTCTAATCTTGGTAGAGGGTACTTTTTATCCACCGTTAGAGCATTGAGTTTCCTGTAATCGACTACAACTCTATATTTTCCAGATTCCCCGGCCTTTGGTACCGCCCAGAGTGGACTATTGTATGCTGATTTACTGGCGACAATGATTCCCTGTTCAAGTAGATTCTCGAGTTCTGACCGAATAACATCTTTCAACACGTGCGGGTAACGACGTCCTTTTACATTTACCACTCTGTCTTCTTTCAGGGGTACTTCGTGCACTGTTCGTCCTGTAACTCCTAGTGGTTGACCCTCTTGCCAGAAGATGTCCTTATAATCTCTCCGCAATTCTTCGAACTTGTTGGTCACTTTAGACACTGCCCCTAGTTGACGGTTGTTTTGGGAGTTTTCACTATCCACGATGTATGCTCGTGAGCCTAGACGCACTTTCCAGGTTTTGCTGTTATGTTTCACTCTTCCCCCGACTCTCGCGACTAACTCACATCCAACTATGCCTTCGTACCCCGTTGGCAAGCTTTTCACCACGTGGACCTTAAGATCTTCTCCTGGACTGCCCCATGGAGACAAGTTCCACCGTATTTCTCCTTCCACCACACAGCGGCCACCTAGTGTCGACAGCATGCAATGACATTCCCGCAGTTCCCCATCGTTCAGCTGTAAGGATTGCTGGCTGATTATCGTGCAGGAGCTCCCCGTGTCGACTAGCCAGCGGCGTCCTCCCTCCTCAATGATCGGCAACCGTCCTCTCCTCTTTTTGTTTCGCCCGATGTTGTTTATTTGCTCTTGGTTGCCGCTCTGCTCACACTTTTCTCATTGGGTTTTGGACTCCGCTCGTCGGTCTGGTTCCCACGGCTCGACCATCTTTTCCAACTAGTTGCTGACGATGCACTGCTTTCGCTGCCCGAGTCTGACGAATAATTTTCTCCTCGTATCGCATTAGCGAAAGTACGCTTTACTTGTTGCGCATTGATTTCCATCGGTTCGCCTTTGTCGCTGTTTCGCCTTTTGATGTCTAGACAGTTCCGGGCGACGTGCCCACCGATTCCACACTCAAAGCACTTTGTTTTCTCACACTGGGCTGCGAGGTGCTTGGAGCTTCCGCACTCGTAACAACGTTTTTCTTGAATGCGCCGCGGCTTCCTGTCGTTTCTTTTCTCAGCTTGGTCTCGCCTACCGTCTCTTCTGTCATTTCCTCTCCATTCCCGTGGTCGTCTTCCAGATCTTCTAGAACGACGAGGTTCGGCGAGCATCCACATTCCACCTCCTTCGTTGACTTCCTCCTCGGCGTGTCTTTCGTCTTCGTCCATTAATTCTTGTGCGCATTCTACAAACGTTTTTTCAGTTGCGACATTCTTGGCTGTCTCCTTCCTCAGTTGTACCTTTAGGATCGACCCAATGAACTTGAGTTGTTTTTCGGCTTCATCGGCGGTTTCTTTTTCACTCAGTTTGTCCGCAATTTTTGCATACCATTCCAGTAATTTCATTGCGTAGTTTCTTATGGACTGGTTCGGTCGTTTTGTTTCCCTGAACATTCGGATCAGATCATCTTCGACTGCCCATCTTCCTCCTCCATAGGCTTTTTTCAATCTTTCCTTCACGGTCGACCATGGTGTGTCTTCGTCGCTTTGAATAAGGTTAAGGACACGCCTATTGATGCGGTTCACTAAAGCCGCTCGGAGCGCAGGTACTTCCGCAGCATCTAACCAACCTACTTTTTCTTTATCGGTGATGGCCTTATTAACTCTGTCTCCAGCTTTTAAGAAATGATTTAAATCACCAACCTCGCCTGTGAACTTTTCTACTTCCGAGATTGCTGTCCGCATATCGTGGGCGTTAGAGGTTTGAATCTTGATCCACGTGAGAGCTGTGGTCGGATCCATGTGAACCGCACCTTGGTCTTGCGCCATTCTTCTATTATTAAGTCTATCTTGTAAAGAGATGAACGCTGGTTTTTTTTCATCCACTATTTTTTTTCGCCGCACTGTACGCGCACCGTACCGGTAGCGAACTCGGAACTCCGCGAAATTCCCGGGTTTCGGCACCAGATAAGAGTTTACTGCACTAAACTAGGTTTTTAAAAAGGAATATATAGAGTACACCTTGAAGTCTGATAAGCAACTGCCTTTATTTCCTGACACGGTTCCTTTTATACCTGTCTAGACTGTTTACATCCCGGAGGTCTGATATCCTCCTAACATATATATATATATATATATATATATATATATATATATATGTTTGAAGTTATTTTTCGTCGCTGGGATAGTATTTTTAGATGGAACGGCATTTTTCTCCAGCGGTGGTACTCCTCCTCACTTCTTCCCGGAATATTTCGATGGATTCATCTCCATCTTCTTCAGCCAGGTACTTGTTTCTTCCTTGGTGGTAGCCAAGGGAATGACATTTTTCTCGATCTGGGCTCCTTTTCTCCCCTCTAGCCACAGTATCGGCGGACGAATGGTGTTGAAGCTCCCTGGTGTAGTTGGGATTCTGTCCGTTGGCAGCGCTGATGGTATTGCGTCTTTTTTTTTTTTTTTTTTTTTTTCTTCCAGCTTCTATTTTCCTCGCCGTAAGGTTTTATATGTTTGAAGTTATTTTTCGTCGCTGGGATAGTATTTTTAGATGGAACGGCATTTTTCTCCAGCGGTGGTACTCCTCCTCACTTCTTCCCGGAATATTTCGATGGATTCATCTCCATCTTCTTCAGCCAGGTACTTGTTTCTTCCTCGGTGGTAGCCAAGGAAGAAACAAGTACCTGGCTGCGCTGCAACGGACAGAATCCCAGCTACACCAGGGAGCTTCAACACCATTCGTCCGCTGATACTGTGGCTAGAGGGGAGAAAAGGAGCCCAGATCGAGAAAAATGTCATTCCCTTGGCTACCACCGAGGAAGAAACAAGTACCTGGCTGAAGAAGATGGAGATGAATCCATCGAAATATTCCGGGAAGAAGTGAGGAGGAGTACCACCGCTGGAGAAAAATGCCGTTCCAATATATATATATATATATATATATATATATATATATATATATATATATATATTGTCTGATCGCTCTGTAGCTCCCAGACAAATGGTCCGATTTTGATGAAATTTGGTACAAAAATCTTTCGTCTAATTTGAAAGGTCAAGTTCGTGAACCAGCAAAATCCGCCCACTGGAAGATGGCGTTTGGGGCGAAATTCGCGCAAAAAAAATCGTAACGCTTACGTTTTTGAGTTCATACTCTTGTAAGTACTCGTTTTATATACTTCTTGGGCTAAGAAAACGAATGAAACCATTTTCAAGGCGATAGCTTTAACCGTTTTCGAGAAAATTAGAAAAATAGTTTTTGAATGCCGTTTTTGGTTTGGGTACTTAGAATCATGGGATTCAGTTGAAACATTTTCTACATGTTCTACTTTCATTAAAACTAATATGTTGAAATTTTGGTTATGTTTGGAGTTAAGGAAGGATTAAAATAAAATATTTTATTAACAGACATGAAAAGTTTTGGGAACTTCGTATACTTTCCCTAATATCTCGAAAACTGTTTGAAATATTGGTAAACGGAGGGTTACCATGCGAAAGCTTACTAAATGTTCTACAAAAAAGATTCTAAAACAATTTTTGATTGGGAGATGTCAATCGGAGAAATACGTGCTTAAACTTTGAAGTAATTGATTTCGTATATTTGAACGGTTCTTTTTGTTTGTTTTTATTCCTTGTTATTTTTTCATTGCTTATAGTTAGATAATGTATTTGAAAATAAAACAGATTAATAAAAATAAGAAAGACAATTCATTGCTAGAAATATATCAGGCTGTACCGTATGAAATGTCAGTTTTGGATTTGCCGATTTCCTACAAAGGTCTTGAAACTGTCGAGGCTCCTACTCCGAGTTCTTTGGCATGTTCCCTAGTGTTTGTAATTGCTTATAGTAGTCAAATGTATTTGTCAAGAAAACAGGATACGTATAATTAGAAACAATATTCAACTTCACACAGGTTAGATACTATGAGGGAATAGAGAGACCGTTCACTGCCTGTGGGTCCACAAAAAATGTACCTGCTAGGAGTTAATCCTCATGAGTTGTAAATATACCCCAGGTATCTGCCGACACAAATACAAAGCCTAGTTTGGTTTTGGTACTTACAATCATGGGATTCAGTTGAAACATTTTTTACATGTTTGAATTTCATCAAAACTAACATGTTAAACTTTTGGTTACGTTTGGAGGTAAGGAAGGGTTAGAATAAAATATTTTATGAATAAACATGAAAAGTTTTGGGAACTTCGTTTACTTTCATTAATATCTCGAACGCTGTTGGGAAATTTTGATAAGTGGATAGAAACTATTTGAAAGCTTTCTAAATGCTCTACAAAAAAGATTCTGAAACAATTTTTGATTAGGTGATGTCGATCGAAGAAATAAGTGCTTAAAACTTCAAATACCTCTGTTTAGCTCTTATGAACGGTTTTTTGTCGTTCTTTTTGTCTCGTTCCCTTAGATTTTTATTGCTTTTTATTTTTGTAATTTCTTATGTTAGGAAAATTTATTTGTGTGTAAAACAGGATAGGTAAAATGAGACCAATTTTCTGTTGCTAGAAATAATGAAAAGTTTTGGGAACTTCGTATACTTTCAATAATATCTCGAAAACGGTTGAAAATCTTGGGAAGCGAAAGGTTACCATTCGAAAGCTTACTAAATGGTCTACAAAAAAAGGTTCTGAAGAAAGTTTTGAATAAGCGATGTCATTTCGTTTTTGGTTAAACGGTTCTTTTTGTCTGTTTTTATTCCTTGTTATTTTTTAATTGCTTATAGTTGGATAATGTGTTTGACAATAAAACAGATTAAGTAAAATAAGGAAAACAATTCATTGTTCGAAATATAGCTTGCCAAGAGAAAGAGATTCGATGACGTCTTTTGAATATTTTCAATTGACTTTATTCTGTTGGTTTTTTATTTTATTTTTTAATTGATTTTATTTGTAGAATTATTACTATAGTAGTCGAACACAAGAAAATGTGAAAAAAATTGATATTTTTCAATGCATTGAAACGTACTAAATAGGTATCTCTAGAAGAGGATTCTGGGGTCTGGCGGACCCGACCAGGTAATGTCATAAAGGCCTTTGAACAAAGGCCGAACCAAATATTATCTGTTTCTATTCTAAGCTTTTCAAATGACAAAAGGGATATGAACGGAACCGCGCTAAGATGATGCAGTTCCTGCGAGACGGACTTTTTTTTTTTAATTCAACTTTCATGTCAGACTCAATATAATCATTAAATATTAATTTCATCAAGGACAAATTTAATTTATTTCTGATAATATCACGAAAATAACCGTGATATTACTTTTATTTATTTGATGTTCTTCACTATAGAATTCCTATTACTTTATGAAATTGAGAGATAATCTCAGCAGGAAAGCTGAATAAATTCTACAACTTTTGTAATTTCTTGAACCCCTAGTGGAGCAAAGTGCATCTACACGAACATGCCAGCCGCTCTTCCAATTTTCAACTGTCTTGCAGGGCCGCCACATGGGGGGACTTCCGGGTACAGTTGTCCCGGGCCCGCCCGCCGTGGGGTCCCGGGCCGGGCCTCGCTAATTGGAAAAAAATGTATAGGTTATGAGCTTGTAAAAATAATGGGGCTTAGAAATATAGACTTGCGTAGCCTATATTAATTTGAATTGGATCTATATTTTTTTAATATACATAAACGACAAAACAAGTCCATTCCCAGAATAGTATATTTCATTAGGAGTCGTAATAAAACTACAAGTACCGAAAGTGACCTTTGCTGCACCGATTGTCGGCTTTTATTCTCATTTCGCCCAAAACTCAAGATGAAAATAATTTTAAAATGTTTTTGGCTTTTAAACAAAATTAATATCACCACGAATTTTGAATCAACAATTGAGTAAACGGGGCTGGAAAAATCACAAAATAGGCTTAATTCGGCGCTTTAAATTTTAAATTACTTTCAGTAGATCCTGATATTCGCAATGTCAAAGTACAATTTAAGCTCTTTTTTGAGCAATTCCAACGCCGTTTACTGGTTTGAACTTGGTTGAAAATATGCGGAGATAATAAGTCCCAGACGAGGTTAGCTCAGTGGTAGAGCACTGTACTAATAAGTTGGAGGACCTGAGTTCAAATCCCGAGTAAGCACAAAAGATTTTCTCTTCTAGTGTCTTCGTTCAGGGGTTGAATGCGGCCTCCCTGACCGTCCCTAGGCCAACCCAACCTTTAATTAATTTAATAATGGGTACCTTGGTTGGTGCTTATGACTCTAGCAGTCGAAGCAGCCAAGGGGAAAATCAGGCGGCCGGAGCATAGTACTGACCACACTATCTCCCTAGTGTGCCGTACGGTCAAGAATCAGATACCTCTATAATATCTGCCCCTCAGGGCCCTCGTGGCCTGTTACGGGACTGATTTTTTTTTTTTTTAATAAGTCCCAGGATAGCTACATTTTTACAAAAGCGCCTTGGACAGTAGCTACATCTGGTTTTCTCAGAGTGTGTCCTATCCCTTTTCATTTCTTTAATGTTCACAGTATTAAAAAAAAAAAGAAGTATCATCAACTGATTTTAAACTTTCCATACATTTTCTTAAATTTTTCGAAAACGGTTGCAAACATAAAGAATGAGTGGAAGCTGAGAAAGTGAAAGCTTAATAAATTTTCTACAAAATAGGTACAGGTGTAAATTTTGATGGGACTATCCCAATTGGAGACGTCAGTACGTTGAGTTTTTTTCGTAAGGTAAAATATAAATAGATCCTTTTCTAAGCTTTCCAAATGACACCAGGGATAAGCATCTTATGAAAGCACGCTAAGATGACGCAGCTCCTGTGTCAGTGTTCTTATTCCACGGAAGACGTATTATAGTAGACTAGCTGACTACCCGTGCTTCGTCACGGCAGATAAGTAGTAATTTTATTGCGTTATATACTGTATCATCAAAATTAACGTTACTACATAATTTTGTGCAGTTTATCATAGCACGGCTCCCGTCATACATGTTATTCATAAATTGTTAAGTAATCAAAGTATAATGTTTCTTGACACCGGGGCGCTCCAGACCAGTATCAAGAAACAGATAACCTAGAGATAACCCCTTATCTATAGGTTACCAGTAACAGGAGTTTAACCAGTAAAGGTTAAAATTCGTTGTCAATAATAACTGGACGTTAAAATTTAAAAATGTATGTTTCCAAGATGTCATTTGGAAACACCCATTATATTTGAGAGCATTACCAAGACGTTTTCTGACTGGGGATGCTGATGAGTGAGGAGGCTGTGCAAGGGTTCGGGATATTATTACCTCTGATAGACCATCACCAGGTATAGCGTAAACTCTGTGAGGGACAAAATCACAGTTAATTTCTAGTAATTCAAGGTCTGCCATCATACTTTAAATGAACCGCAAATAAAAATAATATTATGAAATAGATTCAGTACGGTAACAGCTGACCTGTTATCGTCCTAGCAACGCATACTGCCTAGGCGTGCATGCTCTCTTTAAAACCAACTAAAAATTCAAACCCCTCTAAAAATACTTAAAAATTTGAAGACCAACAAAATCTTTCATAGCGAGTGTTTACATTCTAAAAGGCTGGGCGATGATAGGTCAGTGAGTGGTATTTCACAAATATATAGTAGACTAGCTGTTACCCGGTGTGCCATGCTACACCTACTTTGTATTAAATAGGTGTTACCGGGTGTGGCATGCTACACATGTTTCATATTAAATACCTGTTACCCAGCATGTCATGGTACTCCTACTTTATATTATATATTAAAATGAATGATTATATGACACTTGTTCAAATTATGAGAAAGTAAGTTTATAAGTTGAGAGCTCAGTTAAAAAAATTATTTTTCAAATTTTCACTGAACGTGGGGTGGAAAATAAATTAACCCTTATTTTAAAAAGTATACTGGAATCATGTAATTGTAGTACCACTTTAAAGAAAATCCTAACTAAACTGCCTGTGTATAATTTTTTAAAGAAAATAATGTGTGGTCCATATATAAATATATATTAAAACATAGCAACAAAATGAAGCATTTAATTTAGGTTATACTTAAATAGTTATAAGTTTTAATCTAGTATAACTGAAACTATTCTTTATTTGTATTGTTTTTGTTTTTTTAAATATAATATTAATATGTTATGTTCTATACCTTTTCATGTAATAATCTGTAACTAAGGTTTTTTTTCTATGATTGAAAAAGTAATTGATGCTGGATTTATGTTAATTGAGCCAAAAGGAAAGTATTAAAAACTTTTTGTTCCAAATAAGCTTTCACATTTTGTTGTTGACATTTTCCGTTATATTAAAGCTTCTCTTTCAAATCTTAAGGTTTATGAGCTCTTCTTTAAGAATAGCCCTTTTGTCATAGGAAATAGGGGTGTCTAAGAAAAACAAATTTAGATATTTTTGTTGCAGCTATAGAAAACAATGAATTAAAGCTATTTGGGAATTTCAATAAGGACTTATACTAAATAAATTAATGGGGGATCAATATGATTTGGCGAGGGGTCGAGGTTAGCTCAGTGGTAGAGCACTGGACTAATAAACTGGAGCACCTGAGGTCCAATCTCGAGCAAACAATAAAGATTTTTTCTTCTAATGTCTTCGTTCTTGGGTTGAATTTGGCCTCACTGGCAGTCCCTAGGCCAACCCAGCCTTTAATAAATTTACCAATGGATACCCTGGGTGCTAATGGCTTGAGGTGTCGAAGCAGCCTAGGGGAAAATCAGGCGGCTGGAGCATAGTACTGACCACACTATGTCCCTAGTGTGCTGTACAGTCACGAATCAGATTCCTCTATAGTATCTGCCACTTAGGGTCCTCGTGGCCTTTTTTTTTTTTTTTTTTTTTTTTTTTTCTTGATTTTGCAACAATATTGTGCTCAAATTGCAAGCGTATTTAAATAATGGAGTAGTCAGAGGATATAAATATCTCAGACAAAAGAAAGCAGGATATAAAAATGTAATAAAACTGCTGGGTGTAAATAAGTCAATAATAAAGAGGCTTGGCATATTTAGATTAATAGAAAATTGCATGGAAAATTCAATTCACCTGGGGGGGGGGATAAATGAAAGAATTCATTTTAATAAGAAGGAAATGGTTTAAAGACAATTCCATGAAAGCAAATTAAAATGATATAAATTTAAATATTAAAAGTGAAATTAAGTTAGGCTTGCGATGGACAAAACGTTATGAAACAATAAAAATGATATAAAACTCCATGGTTGCTGCCTTCTCCTTAATGGAACATATTTTTTTAAAGGTTCTAAGATTGAGGGCTTGGAGGAATAATTTATGATAATAAAGTAAATATTTTTGGTACAAATCTAGAAGAGAATGTAATTGATTCCTTCTGGAAGTTATTCATAATGGGTATTACTACCATATTTTTTAAAATTAAATGTGCCTTTTGACCCTTTTTATAATTAAAATTGTTGAGATAAGAAATGATTTAAAAGTAGTAAAAGTGTGGGAGATTCATAAAAGCATGTCAAGTTCATATTCATTTATTACACACACAAACAGCAAGATGTACATCACTTCACATTATAAATTGTATAACCGACAAAAATGTTCCTCCCTAAGGCAGGAAGTATGAACAATATATGAAATATAAAATTTAACATATTTCTGAATTTCTCAAATGTTTCTTTACGCAATGAGTTTGTAAGCATGTCTCCAATATATTCATTTGACTCAAATGTTAGACAACTCCATTTTTTCAATTGAAAAAAAAATGGAGTTGTCCAACTTTGATACCAATCTCCTCAAATATACACTTCCGAATTGATTTTACCATTTAAGAATGCAGTCTCTATGTCCAACTGTTCAACATTTTTCATTTACAACTTTCTTATTTTCAACTAAATCCCAAGTATTATTTTGTTTAAAACTATACATTTGTATTTATCCAAGGCTTTCATCTAAAAATTAATCAAGTCCGGTTACTTTTCTTCATTATAATTTTTCATCAGTTCCCACTAACCTAACTATTAACTAATCATCATCATCAACATGCATAGTGACTATGATTTTATTATTCAAAAGTACTCCCGAGCTTCACTATAACGGATTAAAATGCAAATATTCACCTTCTTACCCCATTTAAAAGGCGTTATTTGTTCTGGTTTCTTAAGAACAACTTTACTACCATATAAACGTAACTTAGAAACATCTGGTTTCTTTCCAAATATATTTTATAGGATATTTTATTCTCAATGGTTTTAGCTAAAGTGCGATTTTTCAAATAAGTTGCTCCACAAACAATTTTTGGCCAAAACTTTTTTACAACAATAGATTCTGCCAGTAAACAATGACATATATTCATAATTGTTCTATAAAATTGGTCAGCAGTTCTCTTTAATTTGTGAATATATGAGGGCATGGATTAATTTAGATACTCTTATTCTTTGTAAAAGCATAAATCATACTATTTAAATATTCCTTACCATTGTCACATCTCATAATTTTAATTCTCTTATTTGTTAATTTTCCAAGCAATTAAACACTTCTATATTCTATATTAACACCATGTATGGCATAACTAAAAGATGAAAATAGACAAACAAAGGTTAAAACTGAAATGTTTTAAAACACAGTTTTAACAAAATGTTTCGAAAAAGATTTGTTAAAAACATAAACCGTTTAAATGTATTTGCAAGCTTTTACTAAGCAAATGCATGTGATAAAAAGTCCGACTCGCAGGAACTGCCTCATCTTAGCGCGGTTCCGTTCTTATCCCTAGTCTAATTTCGAAAGGTTAAAATAGAAGCAGTTATTATTTTGTTGAGAGGAGATCGTTGACCGCTGATGATGCAAGGTAGGGATTGTCCGGGTTAGGTCACTGCTACTTAATAATACATACCCCATATGTGTATGTATGTGGGCATATATATGTACATATGTGTGCGTGTATATGTGTATGTGTATATGCATATATATAAATATATATATATTATATATGTATATATATATATATATATATATATATATATATATATATATATATATATATGTTAGGTATATTTACATAGATATGTGCATATATTAATGTTAAATATGTCCTACTTGTATTTACAGCCCTGATGAAGTTCAAGCCGAAACGTCGGCACAATAAAACCATTTTTACGATAAAATGTAGTTTTATTAAGTAGCAGTGACCGAACCCTGACAGTTATATTTTGGTTCCACCAGTCTTGAAAGGTAGGATTTACAATCTTACCTGGATGGGTCGGCAACAATAGAAACCGTCCCGCTAGTTACAAGGTCTTGGAATCTTGGAACTCTAAATTTCTAACAATAAATTGTTTTTCTTATTTTACTTAACCTGTTTTATTTTCGAATACATTATCCAACTATAAGCAATTAAAAAATAACAAGGAATAAAACACAGACAAAAAGAACACTTCGAATAAGCGAAATCAATTACTTTAAAGCTTTAAGCTCTTATTTCTCCGATTGACATCGCCTAATCAAAACTTTCATTAAAAACTTTTATGTAGAGCATTTAATAAGCTTTCTAATGGTATTCTTCCGTTTACCAAAATTCTCAACAGTTTTCGAGATATTAATGAAAGTTCCCAAAATTTATATTATTTCTAGCAACAGAAAATTGGCCTCATTTTTCATATCCTGTTTTACACACAAAATTTTCGCAACATAAGAAATTACAAAAATAAAAAGCAATAAAAAACGAAGGGAAAGAGACAAAAATTACAAGAACGACAAAAACCCGTTCATAAGAACAAAACAGACGTATTTGAAGTTTTAAGCACTTATTTCTCCGATTGACATAACCTAATCAAAAATAGTTTTAGATTCTTTTTTGTAGAGAATTTAGTAAGCTTTCAAATAGTTTCTATCCACTTACCAAGATTTCCCAACCGTGTTCGAGATATTAATGAAAGTATACGAACTTCCCAAAACTTTTCATGTCTGTTCATAAAATATTTTATTCTAACCCTTCCTTAACTCCAAACGTAACAAAACTTTCAACATATTAGTTTTAATGAAAGTAAAACATGCAGATAAAGTTTCAACTGAATCCCGTAATTCTAAGTACCCAAACCAAAAACGGTATTCAAAAACTATTTTTCCAATTTTCTCGAAAACGGTTAAAGCTATCGCCTTGAAAATGGTTTCATTCGTTTTCCTAGCCGAAGAAGCCTATAAAAAGAGTACTTACAAGCTTATTAACTCAAAAACGTAAGCGTTACGATTTTTTCTGCGCGAATTTCGCCCCAAACGCCATCTTCCAGTGGGCGGATTTTGCTGGTTAACGAACTTGACCTTTCAAATTGGACGACTGATTTTTGTACCAAATTTCATCAAAATCGGACCATCAGGGAAGCCAGAAATGAGCGAACAGACAAATATATATATATATATATATATATATATATATATATATATATATAAATAAATATATACATATATATATATATATATATATATATACAAATTTGAACCACCGTAATTTTCGGTCTCTAGGGGTTCTGAAACGCGAAATTTTCTTGTCGGCACGTCCGGATTGTTTCATTGTATCAACCTTATAAGCGGGGTTCCTCCCTATGGGGGAGGGAGGAACCGCGCTAAAAAGAAAAAATTTTCAAGCTTAAAACGTAAATGTTTTATAGCAAAAGAAAAATAGCTTCTAAGTCCAGTGTTGTCCTACAGAAATAAATTTATGTTATACGATATATTTACTTTTTATTACTTTAAGATAGACTTAAAAAATGTTCAAACTTAGAAAGCTCAAAGTTAAAAAGTTTGATACAAACGTTTGCAAACGTAATGTAATTTAAATTGTAATTTGTAATTAAACAAACAAAGGTTAAAACTGAAATGTTTTAAAACAAAGTTTTAACGAAATGTTTCAAAAAAGATTTGTTAAAAACTTAAACCGTTTATTTAAACGGTTTGCGACAGAATTAAGCTTGCAAATACATTTGTATTTGCAAGCTTAATTCTGTCGCAAAACTGAATAACATCTAGGAGCCCAGTGTTGTCTTACTTGATGTATACTTCTTAAACAGAAATATGATTTTTCTCCAAATTCTGAGAATATAAGGCTATTTTGAGAATAGGTAAAACTTTAAAAGAAGTTAAAATAAAACTTTAAAAAAAAGTAAAACAAAAACAAAAAGAAAGTAAAACTTAAAAAAAAAAATGAGTTTTGTTGGCTTGCTAATTTCCATCTATATTGCCGTTCTTCTTTGAAGAAGTTGCAACACTGGAAGAAAATGGCTATTTCGGAGAATTTACTCCTTCATAAATGACATTTTCGTAGGCGTAACTCCCGAACTGTGAATCCTAGAAGATTTTGAGCTAGACTACGAGATTTCCCGGATCAAGACGTATCTATTTGCGAAGTTTGGTCAATATCAGTCAAACGGTGTGGATTTGTATAAGGAACAAACAAACAGACAGACACGTGATTTTTATATATATAGATAACATATTTAAAACAATAAAATTTACTTCATAAGCCTAGTGCGTTTTTCGAGGGATCTTGTTCCTCCCTGGAGGCCTTGATAGATCAGAAAGCATTTGTTGATAAACAAAGGCTACTCCCTGTTAATAATCGAAGCTGTTATGAGTAATTAGAAAGTACTAATATGCAAATCAATGGGGAACACTTGTACCTAATCTAGTGGAGAGAAATAATAACTAAATAATTTATGAGCTGAATGTGGCTAAATGTGTATCGATTGTAGACATGCCCTCTTGAATTTCCAGTGACCTACTTATACTGTGATTGGTGTTATTCACCCCGCCCTATTCACCCCAAACACGAAACCTTTTCTTCGCTTGGGGGTTTCGGATGACATATTGGGATTAACGTGTCCCCCTAAGTTCACGGCGAACCGCTCTTACTTATTATAGAAGTTGTTAATTTTTTTTTCGGACACTCTGTAAGAAGAGTATATACGTATAAGCTTTTAACCTTAGGGAATGTATGAAAACAGTGTAAAACAGACAAACGTTATAAAAAAATATTTCATAAATCTTCTTTTTATTCTTCCTAGGAATTGTAAACAAATCATTCGCGATCTTAGAGTGTTTTCTTAATAGAATCCACACATACAGACACACAATTTTTTTTTTTTATGTTATTGTACAGTATATATTGGATAGAAATAATATCCCCCCCCCCCCGGTAACGAACCCTAAATTTCGCTAACTTCCGAACTCCGGTTTCTTCAACTGAAATGCTCATATTGAAATGTATACTCCACGCTATTAAAAGTTTACCTGTAAGCTGAATAACACAAAATCGTAAGTGCCAGGATTTTCATCGTGGAAAGTCAGACAAAAAACAAAGGTTCTGTGAGTTGATTCTAAAAACTTGATCTTTCGTTCGCTAAATACCATTAAAATGATAATTTTTGTCAATATATATATATATATATATATATATATATATATATATATATATATTGAGAGAGATTGAGAGAGAGAGAGATACTACTGTTCACGGATGCTTCACTTAGAGAATTCATTTTACATTTGTACCATAGGCTTATATAGAAAATAATTTCGGAGGGGGGGGGGGCATTTCCGGGTTAAGGAATACTAACAATTTACAACTTTTAATAGTTTTAGGCAACTAAAACGCTATTACAATATAAATAAAATATTTTTTATGAACTAAGTGATCTTATTTAATTTATTTTTAAGGGTTTTATGACACATTTTTACTATCAAATCAAAATTTCGGGGGGCTGCAGCCCACCCCCCTTATATACACCAATGATTTGTGCACGCGTTTACATGTTTCACGAAAGCTCAAAACAAACAATATGAACGGAAACAGCTAAGATGATGAAGCAAGGTAGGGATTGTCGGGGTTCGGTCACTGCTACTTAATAAAACTACATTTTATCATAAAAATGGTTTTATTGTGCCGACGTTTCGGCTTGAACTTCAAGCCTTCATCAGGGCTGTAAAAAACAAGTAGGACGGATGTGGAACACAATTCCGTTTTTGTGTTCCACAAAAACGATGTACGGAATAAAGACATAAAGACAGCTTTAACTAGACATGCCATCACAGACGGACATGACTTTGGTTTTGACCAATACTCCATCCTTTCCACTGAATCCAACGAAGACAAACGCCTCCTTTCCGAATCAATTTTTATCCACCTAGAAAATAACCCAGTTAATGACAAAATTGGCAAAGAAGTCATCTCCTCTACCTACTCCAACATCTTCCATTTATTAAAAACTCCATCCTAATCCCCTATACCGCCTGCAATATAGCCCTTTATACCTGCCTCCCTTTCCATTAACACAACATTTTATGACTTTATGACCCCTTACTGTACTTCGCCGCTTTCGCCGCTCTTTCTTTTATCTTCTATGTTCTCTGTCCATTGGGTGGTCCAGAACCCCCCCCCCCTCACCAACTCCTTTCTTCCTATGTTTCCCTGTATTAACTGTCAGAAATGATCCCGCACTTGTGAGGAATAGTTCTCTATCTTCCCATCGGTAAGCCCATATTGTTATTCTTATATCTAATCTAATATGTAATCTGTTATTCTTATATCTGTTTTCCTAATAATCCAAACACTTCTAGAGCACATTGTTCTTCTATATATTATGTTCTAGTATTTTATGTTTTTATCTTTTTCTATATATGTATGTATGTAAATATGTATGTGTATTTGTGTATGTAGGCATATATATATATATATATATATATTTCAGTATTACATCCGTCCTACTTGTTTTTTACAGCCCTGATGAAGGCTTGAAGTTCAAGCCGAAACGTCGGCACAATAAAACCATTTTTATGATAAAATGTAGTTTTATTAAGTAGCAGTGACCGAACCCCGACAATCCCTACCTTGCATCATCTACGGTCAACGATCTCCTCTCAACTAAGATGATGAAGTTTCTGGGAGTCAGAGTCTTTTAATCTCATAGGTCTTTTCTTTACATCTTGTTCTTGTAAATTTTTTCCTACGCCACGGATAATGCTGGCGAATTAATCTCTGTTAATTGTCTTAGGGTAAAGGACAAAAACTTGTCAATGAGGAAACGAGGTTCCCTGATCCAACTTTGATAGTTATGTATATACTTACATAGTTATGTACTTATGTAGTGGCTATGATGGAACATATTAATAGTCTAACCCTTCTAGGTCCTTTTTTATCTTAAGTATAAGAATGAATCATCAACACATCTGTACCAAAAATCTGTATACGGGCGGAATGGGTTGGACTTAGTCATAATGTTATTTTCAATGCAGTCCATGAATACATCAGCAGACAACGGACTAATTAATAAATCTACCGTCAGACCTTAGCCTGCCTAATAGAATTCATTCTTAAATATAAAATAATTCTTATCGAAATAGAGCCTAAATACTGATATAAACTCTGTCGCAATTACCAAATCGATGTGCTAAATAATTATCCACTAAAATTACTATATTTTAAAGCTGAGAAATATAACCTTCAAACGGCCCTTCTACTGTAAATATAGATCTTTCCATTAAGTATTTATAGGTTGTCCAAAGTAAAACGTTGAATTATCGACGAAAGCAAAGGGTGAGATCGTGAAGACTGAAGAATTCTAGTTTGTTCATGAATTGCTAAGTAATGCTCTAATGCTGTTCCTTATTTAGTCATTTAATAATCCTAGGAGTAATTAGATATGTGTTCCAGCAGAGCCGGAAACATTAATTCACGTCCATCACAAGAACAAATTAAAAAGTCCGACTCGCAGGAACAGAGTCATCTTAGCGCGGTTCCGTTCTTATCCCTAGTGTCATTTGGAAAGATCGAACACAGTTATTTTTTTGGTTCGACCTTTCGTAAAATACTTTTATGGTCCCAGATACGCGACAGAGGGCCAGTGTAGCTTTACCTGGAAATACACCCTACAGCAGGATCGGCTAGCCCCCACCACCCACGATAATACGAACTACAAATTCTTATTTCACAGTTCAATGCATTGAAAAATATCAAAATTTACTTATTTTCTGGTCTTCTTCTACTATACTACTAATTCTACAAATAAATTTAAAACAAAAACAACCAATTATAAAGTGAGCTAAACAACTACAAAAAAAAAAAAAACGTTCAAAAGAACAAAACAAACACATTTGAAGTTGTATGCACTTATTTCTCCGATTGACATCGCTTAATCGAACATTGCTTCAGAACCTTTTTTGTAGAAAATTTAGTAACAGGAGATTCTGGTATAATATTATTGCTCGCTAACACACTTAAAACCCGTTGGTAGGATTAGACATTTAAGAAAATGTTGACGAAGCCTATAAAGTGGCCTAGCATTTTTAAGAATGAATCTACTTTCTTTAATCGTAGAGCACTCAGTCGAAGGAAAACCTGAACAGGAGGTTTCTCATGTATTTTTTGTTGTCCTAAATATCTCTTATTCCAATACTTAATAATAACCTCCCAATTTGTGTAAATCTGTCTTTTGTACAAACGACTGAGTTTTTGGACGGGGTACTTACAGGTTATTGTAGCTAGGATAGGACTGGTGTCTTTTCTATTTTCGAAGGAAAAGCCATCCTGCTCAAGCCTTAACACTTACAGCCACCGGGCCTTCAAATTTATCCTCAACAATAACATCAAATGGTATTATTATTGTATTATCGATTTATGTCACAAATCGTTCACATGTAAATGCAGTAACAAACGCAAAAATAATTTGTTTATATTAATGTTGATCTAGTTTTATTAAAATCATTTGACTTTTTCATTTATTTATTTCCCGTAATTCTACCGGAATGTCGGAGAAATTAACTATTTTGTCAAACAATTTATATATTTTCAACTTTAAGTAAGGCCAAATAATATTTTATCTTCCAGATTTTAATTATAATTTTTTGTTACACCTTCGAAAAGAATTACCCCAGAAAGCTCCCCCGTGGCTTATCTTAATTTCCACTCAAATTCCATATATGTACTACCAATGCCCCTGGAATATTATTATTGTTTCTTCATTTGTAAGCATTTGCCAAAGGTTGTATATATTCATTTAAGGTTGTAATTTTACAAGTAAAAGAGTCTTTCTGATTCAACCCTTACCGTACAAACGTTTCCGAGGGAAGTATTTGAATATCAAATTTCCTCGAAAAGCGTTTTTCCTTAAGAAAATTATATTCACATGTAAAGGCGGGATGATCAGCCACAGACAATAAAACAATATTCATTTAGCATACACGCCAAATATCCTATTATCAAATAACATTCATTGAGGCCCTACTTTCCTTTTGGCTGATGTGTACATGAGATGCTGAAGGTTTGTATAGAGGTCGTGAATGTTCGAGTAAGATCGGCTAGGCTCGGAAGCCTTGAGTAGCTGACCATAGGTCAGTCCCTATGCGGGGGTGTTCCTATGCTGTGTTGGTCCTGCTGCAAGACCCGCAAGGCTGCTGTTTCACCCCTACAGGAGTCTCAGGCTATCGTCTATATAGAGGTACCGCCTAGGTCAGTTATTACACAGTCGTCTTTTGGAACATTTCAGTAATTAATCAGTAAATACTGATCTAGGAATACATCACCACGCAATAAAAATAACTTTAAACATCCTGCGTTATCTTGGCGTATTTCTATACAATGTTATATAAAATATATCGATGGTCACTGGGAGCAACTTAGTAACTTCAAAATTCCAACATTTGAAGGCTGCTCTTTAACAGAGAAAGCACAACATTTTACCAGATACCCAAAACCCCAAGTCGGAAACGATCAAGGCTCTTAGGGACTAATTTGCCGTAGTGAACTCATTTTGCTCAATTTTCGACTTACCAACTTTTCCCTGAGACCATTTATCTTAAAGTGATTTTGATATCTTAGAATAGAAACTCTAAGTATTTCATCATCAATATTAAGTCATTCGGTTTCAAACGGACCCCCAAAACTTCCAGTATAGTTTTATTTAGCTGTTGTTGTGCTCTCGAAATTTGGCCTCTAACATATTTTTTAGGATGGGAAATTTATTAGCCTTATATGACCACATTCCACTAACCACGATTTTGCAACCGTCATCGATATATATATATTTATACACACACACACACACACACACACACACACACACATATATATATAGATATATATTTATATATATATATATATATATATATATATATATATATATATATATTATATATTATTTATTCTTGTAGATGACCCAAAATAGTTAAATTATTTTTGATCTTAGGAGGCATGGGGGTCGTTAAAGCAGTCATCTTGTCTTCATTCTACTTTATTTAATAGGCCCGACATGTTTCGTGCATATTTTTTTCGCACCTCTTCGGGGGCACTTCTTGCTAGGAAGTCCTCTCGTTACCATGTACTCCCTCTGGAGTCTAGCTTAATACTTATTAAGAGTATGCAAATATATATATATATATATATATATATATATATATATATATATATATAAATTGTATAATATAATATTTTATTAACAGACATGAATTGGTTAGGGAACTTTGTATACTTTCCTTAATATCTCGAAAACGGTTGAGAATCTTGGTAAACGGAAGGTTACCATTCGAAAGCTCACTAAATGCTCTACAAAAAAGGTCCTGAAGAAAGTTTTGATTAGGCGATGTCAATCAGAGAAATAAGTGCTTAAACTTTGAAGTTATTGATTTCGTTTATTCGAACGGTTCTTTTTGTCTGTTTGTATTCCTTGTTATTTTTTAATTGCTTGTAGTTGGATAATGTATTTGACAATAAAACAGAATAATTAAAATAAGAAAAAATAATTATTGTTAGAAATATACCTTTCCAAGAGAGAAATTATTTGTGCTGTTGGATTTTTTTTTTTTTTTTTTTTTAATTGCATTTATTTGTAGTTTTATCACTATGGTATAAGAACAGAAGAAAATGTGAATATTTTAAATATTTTTCAATTCATTGAAACGTATGAAATAAATATATCTACAAGTGTATTCTGGGGTCTGGCGGACCCGACCAGGTAAAGTCAGAAACTCCTTTCAAGAATGGTCGAACAAAATATTATCTTTTTCTATTCTAAGCTTTTCAACACAACAACACAATAGAGATATGAACGGAACCGCGCTAAGATGAAGCAGTTCCTGCGAATCGGACTTTTTTTAATTTTCCCCTCCTCCAAACGTAATTAAAATGTATATATCTTAGGCTTAATGAATGCGAAAAAAAAAATTGTCTTCAAAGCGATTTCATTGAATTAGCCACTTCTAAATGCCTATGGAAAGTGTATTTGGAAGTTTATTTTTATTTACAGGTACTATTAATCGTTCTATATGGATAGCATATGCAATAGACGTCCGGAAGCATTAAATAAGATGATATCAGGAAAAAAGAAATCGGGGTCGGTAGCTTAGTCAGTTAACTAATATCTTCAAATTAGTCGTGGTACCAGCAATGTCTTGCCGGTTTCTAGTTTGGCCCGAAGATTTAAAACGGAAGTACAACAAAAAAGAAATTATTCGAGTTCAAAGACAGACTTATTGCACGCAGAAATTTGCTTGAATAAGTAAGTATGCTGTATTATTTTAAAAAGTCCCACTCACAGGAACTGCGTGATCCCAGCGCGTTTCCATAATTATTATTCACTCGGAAATCTCTATTACAATTAGAAAAAAAATGTTTCTTACTTCAAGTATCTTCTTGCGTTGGCAGATTTATTTTACTGCTTAAAGCTATTACATCAACAATAAGCAATGAGCTCACTACGGCGCTACAACCCGATGTTATGTCTTGGCCTCCTCCAACAGCTTCCGCCAATTGTCACTATTTTGCGCTGAAACCATCCAATTTCTGACAACCAGGATAGCATCCTCCGCCGTACGGTCAGATCACTTTTCTTCGTCTTCCTCTTCTTCGGGCCCCATAAAGAGTTTCAGTGTGGGGATTCTTCGGAATTTTGTCTCCTTCCATTCTTCCAACATTCCCAGGTCACCTGGGTCAACTCAATTTCATGAACTGGACTATGTACCTGCCATACAGCTTTTGGCTAGTACGGCATGTCGCGCGACACCGCGATTGTCTAGCCGCTCGCATGCATCCATAAGATCGCCGCAAAATGTTTGTCTCAAACACAATGAGATCGTGCTCACAGTATTGAGAGGTTGTCCAAGACTCACAGATCTACAGAATGAAGGCTGAATTAGTGTTTTTTTCAAGTAAAGCTTAGTCTTTCCGGGAAGGTCTTGTCTACAAAACTGCTTCCATACGCTGAAATAGCTTCGGTTGGCTATTAGAATTCTCCGTTTAATTTCTGCATCTCGTTTATTGATACTTATCACAAGTGACCCAAGATAGGGTTCAGCCACTTTCAAGAAGCTATACTGCCCTATCTGTGCAATTTCTTCCGGCCTGGGATCTTCGTCTGTAACCTTGTACTTATTCTTGTCTGCATTCACCTCAAAGCCAAATTTCCGCGATGGGACAATCAGAACAAGGGATATTTTAGTGACATACCTAGAACAGCGCACATTCATCCGCATAGTTCAGAAGCTGTAAAAGACTGCAGTGTGTACGTCATAGAAGGTAGAAAACGATCAGGGACGTACAGGGTGTCCCAAAAATAATGGTCATCCATTTGCCAGATGATTCTCCAATGCGAGATCGGAAAAAATAACCCCCGCAAAATTGACCTTGAAATGTTATTCAAAGTCAAATTTTTTTATTGCATATTTCGAATCTACGACTCATGAGGATGAAAAAGTCAACGGCACCATAGGTCAGAAATGACTCCTAATGGTCAACATGGCCAATTAACAGCGTATACGTGGGCCATTCGATTCTAATTGACAAATGGTGGCCGACTTAGATAATTTTTTTTTACATGTTCTACTAGCATTGCCTTACACAAAAAAAACTCGTTTGAATTTATTTAAAAGCATCGTCTAGTATAAAAAATTACAAGTATATTGAAGAACGAGCCTCTCAGCGGCATTAATAAAAGTACTATAACTCATATTTTACAATTGACAGGAATGCCTTCATGAGGTTATCCTCGAAGCTTATCAAGAGCTCTTTGCCATAAGCTTTCAATCAATCGCTGAAATTTCTCATTAAGGATTTCACAGGTCATGTATGATTTTCATGAACCAGCCAATCCCTCCCAGACTAGAGGATAGAATACTTGCCCTCGCCCATGGGCAGATAAAAAAGTTTCTTCCTAAAAAAAAAAAAAAAAAAAAAAAAAAAAAAAAAAAAAAAAAAAAAAAAAGAACCCAGATTATCACTCCAGCGCCCGTAGCAATTGGGCCTGTTATCCAGCTTCAATATTTCGGACTTCCTCAGGCAAGCTGCCAACCTTTCTTTCAAATTCCTCCTAACTCGACTAAGGACCTGGTGTGTGTGTGTGTGGCTCACACACACACACACACAAATTGTTGATGCGCCGTGTGTGTTTAACGGCGCATCAACAATTTGGCTATTAACGCCCCCTTGTTATTCTCGTCCAATTCACCTGCTGTGGACGATGATGCTGGAAAACGAACCTTCGTCAGTCCACATACCCGCTAAAAGAAATGTGGATGCCGTTCCAACTTGTCCAGCACCCACCTGCAAAACAATGCTCTCTGCTCCTGATCCCCCGGGCCTCAACTCCTGGACTTGCTGTAATCTGAAGGGAGACGTTCTTCCCGAAGTATCCGGTGGACCGTCATCCTCGAGACTCCCGTAGCTTGGGCCATTCTTCTCAGCTCCATAGTAGGCCTGGATCGATCGAGGGCAATTATTCTATCCTCTTTTCTGCGAAGGACTCGATGGTTCATGAAATTCCTACTTGACATGTGAAATCCGTAATGAGTAATTTCAGCGATTCAATGAAAGCTTAAAGCAAAGAGCTCTTGATAAGCTTCGAGAATAACCTCAAGAAGGCATTCCTGTCTATTGTAAAATGTGAGTTATGGTTCTTCAATGAATGGCGCTGAGGTGGCCGTTTTACAATACACTCATAATTTTTTATACTGAAAGATGCTTTTTAAAAAATTCAAAGGAGGTATTTTTGCATAAGGCGATGTTACTAGAAACTTTAAAAAAAGAAATGAGCAAAATCGGCCACCATTTGTCGATTGGAATGGAATGGCCCATGTATACGCTGTTAATGGTCATTTTGACCCTAAGGAGTCATTTCTGACCTATAGTGCTGTTGACTTTTTTCTTCCTCTTGACTCGTAGATTGGAAATATGCAATAAAAAAAATTTGACCTTGAGTAACATTTCAAGGTCAATTTTGCGGGGGTCAATATGGGGGTTATTTTTTCCGATCTCACATTGGAGAATACTCTGGCCAACGGATGACCATTATTTTTGGGACACCCTGTACCTGTGCCTTTCGACCTCAACTGATCTCTCACCTGAAAAGGAGATAAGACAATGGATCTCCCTGAAGAAGTCCTTTACTGTAAATAAACTCTCTGGACACTTCCCCATTCATTGCTCCATGCACCTGACCTCTTTCATCGTCAATTAAACTAAACGTTTGAGATCCTGAGCTCGTTCATCGCCGTATAGAGTCCTTCTCAATAGGCAGCCTTGAAGTCAACGAGGTGATCTGTCTTAATATTATATTCACGACCTCGAGAATCGTCCTTAGGCTGAACACGGTTGTAGGTGTGCCCCTTCTAAAGCCACACTGATAAGGGCCTAACTCTCTCTGCATAAGGCAAAAGGCACTGAAAGATAATATCAGAGAGGACCTTATAGCCACTAGTAAGCAGAGATATTCCATGATAGTTAACAGATAGCAGCGTGTCGCTTTTTAGCGCGGTTCCTCCCTCCCCCATAGGGAGGAACCCCGCTTATAAGGTTGATACAATGAAACAATCCGGAAGTGCCGACCAAAAAATTTCGCGTTTCAGAACCCCTAGAGACCGAAAATAACGGTGGTTCAAATTTGTATATATATATGTATATGTATATATATATATATATATATATATATATATATATATATATATATATATATTTGTCTGTTCGCTCATTTCTGGCTTCCCTGATGGTCCGATTTTGATGAAATTTGGTACAAAAATCCGTCGTCCAATTTGAAAGGTCAAGTTCGTTAACCAGCAAAATCCGCCCACTGGAAGATGGCGTTTGGGGCGAAATTCGCGAAGAGAAAATCGTAACGCTTACGTTTTTGAGTTCATAAGCTTGTAAGTACTCGTTTTATAGGCTTCTTGGGCTAGGAAAACGAATGAAACCATTTTCAAGGCGATAGCTTTAACCGTTTTCGAGAAAATTGGAAAAATAGTTTTTGAATACCGTTTTTGGTTTAGGTACTTAGAATCATGGGATTCAGTTGAAAAATTATCTGCATGTTCTAATTTCATTAAAACTAATATGTTGAAATTTATGTTACGTTTGGAGTTAAGGAAGGGTCAGAATAAAATATTTTATTAACAGACATAAAAAGTTTTGGTAACTTTGTATACTTTCCTTAATATCTCGAAAAAGGTTGAGAATCTTGGGAAACGAAAGAATACCATTAGAAAGCTTACTAAATTCTCTAAAAAAAAGGTTCTAATGAAAGTTTTGATTAGACGATGTCAATCGGAGAAATAAGTGCTTAAAACTTTAAAGTAATTGATTTCGCTTATTCGAACTGTTCTTTTTGTCTGTTTTTATTCCTTGTTATTTTTTAACTGCTTGTAGTTGGATAATGTATTTGATAATAAATCAGGTTAAGAAAAATAAGAAAAACAATTTAATCTTAGAGATATGGATTTCCAAGATAGCTTTTCAAATGCCTAGTGGGGTCCTTCCTAGGGCTGGATACCCTGGATGGGTATCCAGGTAAGATCGTAAATAAGACCTTTCTTGAAAGTAAAGATGGAACTGTCAACGTTGGTCCTCCTCTGCCTCCCGGCACTTTCATTGCTGACGAAGGCTAGCAATGAGTAGCCAAAACGTCCTAAATATAGATTTTTTAACAAAAATCGTATTGAGGTTTCTTTAGCCGAATCCCAGCCATTCCATCTTTACTTATCACCTCGACGGCTAACTATCTAATCTTCATGCTTTCTAGAAATGTGGACCCAAAATAATAGCAGCTTCTATTTTAATCATTTTAAATGAGTCTAGAGATAAGAACGGAACCGCGCTAAGATTATGCAGTTCCTGCGAGTCGGACTTTTTTTATGGATAGGGCACATTAACCTTTCGTAGGTTACATATTTATTCACCTTACGAAAGAAGTCTCTGAATCCATTGCTGGCATTGAGCTGTTCTACATTTTCCATATCCTCTTACTTCTTTTCTCTCTTGTTTCTTCTGTTCAGCCTGTTTCTCCTTCCTTCTTCTAAGTCTGTAATCTTCGAGGGTCCTTCTAGTGCATCTATGAAGAAATGAACTAGTTGTGAAAAAAAAAAACACTATGATCGTCAAAGCATCGAAGCCAATACTTTCGCAGTTTTAAGGTCTTATTTCTCCGACTGACATCGTCCATTCGAAACATACTACGGAGATATTTTGTAGAACATTTAGTAAGCTTTCGAATAGATACTTGCCACGATTTCAAATGTTTCTGAGATATTTAAGAAAGAATATGAAAATCCCAAAACATCTTTCATGTGTTATTATTTTCTTTCTAATACTTCGGTAACAAAAAAGTAAACCAAAATTAAAACATCTTAGTTTGGATGAATGTCAAACATCTGGAACAATTTTCAACTAAATCCATCGTTTCTTTGTTCCAACCAGAAAAAAGGTCAAAAACCTAGTTGTATATATATTTCTCAGGATATCGCCTTAAAAATGGTTTCATTTGTTTTCCTGTGCCAGAAAACCCATGAAAAAATTAACCTGGAAGCATATTAACCTAGATTGTCTGTTTACTATAACAAACTCAAAAATGGTCCGATCTTGATGAAATTTGATACAAAAATATTAATTTGAAAGGTCAAGTTCGTTAACCAGCAGAATCTACCTACCAAGACACTGTTTTATGGGAGATATTAGCGCCAAAGAAATAGTAGGGCTTATGTTTGTAGGCTTCTAGGTACTTTTTGTTCTAGGATCTGTAACGTAGGAAAACGAATGAAACCATTTTCAAGGCGACATCTGTGGCCTTTTTCGAGAAAAGCAGATAAAACTAGTTTATTTAACTAGTTTTCGGATTGGGTACTTATTATATTGTTTCAAATTAGTTTTATTTTAGTGAGAAAATTTAATTTTTGCTGTGAATAGGGGTATTAATGGCTATTGATTCCAAGTCATCACTTATAATATTATACGGCGTGTCGAGACAATTTCTCCTTTCCAAACTGCCTTCGGTTCTATCAATAATGCAGTGACCCTCGATTACAGTCAAGGTCACTACCAATATAACTATAATAAACTTTAAGCTTTCCTTCATTCTTTTTGTGTCATGACCCATGTAGACTTGACCCGGATCGAATATTTTTTGCAGATTTTTGTTTTAATAAAACTGTTCTGCTTCCTGGTAGGCAATTACCCTCCAAAACCTCGTAACTGTACTTAAAAATCGTCCTCAAATCGATCTATCACTGTGTGTGTGTGTAATTGACATATGAACATACATTTTAACAAAATTGCCATAAATATCGATTGCATGAGTTTGTTAACTAGAAATATTCGAACTATAGTAAAGTTTTTTAAACCATTGCAAATTAAGCAGGTAGACATACACCTTTGGAAGCTTATTTTTTAATATTTAACTTGAGAGAAATTAATTTGCCAGGCTGAAATTTGAAACCATTCCTCTGCTGTGAGTGATATATTAATAGATAAGTGCTCTTTAATTTAATAGATAAGTCCTCTTATCCCAGCTCAACTAGTTGCATCAAAGGTGCGCAAATAGTTGAGCTGGGATTAAGTCACGTAATTTTATATTTGTTGATTCTACACCTGATAAGTGAATTAAAAGTTAAGTCACTGACAGCATATGAAGTTCTTTATAACATTCAGTGGTTAAGTATATTTAAACTCTAGAGCCTTTTAAAACAGTTCATCATCTGGCTTCAGATAATCATAACATTAAGCCGCCTATTTCCTGCTTTGACTCCTTTATAGGACCTTATTCGTCATACTATCATGCAGAGTCGATTAGCCTTTTTGGTTGACCCTCAAATGGATACATGAATTATATATACATCTAGGTATAGATAAAGAAAATCTTAAATAATCAAATGGTATATTTTAATTTCTATAATTATACATCCTACATTTCTATGTAAATATGAATATTGTTTAGTGCAAATTAAATGAGTATGGACTCTATGTTTGTGGCAAACAGAGATACTACATATTTTACAGGCTCAACGATTATTTCGTTGGAAACGACCAACTTACTACAGAAATGATCCTGTAGAAGTATGATCTTAGAAGTAGATGTAGAAGTATAAGTATGATGTAGAAGTAGAATAAAGACAGGAAAACTAAAATTGCCTGTAAAATATAAAATAATTAAATAAATATTTTACAGGCAATTTTTGTTTTCCTGTCTTTATTCCTGCTATACATGAAACATCTTGAACATTTTGTTTTCTTAGTTTGGTGGGGCAGGTATTCCAGTGTCCTTATTTATCCCCATCATGTCTTTCTGGAGTTCTGAAGGCAAGCTTTTAGATAAGTGACTTTTCATATGTGGCAGAGCTAATTGAAGGCCAAGTTCTTTCAGCAACTTTTTTCTCGCCTGCTTTTTCATGTTTTCAGCCATGTTAAGTAAAACATTTATTAATCCCAGCTGGATCAAGGATGCCATTCTAATATTTCAATGTCCATCTTCTAGTGCTACGAGCCACTGTATGATTATGGGCCATTTAGTCAAAAGTATCGACTCCGCTCTCTATATCACCTATAAATCTTGTTTCCAGATCCATAACTCTGTTTTTTTCTCCCGATCCCCTGGTTTGTATAAAGCACAATTTTATCTAATATTTCTCCAACAAATAAAATTGTCCATGCATCTGCCACCAGATTTATATTTCTGGCTTTCCCACGAGCTCAAGGAATTCTCAAAACTATATTATGACTTTCTTTAGGTTGAAGGGGGCTGTAATGAACTCTATTTATAACCATTGTGACCTAAAGTAATGTTATTGACCTAGTTCTTCGCCAGATAGATCATTGTCAGATAATTTGTCACCGTATTCTGGTAAAATTTTGTCATTATCCTCAACTTCACTTAAAAATTCCTTATTTAATTCAGATTTGTCTAAAATTGTTGTTAAACAGTACTTTGAAAGCCAGAATCAAAAGAATTTACTGTTCTTTTGTTTCCAATAACAAAGAAAAGAACAATGAACTTTTTTACAATCATGCATGTATACAGGGGTATTTGGTTACCCCAACAAATCTTTTTCACACCTTCAAACTATAACAAAGAGATCGTACGTGTGTTTACCTGTAAGTGTACAACCTCATGGAAGAATAGCTAGCCTGCCAAACACTGAGAACCTTACAACAAAAACTTTTCTGCGGCAATAATATTGTTTGGGGTAACGGGTTACCCTGTATCCATTTGAAGGTTAAGGCACCAGCATGGAGAGCAGAAGAACTCTCTTCAAATCTCAGCCTGACAAGAAACCAAATCTCATACTTTTAATGTATGTATGTATGAATAAGGTTTAAGGACAAAGAACGTCAAAGGTTACCATCGTCCTGAATATACTTTTAATTTTTCTAAAGGTAAGAATTGAAAATAATAGTAAATTCTTATTATAATAGTCAAATTTGAGATGTATTTACAAAACAAATAATGATTTAAATTAATATGTTTTTGTTTTTTTTTTAACTCAAGCTACAATAATATTTTGCAGTACCCCAACCAGTCAAAGGGTGGTGGAGAATGGCTTGCGGAAAAGCCCTGTAATTTCGAGATCGGAAAGTAGCCTGGTGAGCCCTGAACTGGTGACTCAAGCTGGAGCTGGTGAGTTAGCTAGATCCACTCCTGCTCTACCCCAAGCTGAAGAAGATCATCCACGTCCTTTATCGAGGCAGACAAGTCTCCCTTCATCTTCTGTTTCTTCGAGTCTTACAAGTGTTGCCAGCCAACAACTCAATGATAACCAGGGTAAGGTTCTTTTCTTTTTTGTTATTGAATCATGGAGAACTAAATATATATATATATATATATATATATATTATAAAATCAATTAAACAGGAACGTTGGCCAATAGTAATCTGGAATGGTAGGGTGAGTGTTATTTTACAAAGGCCATGATCGGCAGCCATCTCCATAATTTATTGGCCAAACTAAATTTTCAAGTTATTTTAATTACTTTACAAAGAAAATGAGTAATACAAAGTTATTAATTAATTAGGGGGCTGAAGGCCAAAAAATTATATAAGAGAATTCATAAATTTCATCAATACAAGCTTCTAAAGCACTTTCTAGTCAAGATAAAAGCTCTGCTTATAACATTCTAACATATTTTTGTTTTGTTTTAATTTTCATCTTTATTTTGAAATTTTATGTTGGATTATATGCTAGTTTTGATATTATAATTTGTGACAACAGACCCTGATGATGAGACCGTGACTTCAAAGATTGTTGAAGGTTTGAAATATATATTACTGTCAACATGGGGGATGTCCCTTTAATTTCGCTAAATGAACATCTTTTGATGATTAATGCTTTAAATAAAATGAAAATTTTTATTTAATTTACAGAAAATGAACCAAATGAGGAGCAACCTTTACAAGAAGAGGAGAAAGAAAATCAGGAAGATATCACAGAAAATGAAAAGAAAGAAGTAGAAGAAACTGTAGAAAACTCACCAGCTCCAGATGAAGTATTATCAAATGAAATAGACGAGATTGATAATGCTGTTGATATTGAAATTGATACTCCTGAAATAGAAACACCTGTAAGTAATTACAAATCCTCAATTTCCTATTGATATAAAAACTTAATGTCGAGATTAATAATTATGTATGGTATTGCTTTTTAATCTGGCACCAGTTAGAAGTGTTTTTTACTTAGAGCAGAACCTGCCATTGGAAGGGGTGAGCACGGCAACTCTCCCAAGCCATGAAAAATAACAGTTTTTATAAAAATAATATACAAAGAGTTTTGTTGTTTTTTTTATATATTTTTGAAAATACATTATTTTACTGAAGCTTACAAGAGGAGTATACAGCGATGGGGTCACCGATTTGGACCAATTTTTTTTCTGGTGATTCTACATCGAAAAATAGTCGACACATGTCCAAGCGTTCCGTCCAATGCGCCTTAGGAGCCGAGAAATAAAATAAAATAGGTTGAAAGTACTTTATTTTTTATATCGAGTTTAGAAAACGATATCGACATGATTCTTTCACCAGTTCATTCGTTTTATAAAGTGGATTAAAAGAAAAATATAATCGCTAAACAATAATTTATGTTTCGTCAAATATATTCAAAAATATGCTTACGTTTTCAAGTAAACTAGTATTATACATTTTTTTACACCTAAAATAATAGCAGATTTAAAATCAGCACCCCAAGAAACCCTAATATAGTGAATCTCATTGAAAACAAGTGAAAAAGTAATGTGACGTTTTGGAATTCAATATCTCCCCTTCAGATAATCCGATTATTACGTCATTGAAATCTTTCGAAAGAAGAAAAACTCCTTTTTCTAACCATATAAATGACTATTGTATTATCTCAAAAGGTACTTGCGAAAAATGGTTCTCAAAATAAAAATAAAATGTAAACTTTTTTGCATATAACGTCAATTCTAGAACACGTAGAAACACCCCGCTTGGACGGAAATGTGTCACATTATGGCCTTTATCGACCCTCCAAGTTTGGTTTGAATCGGGTAAATATTCTTTGAAATATGGCCGGATTCTTGAATCTTTAACAAAATATTAAGGGTCCCCCCTTAGCGAAATTTAAAATACATTTTTTTTTTAGTTTTGTAATGTTCCCAAAATTCGAATTTAGGGGTTTTTCAATGTGCTAGAAACGAATCTGACATCCATTTTTAAATCAAAAATTGTTTTACATACTCGACTTTATAGAAGTCATTATTCTGCCAAAATATCCCATATACCTACATTTAAAAAGTTATCAATTATAAAAAAAAAATTAATTTAAAAACGGATGTCAGATTCGTTTCTAGCACATTGAAAAAACCTTAAATTCAAATTTTGGGAATATTACAAAAATAAAAAAAGATGTATTTTTACTGGAAGAAAGACTATTTGCATGAGACTGACAGATTTAAGAGAACTTGCATTTCAGTTAGTGAACAAAATAGTATTCCACAAACATTTAACAAAGAGAAAAATATGGCCTGAAAGGAATGGTTGTACATCCTTCTTTCTCAAAATTCAATTCTTTTATCAAAAGATCTTGAGAAGACATCCTTAGCTAGGGCAAAGGGTTTCAATCGCACTGTGGTAAAAAACTGTTTTACTCTATTACTCGTTGCATATTTAAGGGATATTCTAACCATTCAACCCACCATTGTATATGATCTAACCATTCAAAAATGATCCATTTCCAGACTACCTCTTTGCACCCTCTGATGCCACTGAAAAACCAATGGAGGTTGGGGATAATCCTTAACCTGAACAACCACAAGTTGAATCACAAATAGCCGACCATTTTTGGTCTGAACAACCCTAATTTGAAACACTAATCACTGACAATCCTTCGCCTAAGCAATATCAAGTTGAAACATGTTCAGAAACTGAGATGTCTTCACAAATCGATGATCGCAAAAAGGCTGAACAGCAAAAGTCAATCAGCAACCGTCAACTTCTACGCAGGATCCAGGTGCTACCTTGTCCTCTCTCTCTGAATATCCCTAAGATAAATAAGGCCTAACCCAGTTTAAAACGGCCCAAGGTATGTAAAATAGCCCAAGAAGGGGCGAGGAGAGACAGTAATTTTTACTTCTTCACCTTATAATTTAGAACTGGAGATTGAAACCCTACAAAAAAAAGAACGGAAAAAGAAGTTCTGCATCAAAAAATATTTCTCGACATCAGATAAACAGGATGAAAAAAATTACGAAGACTGTATCTTTTGTTATTAATTTCCATGCCAGGTCCAAATCCCTGGAAGGTTGGATACAGTGTCTCAACTGTAAGGCACATGAAGCCTGTAGCAATGTGGGCTCCTGTAGAGGAACATGATCAAAATTTTATTTATGATTTTTGTTCTTAAAACGTCTTACAAATCTGATGAATCATCTTAAATTACTATAAATTTTTAATATTTAAATTCAAAATTACTTATATTCAGTGATTTTAACATAAATATGCTTTAGCGGTGACTAAACTGTAAAAAACCGTTACAAAAAAGTGACCACTGGCGTTCGTGCATGCGCAGTAGTGTTCACGCATGCTCTGTGGCTGTACGAAAAAGATGGCTGTATGTTATAGAGTACATTACATAAGTTTATCGGGTGGGCCTAGTTTTTTTTTTTTTTTTTTTTTTTTTTTTTTTTTTTTTTTTTTTTTTTTTTTTTTTTTTTTTTTTTTTTTTACGGCGCATCAACAAATCGTGGCTATTAGCGCCGGACATCCAGAGTGCAGCCAGGAATTTTCTCAGCGAGCCCTGAGATGAGAAAATTTCTGGCGCCGGTGGGGATCGAACCCACCATCTCCCGCTTATGAATCTAGCGCGCTAGCCACTAGACCACGGGAGACCCCGTGGGCCTAGTGTTACAAAAAAGTGGCACAAGAAGGTATCCGCTGGCGTAAACGCGCGTGTGCAGTGGCCATGTACGAAAAAAAAAAGACTATATGTTATACAGCTCTTTACATAGTTTTGTTGGGTAGACCTAGGCATTCCAAAAAGATGTCACAAAAAAGTGCCCGCTGGCGTTCGTGCGTCGGGTGGACCTAAATCATATTTATGTTCCTGAATTTGAGCAGAAGGCTCTAAACGAAATATTTTTTTTTTACCCGACTTATGTTCCTCAGTGTAGGAGGGCCATTGTACCCATTTATTGTTATAAATAAATATTTCATTAGTAAAATAACAATTTATAATTGTTATTTTATGTACCCGATTTTACCCGACCAGGTCGGGTAAAATCGGGTGCTTGTATACATGCAGAAAACAATTTTGTTACCCTCCAAAACATCGTTTTTTACACTGAAAAATATTCATATTTGGAACTAAAGAACTAATTTATCATTCAAATAGAAATTGAAGCAATTTCATTCACGTAGCTTTTCAGGAAAAAACAAAAACATTTTGGGGCCTGGTTTTGACCGACTTTCCCCTACATAGGAGCACTATAATTATAGTGACTAGGATTAAAATAAACTATTAGCTCTCTTTTGAAGAGATCATTGATCATGGGGGAAGATATTTATATTTATGGATTTATTTATATATTGTAATTAATTCATGCTATGTCAATTTTTGTTTATAGCCCTTCTAAAGCTCATTTTTATTTTGAAATGTAGTTTCATTAACCATCATGACTCAACCCCAGCTATGTCAACACCGATAGTAGTTATTTTATGAATAATAATAGTTTGTCCAAGGTAGGGATTGTCGGGGTTCGGTCACTGCTATTTAATAAAACTACATTTTATCATAGTTTTATTTTCTATATTTTGGAAAGAATTTCGTTTTTTTACATGTTTTTAAAAATTGCAACCTTAATCTAATCCTAACTAGTTTTTTAACAATGTTGTTCAGTTCATAAAAATGTTTCATTAAAAAAGAATCCAGGTTCATATTTAGAATTTCTAAATAGAACCCTTCGTCACTCCAATCTTCTGCCGCGGATTTTATTCTTTTCCTTCAAAGAAGGAAAAGAATAAAATCAGACAAAAAAGTGTAAATTTATTGAGCAAAAATGAAAAGACAATTTACTTTAAAAACATTCCTGACCATACAGATATTTTACTTGCTGAAAAATTAAATCAATATGAAAGACTTACTAGGAAGTTTAAAAAAGACAATCCTGACGTTTTAATAATAAAAGCTGACAAATCAAACAAGACAGTTTTAATAGACAGACATACGTACAATCTTAAAATGGAAAACTTACTAAATGATACAAACGTATATAAACAAATAGATTACAATCCAACTACTAGTATAAAAAATAAGGTTATTAAATATTTGGACAAGTTGGTACACAAACGCTATTTAAATAAATTTGACAAAACCAAATTAGTTAATCATAATTGCTTGACTCCCTTAATTTATGGACTTATTAAATTGCACAAAACAGATATGCCTTTACGACCGATTATCAGTGGCTGTGAATCCCCAATACAAAAATTAGCAAAAATGTTAGCGACCGATTTAAAACCATTTAGTGAAGATAACCCTTTTGATATTATCAATGCGACGCATCTTATTGACAATTTAAAGAACACAAAGATTTTACCAGGTTTTAAATTAGTTTCATTTGACGTAGTTAACATGTTTCCAAACATCCCAGTAGATTTGGCAATAAAAATCATTAGTAATAATTGGACGCAGATAGAAAAACATACTAAGATAAAAAATAAAGAGTTATTCATTGAAGGGATCAGTTTATGTTGTAAATTCGGGTACTTTCAATTTAATAAAAAGATATATAAACAACTGTACGGAATTCAGATGGGAAACCCGCTCTCAATTGCTGTTAGTGGAATAGTGATGAATTGGATTCTTAATGAAATCATTTCAGAGGTTCCAATTAAGATTCAATTTTTGTACAGATATGTAGACGATCTTATTTTATGTGTAAAGGAGGAGGAAGTGGATAAGCTTTTAGAAACGTTTAATAACAAATATAATAATATACAATTTACCAAAGAGTTGGAAGCTGATAAAAGATTAAACTTTTTAGACATGGAACTAATCAGAAATGAGGATAATTTTATTGAATACAAATGGAAACCAAAGACGTATCATTCAACAAGAATGATTAATTTTTATTCCAATCACCCACTTAATTTTAAAAAGAATATTTTATACAATCGGACATTATCAGCTTTGTACAGAACTTCCTCTAAGTATTTTTGCGAAATAAAAAATAAATTGCGAAATATGTTTCAAGAAAACAACTATCCTAAATCATTAATAGAGCAGCAAATAAAAAGGGCAGAAAAACGTATATTGTATACAAAAACACCAACTGAACTTCCGAATAAGCATGACAAATATGAATTTAAACCTGACTTTTTTAATGACATAGAATGCAAAAGGAAAAGAAAATATTCTGATACTATCACAGAGTCAATGCCACCTAAAAAAATTAAATTAGTTTCAGGTTTGCTTAATTATGATACTGAAAATAAAAACAAGCGCAAACGAGATCAAATCGATAAACCTCCCGAATCACAGAACAATTCAAAAAAGCGAAAGTTATTACAGACATGTATTCAAAAATTCTTTATGAAAAATACGAATTTAAATAAGCAAATAGCTTTGAATGAGCATTTATTTTTACAAAAGAGAAAACAGGTTTTAACAAAAGAAAATGACAAAGATGTGAATGAAATAAATCGATTTTTTACTTTTCATTACCATCCTTCAATAGCCAATAGACTTAAACAAATATGTAAAGACGTAGGGAAAATAAGTTGGAAATATGGGAACAAAATAGAAAATAGTTTTAGCAATATTAAAGATAAAATTAAACCAACAAGTACAAAGAACAATATATACAAAATTCGATGTAACGAGTGCAACGCATGCTACATTGGGGAATCGGCACAGCTATTGCAAAAGAGAATCGTGCAACACGCAAAAAGCATAGACACAAACGAAAACAGGACAACATTGACAGAACACGCACTAACTTTAAAACATAACTTTAACTTTAAGGACGTTCACATTTTAAATAAAGAGAGGAACACTTTAAAAAGAAAAATCAAAGAAAATATTTACATAATCAAAAATTCCAACACTGCCATAAATAAAAAAACAGATTTAAAGAATGTGCACCAAATTTTCCATAGTATAATAAATTAAACCTCACAAAACAAATTTCACCAATAATCGATACCATGAAAATAGCTAAAGAATCGATACAAACAGCCATATAAATTACTACAGATGACTTTTCAGTACTACGCCTGACTCAAGCTAGACAACATGACGAGAGGACTTCTTGATAAGGTAGGATTAAGATTAAGTTTAAAAATTATATGTGGAAATGTAAATTATTTAGGGACAGGATATGTATATTAGTGTAAACAATTTAAAGTTTTGGATTTACAAAAGAAATATTGTTACATAGGAAAGCCCCTGAAGAGGTGCGAAAAGGCACGAAACATGTCGGGCGAAATATAACAAATAAAGCAGTTAATGTGAACAAAGAGTGTACTGCTTTATCGACCCCCTGCCAGAAAAACAAACAAGAAAAAGTGGAATATATATATATATATATATATATATATATATATATATATATATATATATATATATATACACACACACACACACAAATAAAAATTGAATGTATAGCCAGTCAACAAACTGAACATACCTTAAAAAACACCCAAAATTAGGTAAACATATATTTTATAACTGAAATAGATATTTTGCTTTGAAACCAAAATCCCCAACATCAAAAGCAAAGTAATGAATAAAGGTTTTTCACTCTGGAAAGTGGTGATTTTTACATTCGATACTTTGCATTTATATCGACGATCTGCAGAAGATTAAATAAATTTAAATTATTAATATTACCTTCCAAATTTTAATTTTAACTCTGAAAACACAATACACATAATTGCCAGATACGATCTTTCTAGTCTAGTATTTAATGTTGATGCAATTTTTGTTATAGGATACAAAATCCTTGGGGACACCAAGCAGTGAATTTGGCTCAGAGAGCAGTAAAACAACAGAAACGAGTGGGAATACTATTGAATGTAATAATAATCCTGAGGATAGACCAAGGAGGAGAATACCAAGATCAATTGAGTAAGCTACTGAATAAAAATTATTCAAATACAGTTCAACTGATACAGATGCAAAAAGTGTTGTATTCAGTTAAACTAATTTATTAATTTATACTCCAAAGTAAATAGAATTCATTGTAAAGAATTTTCTAAACTAATTTTCTAATATAAGCAAATCACCTTGGTTGCAGATGCTCATAAGTAAATATATTTATTTAAATTTTAACGTCCATTTATTATTGACTACGAATTTTAGGACGGGTTATCTATAGGTTACCACCCTTTTCTAGCCAGGATAGGGGTGATGCCTTTTCTTTTTTCGAAAGAAAAGCCACAGCCCCTAGTGGGAATCGAACCCACAACCTTTGGCACGGAGTGTTAAGAGCTCACGCCTTAACCCTCACGGCTACCGGGTCTCTAAGTAAATATATAAATTATTACTATTTAATTAATTTATTTAAACTTTAACGTCCACTATTATTAACATTCTAACAAATTCACCTATATAAACTATTTGTTAGTTGGATTTATATTATTAATTAGTTTTCAAATGTAGATTGATGAATAAATAATGTAAATGATTGTTAATTTATGATAATGTAACTTACAACTTATTGCTGCAACCTTGTCTGTTTATTGCCCTCCAAAACAGGAATCTAATCTAATCTTATTGCTGCACACATGCATTTAACATCATATGGTTCAAATCCTCACTAAAAAAAGCATTCATTCTGAATTAATAATGATTTAGTTCATTTGCAAAATTAAATGTAATATATGTTGTCATTCTCTAGATCTTAAGCCAAATATTCTGGCAGTTATATTACACATTCACCAGGTACTCATAAATACTAAATAGCATTTAGTTTAATACTTATATAGTTTACTGCGTATTTTTAAGCAGAAATTCTTAATATCATATGACTAGATAATATTTTTTATTTTAATTTTTAACATCTCTGTATTAATAACAGATTTTTTGGGAGGGGGGGGGATAATCACCACTGTGCTGGCTAGAAAAGGATTGTAACCTACAGTTAACCAGTCAAAAAAAAACTGTGTAATTAATAAAGGGACTTTATAAAATAAAATAAGGATTAGGATTTCTCATGCCATTTTAAGAAATCTGTTTATTTATTGCATCAATCTGTCTTATAGAATTAAAAATCCCTCCTCAGACCATAAAAAATTAAAACCATCTATTTCCTCTTAAAATAAGGGGGAGGAAACACACTTATGACATAATTCCATAGTGCTGGCAAGAAAAGCCCATTTTACAGAACCCATAGGTCACAGAAATAATAATGGTTCAAATTTGTATATATACAACGAATATATACGAAATATACAATCTGTGTGTGGGGGTATGTTTGTTGGTTCACTCTCTAGCTGCTCCAAAGATGGTCTCAGTTTCGTGCAATTTGGTACTTTCTTTGTCTTATTTGAAAGGTCAAGTTCATTAACCAGCAGAATCCGCCCGCAGAAACATTGTTTTTTTTTTTTTAGGAAATTCGTAACACAGGCTTTTGCATTCATAGGCTTGCAGGTACACTTTTTATAGGTTCTTTGATGTAGAAAAACAAATGTAACCAATTTGTACACGATATCTGTAACAGTTTTCTAGAAAAGTGAATAAAACTAGTTCTCCTAACTAATTTTCAGTTTGGGTGCTCAGAAACGAATTAATTTGAAATCCATCTAGAAAGGTTGGCATTCTTACAAACTATGATATTTAAATTTTGGTGAATGTGACCTTATCTGCCTGTTCTCGAACTGAGTTTACCTGCTTGTCTTCCTTCTCATTCAGACCAATATTGCAGTGAGAAATGACCCACAGTAAACCAATTGTCTTATTTGGCAGGTGAAAAAAACTGGTTTACTCAATGTATTGAGTTATTTGATTCTTTGAGGTTCCATTTTAAATATTTTAAGTTAATACTCCAGAGAATGTATCCCTTTCTTTGAATAGTAAAATTGTATTCCATTTGTGAAAACTAATTTGCCACTTTTCTTTTATTTTATTTCCCTTATTACTTTCTCTCCTCCATACGACATCTAGACCTAAGGGTGCATATTCTATGTTATATCAGCACCGTAAAATATTCTCAAATGTATTATATATTTGTCAAATACCGTCATCTGGGGTGAGTTCAGACACATTTTCAAGGTTTCTCGTAATAACAAAAGACAAAATTTTTGTAAAAATCTGGAAAAATTAATGTATGAACCCTTAACCTTCCTCTATCGAATAGTGCATTTTGTTTTTTGAATATCTCAAAAATTTTCAATTTTTTTTTTATTGCTAAAATATGTCCGAACTCACCCCTATGTGTGTGGTGAGTTCGGACAGCCTTTAATTTCTGTAAAAATCTAAACTTAAACTATAGTTGGAGTGAGCTCGGTCATAATTGACGATATTCTCAAGAGGGATATTTTCTATATTTTTTTTTTAGATTTACAAAAATATTCTTTCGCTTTTTCCTTATCAACTTCTGCTCTACACCTTTTGATGCTTTGTGTAAAGCGTTCCGTTAATGATTGATTCCTTTATATAAAGCCGTCAAACCATTCCAGTCTGGGCCAGTGTTGGGCATTATTCGAATAAAGTTTTAATCGAATGATCATTCAAATAAATTTTTAGTGAATGATGAATAATTCACTAAATTATGTTATTCAAATGGTACATCATGAATTACACAGGTCTACAACCAAAAATTTGATTTGATGATTTTGGCTAATCTCTGTGTTTCTCGGTGTGCTGAGGCCGAGAATGAAGTCCGTTTTTCTCTATCACGTACAGATTTTTTTCAAATCCATAGAACATAATATACCTGCTATACACATAAATTTGGTAAGAAGTAGGTTTTTTTTTTTTCCAAACGATTTCTCTTTTTATAAACAGACATCTTTCACTAGGTGGTGTAGGCAATGACTCCCTCAGTAGATGTTGTAGGCCTGAGGGTGTCTAGGCACGACCTGTTCAGACAGGAACGTACTTGTTTGGTCTCAGATGTCACCGTCTGAAGCTAAACGAGATTGAACCTGTTGTATCAGGAACTTGGAGCTAAATTTCTGTTCATTCTCTCAGTTCAGTAGTATCAACTGAAGTGAACACATTCACTGAGGTCTCATAGTTGTGTCAAAGTGATTAAGAACGTATTTTAAGGTTTGAAAGTGCATTTAGACAAAATGTCTCATCGTCGTTGTGTTACCAGTCCAGACTACTTCTGTTTTATCTGTGGTGAGTACACAGTTAAGAAATACCAACGAAATATAACAGGTTTTGTCAGAAATGTATATTATGCATATTTTGGCTTGAGAATAGGAGATCAAGATAAAGTGTGCGCTCCTCACAAAGTATGCCATAGCTGCGTAGAAAAACTTCGCTTATGGTACAAAGGAGAGTTAAAATCTTTCGGATTTGCTATCCCAATGATGTGGAGGGAGCAAAAAAACCACGTTAATGACTGTTACTTTTGTAATTGTCATGTTCAAGGCTATAATTCCAAAAATCATAAGCTCATTAACTACCCTAATGTGGAATCTGCTAGTCGTCCGGTACCACACGGTCCTGGATTGACAGTTCCTCAGCCCCCTCGTGACTTGGGCAGTATAGATAGGGAAGCTAATAGAGAAGACTGTATGTCGGAGAGCGATGAAGTACACAGTGAGTTCAAAGCAAGCAGTTCAGAAGATGAACCTCAGCTTATTTCTCAACAGGAGTTGAACGACTTAGTGAGAGATCTTGGACTTCCAAAAGATGCAGCTCAGTTACTTGGCTCTCGTCTTAAAAACAAAAATTTATTACAGCCAGGCACTTCTTTTTCATGGTATCGACACCGTGAAGCAGTTTTTGTTCCTTACTTTGCTCTGGATGAGAATCTTATTTATTGCAAAGACATTCTTGGTCTGATGGGTCAATTTGGTATACAATATGACCCGATTCATTGGCGTCTATTCATAGACTCATCAAAGCGAAGTCTAAAGGCTGTTTTGTTGCACAATGGCAATACTTATGCTTCAGTTCCAGTTGGCCATTCGGTACATTTAAAAGAAACATACGAAAATTTGTCATTAGTTCTCGAACGAATTCATTATAATGAGCATAACTGGTTGATATGTGGAGACTTGAAAGTACTTACTATGCTCTTAGGTCAGCAATCAGGGTACACCAAGTTCCCTTGTTTTTTATGTTTATGGGATAGCCGAGACAGAAATTCCCATTGGAACAACAAAGACTGGCCATCACGAGGAGCTCTGTCGCCAGGCCAAAAAAATGTAATTAGGAGAAGTTTGGTTCCTTCTGACAAAATCCTGATACCTCCTCTACACATAAAGCTAGGGCTGATAAAACAATTCGTAAAGTCTCTCAATAAAGAAGGTGAATGTTTTAAGTAATTATGCTCCAAGTTCCCACGATTAAGTGATGCAAAGCTAAAAGAGGGGATCTTTGTAGGCCCAGATATTCGGAAACTTTTCACAGATCCACATTTCACTCAGACCATGAATGAGAAGGAGAAGGAAGCTTGGAATTCTTTTAAAGATGTTGTTGAGAAGTTCCTTGGTAACGTGAAGGATCCCAACTACAGAAGTATCGTGGAACGCATGTTGAAGGCATTTCAATTACAAGGTTGCAACATGAGTTTGAAGGTTCACTTCTTACATTCGCATGTGGACTATTTTCCGGAAAACTTAAGGGAAGTAAGTGAAGAACAAGGGGAAAGGTTCCATCAGGACATCCAGGAAATGGAACGTAGGTATCAGGGCAAATGGAACGTAAACATGATGGCTGACTATTGTTGGATGCTGCAGCGTGAATCATCTGAAGAGTCCTACAGCCAGAAACGAACACAGAGAAATTTTCAAGAGAAAAAAATACGTTTTCATAAAAATAATAACTAAATATGCCACTGTTAATTCTGAAGCTGTTATTTCTACACATTTATGTATTTTGTACAGTAAACAACATTGAAATAACTAAAAGATCAAGGAAATAAATGAAAACTCTTATTCGCCAATTCTGTTTTCTTTTAATGGTAGTACCTCTGCCCTTACTTGAGATTGAACAATTTCCTTACGTGATAGAGAGGGACTGACCTCATGTTCGGCTTCAGCACGCCAAGGAGCATAGAGATTGACCAAAATCATCAAATCAAATTTCAGAAAGATTATTTTTGTAGACCCGTGTTATTCGTTATTCAGCATTCATTATTCATCATTCGTTATTCTTTATGTCCAGTTGGTTTACTGAATAAATCCACCTCAAACATAAATATATATACATACATATTTCCGGCTATCGACACCATAATAAATCTTTCATTATTCAATAAAATATCATTATTCGAATAATTTGTAAATAACATATAAATTTCATTCACAGAATAATGAATAAAAGTAATTATTCTTCATTCGTGAATAAAATAATACATTAATTCATTATTCTTTATTCTGAATAATTTTTGCCCAACACTGGTCTGGGCTTGCCTTAAAATCCTGCGATTTTTTCCTGACCTATCCAAATATGTTTTTATGATTTGGCGAATATCTTAATCAAGTTAATGGAAAGTCACATTCAGTTGCAGTTAAAATTCTCTGAGCTATTTTTTTTTTTTCCTTCTTTACTCAATTTCGTTTGGCCACCATTTTTTTTTTTTTTTCTGTGTGCATTCCTCTAACTTTATCATTTAAAGTCAATTTAGGTGTTTTGTTGTACAGCAAAATACCTAAATCGATCTGCTGCCTCTTTCAGAGTCTTCTTCTTAGTTTCGACATCGTCAATCACATTTTCAAAGCCTCTTTGAGAGGACGCGGGTATAATTGATGCATGTCTGAACTCACCCCATGGTCTGCGAGTTTTTTACTTAAACAAGTAAAAAAAGCTTTTGAACAAAAAAATATATATATATATATTTATTTATGTCTCATTAGAAAACAAATAAACCTACTGTACAATATGAAAAATTAGGGTCTAATTACTTACACAGCCTCTACACAGACATTTGTTTCTAGCATTTCGAAAATCATGTAAATTACATCTCACATTAAAATATTCGTTACTCACTTCAAAGTGTTCTCACGGCGATTTCGGCTTAACTATATAGGAAAAAGTCCGACTCGCAGGAACTGCATCATCTTAGCGTGGTTCCGTTCATATCCCTTTTGTCATTTGAAAAGCTTAGAATAGAAACAGATAATATTTGGTTCGGCCTTTGTTCAAAGGGGTTTATGACTTTACCTGGTCGGGTCTGCCAGACCCCAGAATCCTCTTCTAGAGATACCTATTTCATACGTTTCAATGCATTGAAAAATTTCAAAAATTTTCACATTTTCTTGTGTTCTTCTACTATAGTAATAATTCTGCAAATAAAATCAATTAAAAAATAAAATAAAAAACCAACAGTATAAAGGCAATTGAAAGTATTCAAAAGACGTCATCGAATCTCTTTTCTCTTGGCAAGCTATATTTCTAACAATGAATTGTTTTTCTAATTTTACTTAATCTGTTTTATTGTCAAATACATTATCCAACTATAATCAATTAAAAAATAACAAGGAATAAAAACAGACAAATAGAACCGTTCGAATAAACGAAATCAAATACTTCAAAGTTTAAGCACTTATTTCTCCGATTCACATCGCTTATTCAAAACTTTCTTAACCTTTCGCTTCCCAAGATTTTCAACCGTTTTCGAGATATTAATGAAATTATACGAATTCCCAAAACTTTTCATTATTTCTAGCAACAGAAAATTGGTCTCATTTTACCTATCCTGTTTTACACACAAATACATTTTCCTAACATAACAATGAAAGTTTGAGATATGTTCCCAAAAATTTTCATGTCTGTTCATAAAATATTTTATTCTAACCCTTCCTTAACTCCAAACGTAACCAAAAGTTTAACATATTAGTTTTGATGAAATCCGAACATGCAGAAAATGTTTCAACTGAATCCCATGATTTTAAGTACCAAAACCAAAAAAGTTATTCAACAACTATTTTTCCAATTTTCTCGAAAACGGTTAAAGCTATTAAACGCAAAATTTTCTAGTCGGCACTTCCGGATTGTTTCATGAGATCAACCTTATAAGCGGGGTTCCTCCCTATGAAGGGAGGGAGGAACCGCGCTAAAATGGAGTCTCAATCGTATTTGTCAATTATGACCCTAATGAAAAATCTTTCTTAAGGTCACGTGATTTCTTGCACCATGTGCTCTTGTTCGAACTTACCCCAGACAATGGTACCACTCACTCACTCACTCACTGACCTATCATCGCCCAGCGCAAACCACTTGACAGAAAATTTTGAAACTTTGCATGGGCATTCCATTTATAACGTAAACACTCGCTAAGAAAGGATTTTTTGATTTTCCAATTTTTAAGTATTTTTAGAGGGGGTAAAAATTTTAGTTGGTTAGAGCAGGCAACAGGTCAGCTGTTACTGTTCTGTGTCTATTTCATAATATTATTTTTATTTGTGGTTAATTTCAACTATGATGGCAGACCTTGAATTACTAGAAATAAACTGTGATTTTGTCCCTCATAGAGTTTACGCTATACCTGGTGATGGTCCATCCAAGGTATCCCAAACCTTTTCACATCCTCCTCACCCATCAACATCCCCAGTCAGAGCACTTCTTGGTAATGTTCGCAAATATAATGGGTGTTTCCAAATGACTTCTTGGAAACATAAATTTTTAATTTTTAACGTACATTTATTATTGACAACGAATTTTAACATGTTCTGGTTAAACTGTTGTTACTGCTAACCTATAGATAACGGGTTATCCGCTGTCTTGACAACGGCCCCAATGACAAGAAATATTATACTTTGATTACTTATCAATTTATTCAGCTAGTTTATTATAAAATAAATAAATGATAACACTTTTTTTTCTCTTTTTTCTTAAAGACAAGCCTTCTCCAACCACACTTTATTGTTCACATGTTTTTATATTGATCCCTTTAATACATCAATAAAGGTCAACTTATTTTAGACATGAAAGAAACAGCATGATAGCTGAACTTTGTTTAAGAGAAGGAAACTTGTGTCAGAAATATTTAGAAAGCTTTGTAATAATTCAAGTTTTAACCATGAAAAAATCAAAATATCCAAATCAAAATTGCTTACCATGATCAGGTTCTCAAAAGCCAATGTGAAAAAAAAGTGCTGCTCACAGCGTTAAAAATGTTGTGAAAGCGTTTCCTGAAACAAAAAATGTTTTAGATAATGGAATTAAAAAAATCAAGTAAGAAATTATTTTTATTTGTTTGTTAATGCAGTTGGTAGTGGTTGTTTTTCTTTTAAATTTTGATAGTGTGTTTTTAAAAATAAAGTCTGTTCAAATGAAATATTTTATTTGAGGTGGTGACCTTGAGAGTTAAGGCTTGAGCACTCCATATCTAAGGTTGTGGGTTTGATTTTAGCCCTATCCAGCTAGAAAATGTTGGTTATTTGCAAATAACCCATTTCAAATATCTGGGTTATGTATAAGTGTACATTGAGATTTAAGTAATATTTTATTAGAGATAGTTGGGATTCAATCTTAATATCATAGCTAAATAAAACTATGTTTTTTTAAATGAAAAAGAATGGACGTTAAAATTAAAATAATAAATGAAAAAGATTTTTTCTAGTACCAATGTTTTGTTTAGATCTTCAATCCTCCATCAAGCCCCATAAATAGTAAGAACTGAACTGATTGGAAGTAGCTGCTACATTACCAGGAATATGTCAGAGATGTAGCTACTTCTAAATGGACCATTTCTTCCTCCACTCATTGCACTGATGAAGGATTGAAAACCAAGCTGAAAAATTGGCACAAATACACTTTCCTTTTTAATGAAAAAAATGTAGTTTAATTCGGCTATTATGACAGAACAATGCCTGTCTCTTTCTTGGTAAAGTATCTCGTAATTCAGTGTTCGGTTTATATTTGTCGCACCTTAAAGGTTCTTAGATCTTAATAACAGGTTCACATACAGGTAAGGCACTGCTGTCACAATTGGGTACAACTGAGGACTTACCTTTAAGAGAAGTTGTCAAAAATAAAATTCATAGAATTTTAAAAGTAAGAGAGGATTGCAGTAGCAGAAAGCGGACACATCTGAGTTAAGATATGCATTTCAGGCACTTCCCTTAAGTAAATGTAAAACTACTGTTTGGGTATTTTATTTGGGTGTTAATCTCCCAAATAAAATACCCAAACAGTAGTTTGTGAATAATTAGCTTTGAAATAGTATCTTTGACAGACCTAAGCCTGTACTCGAATTCTTCTTCTGCATGTTTTTTCACAACCCTTCGACCTAGACACAGGAAAGGACATTTACTTAAGGGAAGTGCTGTGTTTTATGGTATTTATTATCATGGGCGTATATAAGGGAGGGGCTGCATCCCCCCCCCCCCTGAAATTTTGATTTGATCGGTAAACATTTCATATAACTCTTAAAAATAAATTAAATAAGATAATTTAGTTCATAAAACATATTCTATTTTGGGTGTAATAGTGTTTAAGTTGGCTAAAACTCTTCCAAGATCTAAATTGATAGTATTCCATAAACCGGAAATGGTCTCAGCCCCCCCCCCCCCGAAATTTTCCCAGTCCCCTCCGAAATTATTTTCTATATACGCCTATGTTTATTATTTTCATAGTTGTTGCTCTGGTGGAATAATATTCTATAAAACTGGAATCCAGGGCAGGACTGGGGCATTGTTGGTGCAGACTCATGGCAGAAACTAATTTTTTCTGTGGTCTCTCAGGAAGATTAGTGATGAGTTTTGCCTTCCTAACACTCTTTGTACAGGAGGGAACAAATTAAGTTTATTGCCGAGATAATTAAGTTTTCTATAAAGGTCCTTCCACTTAAAAGAAGGTTGAAAAAGATTGAGTTATTCGCAGTTAGAAAATTTACGTCTCACTACGAGTCAAAAGTCATACAAAAAACAAGAGCAACGCATTTAACTCACACAATGAATCACTAACTATTTATTTTATTATCTACTACCTCTTGCTTATTTACTCTTTACTCCTCTTAAGCAGACAACAACAAAGGCAAGGTGAAGAGATATCTAAAAAGCTAATAATGGATCAGGAGATTTGCCTTCATTACAGAAACAATAAATGTAATAAATACAAGGAAACGCCGTAAAAAAAAAAGAAAAAAAAATACAAGGAAACTACATATATAAATAGGAAAAATTTAAATTTTTATTTACTTATGCTTTATTTCTGTACAATTCATTCCAAAAACAATTTACTTCTATAATTTTTTTTTTATTTTAAGAAGAAATATTAAAGCAAGATTGAACCAATCTTAGATGGTGCAATTTCTTTATTGGACTTCATTTGCAAAAATATCCTTGTAGAATGGTGTAAAAATGTTGATTTTACATATCATCCCTACCATGTCAAACGATCGAATATGAAAATCTAGAGAACGAACATATTCGATACATTGACGAAGTAATATATTGAAAAATGTTACTTTATTTAAGGCATTTCCGGCTATACTAAAGAGGTTAGAGTTGCGAAAATTTGCGACAAGCCATATCGTCCACAATACAAGAGCCAAGTATCAAATCTGAAAAACGAGATTTTTCATATTCTATAGTATTGTAGGGACAATATGTGTTATTGTTTAAAGAAAATTAAGATTAATGGTTACTATCACTAATTGTTTTTTACAATTGGACATCTTTTCCAGATTGAGGTCACGGGGGAAGAACAGCAGCAAAGAGCGTCCTCCTCTGTTTCCATCTACTTTGCCTCCCTTTGATAACCCAAAGGATGCTTTTCTAAAAACTCTTCTACAGTTGGAAAATCCAGAATGGTAGAATCAGTTAAATACATTAAACGTTTTCTTAAATTTTAGTAGCAAAGATGGCTTTAAAAAATAATTTATTTTTCAGGGAAGTTGTTATGCAAGGACTACAAGGTCTGGTAAGATTAAGCCGTCATCATTCAAAAATGTTGACTGCTTCAGCTCACTCAGTAGTAACTGCAACAGTTCACAACATTCGCAACTTAAGATCTCAAGTTTCAAGAGGAGCCTGTCAAGCTTCTAAAGAAATATTTGATAGCATTGGAAGATTTTTAGACACAGTAAGGACACATTACTATAAAAATTAGTTGAATAAAGAAACCACAATTACTAAATCTTTTTTTTTTTGTTCTGAACCATTGAAATTTGGTAGAAAGGTATGCTGAAACCTATTGAGAAGAGAATACTATTTTTTAAAGCATATATTATTTATCATTATATATTGCTTAAATAAATAACTTTAATTACGGTTAAAAAGTTTTAATTTCATCAGAATTTCTCAAAATAGTTTAAAGATAATCTAATAATTAAAGCAGTGCATATTTCAATTGGTGTTTATTTTATCTTCACCGTTCTTTTTGACTGCCTATCAATTTTTCCTATCCCGCATACATATAATTCATGTATTTTTGTCTTATTTAAACGTCTTAGTTAATTTGCCTTGTGCGCGATGGCCATGGATCTTAACCCTTTAACGGACAAGGGCTGATTACTCTGCCCGCCAAAATTCAAAAATGACATGAATGAGGAGGGATTGGTTCCAAAGCTTTCTTCTGGATGCCAGAAAATAGTATTGGGAGCTCTCAGGCCCATGGAGGCGAGATATGACAAAGGTGATATTCAGCCCTTGCTCATCCCCGGCCAGTCAGCCTTATGTCAGTGTTGGCCGTGTATTATTGGCTCTCTGCATTACTCATCTTCTCCCAAAATCTTTTCTAAGGAAGTAATAATTCTTTTAGACATTCTATATTAGGAATCAATTGATTTTAATTAAGTTTATCGCCTACATGTTAGCCATGGATTCGTCTCATAAGTATCTTATTTTCGTGAGACTCCGGAAGGAAAAAACTTTTTTAGGCATTCCTTATGAAAAGTACTTTTCAAAGCATTCTGAAATGTTATTGTGGGGGATGTATTTTACTATTATTATAGATTATCCAGCAAAATCAAAGTATAGAGGGAAGCAATAATAAATAAAGAATTTTGAATTATTCAGAGAAAGGTTGCAGATTTCTTTCTTCTGTTTTCATGTAGTTATTTATTTCCTTGTTCAATAAAAAAAAACCTGTCACAGGTTATCAAGAAATCTTCCCTTTTTGATAAATAAATAATCACTCTTTACGAAAACTAAGCAATCCCCATGGCCTATTCTCTAAAGGCGGAGAAAAGTTTTACAACACTTGTTGTTTTTTTTGTTGGAATTCATTTTATTTAATAGGTAATGATTGATTACAGAACATTTCACACAGGTGTTTGATCATGTCTACAAACATCAATTTCCCGACCTACTTTCTCAACACTCCTCGACTTTTCCCCGTGAAAAATTTCCAATTTTCCTATTATACTTACATAAAAGATAAACTAAATACAAACTTTGAGACGCACGTTCCATCATTCCCCGGGTCTTAAAAATAATCTAGGCTTTTCCAGCTGCCTTTTCCGAACGTCTTTGACTCAGTAGCAAGAGATGCGATTTTTGTCACCAGCAAATAGTTTCCTAAGATATCCTGATGCAGCCAGGTGTTCGATCATGAGTGCTTTATTCTGCAAGCTGTTGGACTAAGAGATAAAGAAAGCTAACATCTTGAAGAAGAGCCTCTCCGGAAACCTAGTGTGAACTACCTTCTTACATTTTTTCTCAAATTTATAATTCCTTTATCCTTTCCTACTTGACCTAGTAGGAAAACAAAAGATATTTATGAAAATACAATTTCAGACCAGCAAAATGTTGCTCACTACAAAGCATGTGACGATTTGCATCAGCCTTAGAAAGGTTCACAGAATGTGACATATGAACACCCCAGAATATAAGTTACTCCATTTTTTTCTTGTCTCGAGTGTTAAACATGGTGTCTATCCTCCAGCTTATTCATTTCACCTAAGTCCTAGGTAATAAGAGGCCTTAAGGTGACCATACATGTTCAGGTCAAATCTCAAGGCCGGGAGTGCACAGTTTGTCCTCAAGGTTTGGACTGTATGGGTCTAGCACACTCACACAATAAGTTAATAAACCTCAAAAGGGTCTCCCCGTGGTCTAGTGGCTAACGCCTTAGACTTCTAAGCGGGAGATGGTGGGTTCGATTCCCACTGGCGGCAGGAATTTTCTCACCTCAAGGCTTGTTGAGAAAATTCCTCGCTTCACCAGGATGACGGCGCTAATGACCGAGATGTTGATGCGCCGTAAAAAAAAAAACAACAAAAAAACTGGGACTGCACAGTTATAGTAGATCCACTTGTGTGTGAAGCAAATATCCTCATGTCCACACACATCAGGCCTCATTGCACCGTACAGTTAATTTATTGGTGTTTTCATTATACTTCGATGGACTGTACAGTTCAACTCTGGCCTCAAGGTTTTATCATGCACGGTGGGGAATATCTCAAGATTTGGACTGAGCAGTCACAGTCAGTATGAGCATCCTTACAGTAAATTAGTACCTCTACACTGTAAACAAAAATACAAACTTTTTCAACCTGTTAGAAAATTTTGATTAATTTTGTTACCTCTTTCAGATTTATTTGACAATCTTCTGTCACGTTCAGCAAAAAATTGTGAAAAATGAATTTGTTTTATACATTTTAGGAAGTAGAAGACTTAGCTGCTGCTCTTTTGTCAAGAACTGCAGATACAAACAAATTTCTGAGAGGAGATGCACTTGCAGCTTTAGAATCAATGGTCGATCATACTAATCCAGTCCGCAGCATTGGAATATTATCTAATAAAGGTTTGAAGTAGGTAGATTTAACATATATTCAATAGATTTTAATTGGTTTTCATTAAAACATTTTCCATTTCCACCAATTCTTTTATTGATCTAAAAAACAAAGTTCCGCATAAATTTTATAACCAATGAAGTTATGAATAAGAAAATTTGTGTGTTTTTTATTGATTCTTATATTGTAAGACATATAACTATGTAGTATAAAGAATATACTTCAAATTGTACTTAAGATACACAAGTCGGCTAAAGAACAGCATAGGAATTATTTCTGTTTCATTTCTTTTCACTGAATTGAGGAATAATATATAAAAAAATCCATCTCATCAAGATTTCTTGCAAAACTCATGTTTTTAGTTTAACTAAGCATTAGCAGGCCCAGTGGCCATGAGTAGGCCAAAAAATAGTTATATATATAACTGGAATGGAACAGATCTCTATTTTTTCAACATTTAAAAAGTTTGATATAAGATGTGTTTATTTGGATGGTAGTAAGAAATATATGAATTCCTTTCGAGCTTATTAAACCACCCATAGAATTTCATCCATTAATTAACTTATTCCTATAAAATACTTGCTGATTACACCAAAAGGGAATATAAAAAGAATAATTCATAAACATATAGTCCATTAATTCTAATTGGAATGCAAGTATGTATCTACTTGGAAAATTGAGTGTGAAAAAACTGACTAAACCCAGATATATTTTACTTTGTTTAGGAATATTATTTGAATTTATTTTAACTTTTGTTTTCAATGCGTAATTCAGTCACACAGTGGATAGTTTTCAAAATACTCAAAAGACATTTGTGTGTTGGCATGTAAATAAAATGATATTATTATATTCTGAATCAAAAAGTTGTAAACTAAGACTAATCTCACTATGGTGGTTTGCATGCATGTATTTATGATTTATTGGATTAAAATTAACACTCCTTAAATATTTGAAAACAAAAGTTTATGTAAAAATGTTAATTCAAGCAAAAATTTAACATTTTTTTGTATCCATTAAGAAAATAATATTATTTTTCTCAACATTAATTTTTAAATATCAATTATATCAAAATAATAACCTCTTAGGCATCAGAATGCTCTTGTGAGGTGTGCAACTTCGCGTCTTTTGCTGAGGTTGTCTAAGAGATTAGGTGCAGAGCGATGTCTCTCCTTACCCCGTGAATCAAGAGACTTACTCATTCTTACTGGTGCAAAATTACTGACAGAAGGCAGCTTAGACACAAGGTATGATACATAGGATTGATATCAAACAGGCTACATAAATTTTCAAACTTAAATTATTTACCGGAGAGCAAATTATAATTAATTTGCAGGAAATTAATTAAAAATATGACCACATAACTATATCAAAAATTGTTTTTATCAATGTAAGAATTATTTCTTTATTGAATAAAATAAGCCTCAACCCGATACAAAAAAAAACAAAAACCTTTCAGCCCCCAACATTGTGGGGGCTGATAAAGTGTTTCCATTACTTAATCATTAATTTCTTTGTCAAATTCTTTTCTAAATTTGAAATAATTTTGGTTAAGACATACTTAAAATGTAAATAAAATTTCATTGATAAAGATAGGGTTTATTTTTCTATTATATAAACAATTTTTTAAACAATTATAAGGTATGCTAAGGTTTAAAATTGCTAAATATGTTAGCTACCTCATAATATGCCAGAACAGGTTATGTTAAAAAAAGAACTGAGAACAACTTTCTTTAAATTCATGCATCACATCTTTCTTTAAACCATCTGCCATCAGTGAATGTTACCATACATACCATGGACATATATAAGGGGGGGCTGCAGGCCCCCCCCCCCGGAATTTCGATGTAATCAGTTAAAAATATGTCATAAAAACCTTAAAAATAAATTAAATAAGATCACTTAGTTCAGAAAAATGAGTTTTTTTTTTGGGGGGGGGGCGTAATAGCGTTTTAGTTTCCTAACTATTCCAAGTTCTAGATTGTTAGTATTCCATACCCCCCCGAAATGCTCTCAGCCTCCAAATAATTTTCTTTATATGCCCATGATATACAGGGTGTATCCGGAAAGTAATAAGTAATAGGACTGATTTTTTCCCGCCCCGACTGTACTTCGGAGGGTGTGTGAGCCAACTGGATTCGGTACTGGAGGTCCCTAGCTAACGAACGAGGGGTTGGTCAGTTGTCTCCGAGCATCTGGAGAGTCAAGACAGGCTTTTTCATGCGACTAGTTCTTTTGAGTGGTGCAAGCCGAAAATACAGCGTTCGTTATAGCAGAGGTCGGTGATTAAATTCTGTGTGAAATTCAATAAATCTGCAGACAGAGGCGTTTGATATGATTAAGCAGGCTTACCCAAATAATATTTTAGCAAGAAGTGGTGTGTTTCGGTGGTACAAGACCTTTTCGGAGGGCCGGGAATAGGTCGCAGATGAAGTCCGTGCTGGAAGACCTTCGACTTGAAAGACTGGCAATATGACTCCTGGAGAAACCGTCAACTCCATGTTCTATGTGGAAGTGCTCAAGAGACTCAAACGAAGGGTCAATCAGGTCCGTAAAGACATCGCAGCCAACTAGAAGTTGCACCACGACAACGCAACGACTCACACCTCCTTTCTTGTGACCAGCTACCAAGCCTAGCAGGCATCGCAACGCTTCCCCAGCCGCTCTACAGCCCAGATGTGGCTTCCCGGACTTCTTATTGTTTCCTCGCTTTAAAAGACCGATGAAAGGAAAGCAAGATAACAGAGGGTATCCAAGCAGCTTGCACTGCGGTTCTAAAGGCTATTCTGGAGAATGTCTACTGTGACGCCTTCAATGCTTGGAAATCGCGCTGGCAGCGCAGTATCGATGCAGGAGGATCCTATTTTGAAAGGTTTTAAAGAATTGTAATGGTTGGCTCAATACATTTTTTTTAATCGACTCAGTCCTAATACTTTCCGGACAAACCCTGTATACTGCAGTTGAATATTGGCATGCAAAATATCAACCAGGCAATGCAGTGCCATTTGGATTGCCATCAAAACAATTAATGAGCAATATCACAGGAGCAATAATCCTCATTCCTTGTATTCCTTTAGTTCCAAGGGATAGCTCATTTCAATTTAAGAGGTTGGAATTCAAATGCTGTTTGAAGTCTATAACAGCAATGCTCAGGGTCAATCTTTAGAATTGTGTAATTTATATGGATTGCTTCTCACATTAGTCGATCTCGAAATCAGCTGGGAACCCAGCAATTTCTCTTTTCTTTTACATTTAACCCAACTGAGCTGCAGCCAAATTTGGCTGAGTTCAGCTAGTTGTAGAAAAATAACCAGTGTTTCTTGTCGATAACTAGGCTATCGAATTATTCTTTGATTTGGTTTAAAGCAAAAATAATTACTAATCATTTTTTTTTTTTTTTTTTTTTTTTTTTTTTTTTTTTTTTTTTTTTTTTTTTTTTTTAGGAGGTACTCTAAAGAAATGTTTCAAGTTCTAAGTTCTGACGGAAGGTTGCTCTCTGTTATGTCAGAAGTTGTACCAAACAATGTCTTAAGAAATATAAGCAAAGTTTTGTCAAAAATAACCACATCTAATAAAAAATAATTATGTAAATAGATAGAAAAAAAGAGTCTTGTCTTCTGAAATTAATTTTGTTATTTTTTTATTATTTTATTTATTTATATAACCTTTTTTTGTATATAGGACAGTTGTATTTTAAAAATACTATTTCTCAACCTGAGTCTGCATCTTAAAATATAATTATTATTAATATTCTTTACTGTTAGCATCTAAAAATTACTTTTTTATTAATTAGTTGATAATTGAAAGTTATATCATGTTCATATCAGTTTTTAAGTAAACCTGATGACTTTTTTCAACAAGGCATGATGATAAATACTAAATATTAATATGATACTGAACTGAATTGTATTATTTAGATGTATCTACAGGTTAATATAATTTTGTAATATAAAATATTATTTTTATTCCATTTAGAATATATTAGAAAAAAGTGTCATAAAAGACATCAACATTGTATAGGTAAATCAAAGCAAATTATTCATGAACATTTGATGATACCATATAATATTTTACTATAAGTGCCTTCCGAGCCCAGCTATACTTTTCCAAGCAATTATTGTGATCAGTAAGTTGTCTGAATAACATCATTATTAATTTAATATTATTGTATTTATAATACATGTCAAATGAAATAAATCATGACATTTTTCTCATAGAATTAATTTTTTTCTGCCCTTCTTGTCAGATTAATGTATTACGCAGCTGGCAATTTTAATTTCATTATTTATGTCATTACAATATATGTATATATAAATATATATATATATATATATATATATATATATATATATATATATATATATATATATATAAAGGCATATTGTTATAAAATTTAAATTATTAATAATTTATTTGATGGAAGTATAATGAAATTGAAATTTAATTTATTTACTTAAAACGGGTCGTATTGGGTTCATATACAAATTTAGAGTATTTTTAAATATAAAACGTGGCTACATATGCAAATCTTACTACCATAGAATAATATAAAATCTACACAATGAACATAAATTACCTTATATCCACAGGCGTAGCTCAAGGTCCAATTAATATTCTCTTGATCTATCTTCAATTCAAAAACTTCTTTTGCCACAAACTCTTTAGGATACTCTCCTAGCAGGATACAGTTTGAATCTTCTTTCTCTTTTTCTTTTTTATTTTCACTCCAAAAACGAAAGACAATCTGCCCGGCCTTCTTGATTTCAGATTGAGGAAATTTTTGTTCAGTCAGCATTTTATATTACTAAGAAGCAGTAAGATATTTCTTGGTTCATTATTTAAATTTAATCCATTTATATTGAAAATATCACTACTATACAGTAGAACCTCTCATATCCGACCATGACGGGACCGGGCCATGGTCGGAACGGCCAAAAGGTCGGATATCGGGAGGAGGAAAAAAAAACGCCTTTTAAAGTTTTAAAAACAGCTATAAATTACAGTACATACTGTAATACAACTTTATTGTAATTGTAAAAGTGTTTCTACATACTTATCGTACATTTACTCTTTCAAAATTATCAACAAAATTTAAGCATATGTACTTTATTTAAAGAATTCAGTAATGCATTTTTGTTTTAATTTGGTTATTCTCGACTTTGCGGAAGATTCCCTCCGCTTTTTGGCCCACAATACATCCATTGGGGTTGCATTCGGATGTTGCTTGATGTATATCAGCGCTACATCGAAGGCGTCCTTAGCAGCTTAATGACTCACCACGTCGTCACTGGTGGTTTTGTCTTCATCCGAGCCGATTTCTTCGTCTGCGGCTCTCCTCTGCACAACAGCTATGATTTCGTCATCGTTGAGATCTTCATTGTTAACTTCAACAATATCAGCTTCAACAAGCCACACTTCTACACCTTTCATCTGGAGATCCTGATGAAACACTTGTAGATTTTTTAATGTTTCTGTTGTGTCTGTTCCAACTTCTGCTTCTGTCGATTTCGGTTTCTGTTCAGTCTCAGGTTCGTCTTGATTCAATGATGGCCAAATCTTTTTCTGTCGAGCAGAGTGCCGACATATTTTCTTCTGTATCTTCTCTTTAACCACTCAATGACGCCCTGATCCATGGGTTGTATTAAAGGTGTAACATGAGGTGTTAAAAATAAAGCCTTGATGTTTCCTTTCTTTAGTTCACATTCAGAGGGATAACTAGGAGCGTTATCTAAGAGCAAAACGGCATGAGCAGGTAAGTTTTTAGATTTTAAATGTCGTTTTACTGCGGGGACGAATTTATCAAAAAACCATTCTTTAAACAAATCGCCATCCATCCAAGCAGATGATTGATTCCGATAGAAAACTGGAAGTGTTGCCATGTTTAGATTTTTAAATGCTCTTAGCTTTTTAGATTTGCCTATGACGAACAACGGCATTCTATGGCTTCCCGTGGCATTGCAACAAGTTGCAATTGTGAGTCTGCCTTTAGCAAGCTTTGTTCCTAACACAGATTCATTTTTATCAGCAAGAGTGGTTGGTGGTTCTGTGACCAACTCCTCAAAATGTTTACAAAATTCATTCGCAGCTTTATCATCAGCTGAGAGTTTGCCATGACGCAACTTCCATTTCTGTAGCCACCCTTCGCTAGCGTTAAACTTTTTAAGATCACCTCCTAACTTTTCATACAATTTTATGGCTTTTTCTTTAACGATAGGGCCTGACAATGGTGTTCCCTTGCACCTTTCCTGAGAAAACCAAAACCATAACGCTTCATCAACAAGTTCAAGTTTTGGTTTTTTCAACATTTTTCTACTTTTTAACTCATTATCTGTTGAGTACGCTTCCAGATCTTTACGGGTTTTTTCCAGTCTTTTACGGTAGTCACTCCTACACCCAACTCAGAAGCTAGCTTAATAACAGACTCACCATGGTCCAATCGTTGTAACACATCAAGTTTTTGTTGCACGGAAACACAAACACGTTTATGTTTTTGAGTTGCCATTGTCACACACTTAACCTGTCAAATTAAAACAGCGCAAATTCCGTAATCGAAAATAAATATGTAATGGGGGAAAACACAAACAGTATTAACGTTAACAAATATACTACAGTACAAGATTATAGTTAGAACACATTCCACATTACCAATCACGATAGAACTGACTGTTTGTTACAGGAAAACAAAGTCCGAACAGGGCCGCCAACGGAATCACAGACGCCAGTCGGTCGGGCTCTAGGTCGGATATTGGGAGGAGTCGGATATGGGAGGTTCTACTGTATATATATATATATATATATTTAGATGGAACGGCATTTTTCTCCAGTGGTGGTACTCCTCCTCAGTTCTTCTTACCAGGAAGAAGTGAGGAGGAGTACCACTGCTGGAGGAAAATGCCGTTCCATCTAAAAATATCATCCCAGCGACAAAAAATAAACATCAAGTATATATATGTATATATATATATATATATATATATATAAATCACCTATCTGTTTGTTTCTTATACAAATCAACACCGTTTGACAAAATTTGGCACACAGGTAGGTCTTAATACGGGAAATCTGCTAGGCTAGGTAAAAATTGTCAAATTTCAAAATTTGGTCAAAAGGTTAAAAGTTTTGTTAAGACAAATTGCTACACTGGACCATTCAGATTCTGAAGCTAATTTTGAATCGACAGCCATTTTGAATAATGTCTAAAAATTTATTTGTTGATGTTCTTGATAATTAGAATAACTCTAACTCATTGATGACTTTACATCATTATATAATCATACGTAGACAGGTATAGTTGGGATTCGGCTAGGAGAAAAACGTCAGACTTTCAAAAAGAAATCTGTATTTTGGACGTTTCGACTGCAACAATGGCAGCCTTCTTCAGCACTAGAGAATGCCTAGGGGGGAGGGAGGAAGACCTTGATGACAACTTAGGTAACCATGGTTGAATGTAACATACATTCAACCATGGTTACCTAAGTTGTCATCAAGGTCTTCCTCCCTCCCCCCTAGGCATTCTCTAGTGCTGAAGAAGGCTGCCATTGTTGCAGTCGAAACGTCCAAAATACAGATTTCTTTTTGAAAGTCTGACGTTTTTCTCCTAGCCGAATCCCAACTATACCTGTCTACGTATCTCTACAGCGGCTAACTATCTCCATCTACATTATATAATCATGTAATGCAGTTTATTTCAATTTTATATCACAGTCACTGTTTAACTAAGGAGTGCTGACCTTTCTTTGGTGCTGGCCTCTGCCGGCTGCTTTATGAATTACTTGACAGATATATTCAAATTCACACGGTTTGACCAATTTTGACGTAACTGGGTATACAGGTAGATCTTGATAAGGGGAGTGTCGTAGGCAGAAAGTAGGTGTATCATGGCATGCCGGAGACCAGCTAGTATATATATATATATATATATATATATATATATATATATATATATATATATATTGTAATGATATTTTACATTACATATTTAAAAGTTTTAAATTTAACACAGAACATTCTGAAATTCCAAAAAGCTCATTGATATGTTAAATTCATTGAGATAAACAAATATTATTTGTTATATTTGTCTAGCAGTCTATACAGGTAACATTGGATACCGGTAGGACGCTCCCGCCATGAGAGTTAGTGCAGTCTGTTACAAGCGGTCTGTGAAAAGGTGGCTCCAGTCTCATAGGGCAGTCTGTTGAGTTGTAATGGAAGAAACAGTCACATAAATGTCAGTCTGTTAAAAGCAGTTCAGTTTACAAGAAGATACAATCTCATAAGTGCAGTTCAGTTAAAAAGAAGATAGAGTCACATATAGTGCAGTTTAAAAGAAACAACGCCATTCCTAATGCCGCTCTAGTTCAGTGTACAGCTAGTCTCAGATGGTCATCAGTTTTCATGAAGCCTAGGCTCAATCTGTTAATGAAGATACAGTTGTAACAAAGATCCTGTCCTATGCAGTTAATAACGAGCTGGCTTTATATCAGGTACTTGTTTATCCTATGCCTGAATATAACTTATCTATGAGTTTTTTCTTTTGTTTTGGTTTTTTATTATTTAAAATTATCTTTGTTTTACTTTACTTGACTCGAACCCAACCTGAGATAAAGAGTTTTTAAAATTAAATATTATAAAATTTTTATTATATTGGATCCTAACGTAGAGGCATAACGTAAATAAACGTATTAAAAATAAAACTTTTTATTAAATTATAACAATATATATATATGTATATATATATATATATATATATATATATATATATATATATATATATATGTATGTATGTATGTATAAATAGCTTACTCTGGTGGCCAACAAGAGGCGAGGAGGTGCATGATGGCCTGCCCCTCTCCGAGTCTTCCAAGCTGACTTATTTTCAATGCTGCTTTTCCATCTTCTTTTTAAAACTGATTTCAAGAAAAAAAATATATTAATAATACCTAATAACTGAAATTTGTAAACAATAATTTTTGGTAGAGGTCCAAAATTATTTTGTATTCTCTGAAATATTGTTTACTATTCTTTTATTCAATATTTAAAAATATTAGGCTAAACTGAATAAAAATATAATAAAAGTCAAAAAGGATACATCCACTTAGCAAGGCTGCTAGACACTAACTGAGGAAAATTACTTTTGATGAGGTAAAGATATCCTACAAAATACTATGGAAGGGCCAAGGAAACAATAGGTAAAGGAACAAAATCTCCATTAGAAGCTGGCGCTCTCTGAAACTATATTCAAGCACCATATAAATGTGTTGTTTGTACATTGCTTAGAGAAACTCCACTCTTAAAAAACTTCCTGTCCTGTGTATCCAAAATGTTATCTGCTGAGGGCTCAGCTCTGGCTAATGGTAGACCTTCAAAATTTTGACAATACTTCTAAGAATCCTTGACTTAAACCAAAGGATCTAATGAAGGCAAACTATTGTAGAACAATAGTAAGAAGGCTTAGGTAATTAGAAACAACAAACTGTTAGACACTGGTTTATACAAGGAGTCCCGAATTTAAATGGCAAAATTACAGGTGTATATATATATATATATATATATATATATATATATATATATATATATAATGTACATAATACTTCGGCAGAAATGATGAGTTTACTGATGAGTCCATTGTCAGGAATCCTTAAGATGAATACCTCTAGACCAATAGTAATGAACTAGTTGTTTTTGTTTTATTTAAATTAGATTCTTATTTAATTCCTATTTCTTATGTGTATATATATATATATATATATATATATATATATATATATATATATATATATATATATATTTTATCATAATATTGCATAAACAATTGTCTGAAATGTTAATTAAAGGAGAAATAATATTCAGATAATTTAATTGCAATGAATATCTAATGAATTTTATAACACACTGTTTAAATTTTAACAATTTTAAATTTAGAATGTCCATTAATATATTAAAAAATTAAGATTTGTATAGTTACTATTTTTTTAAAAGTATTTTTAAAATTGCAATGGAGATTGTTCTAAAAGCTCTTAAATAGATCTAAAACTGATCAGTTATTGAAATTTTACCTTCAAGAAACTTATTATAAAGGCAAATAGGATTTATTGTTTTCAAATTTAAGCATCATAATTTGCATAATTATCGAATTATGAAGACACTACTCAACTTTTTATGTATTCCTAATGAAAATTAAGGTAGCCAAAAACAGGCCATTTAAATTTTAAATGTGGAGTGCTAATTTATCAAAACTAATTCGAATGAGTCGTGAACCATTACATTTAGAATGGAAGATGAGAATTAGTATATGGTTTCAGAAAAGTTCTTCTATCTGTAAGTTGTTAAAATAATAATAATTATTTTTATTTATACAAATAATGAAGCAATTCCTGTACTTAAAAGGGAAAACTAATTAACCAGCTTGCTAGTCTTTGTAATCTGTACAAACTAAATTAAATTGTATTTTATTATTATTTAAATTGTAATGTCCATTTATATGTAACAAAGATTTCTGGGAAGGGTTATCTACAGGTTACCAACCTTTTCTAGCAAGGATAGGGCTGTTGCAGTTTTTTTAGCAAAAGAAAAGCCACCCGTCGTAGTGGGAATCAAACCAAACTGATCTGCTTAAAACTATATTTTAAGCAGATCAATATGTTACAAAAGAAGGATAAATATAGAATATAATTAAATCGAGAAACTAACTTTCAAAGTAATTTTTATTTACTATTATCAATTGTTTTATATATATTAGAAATTAGTTCTCTTGAATTACTTGTGTTTTTAAAAATATGTATAATTTGTTAACAAAAAATCATAATCCCCTGAATAAAGTACGTAACTATTCCAAAATTACTAAATTCTAATAAGGGCAAATAAATGTTTAATTGTTTATTAAATAATTTCAAAATTTAGTTTCTAATCAATTCTTGATTTTGGTCATAGTTATTGTTAACAAGTTTTTCAAAAAGAATACTAACATATATCTTACTTCTCAAGCATTATTTTTCTATGTTGGAACCTCACAATAGGGAGGAAAATTCATATATATCAACACTATGACACAATCCAGAAGGCCCGATTTTTCAGAAATGTCAACGTTTCATAACCCATAAGGTCATAAAAAAACTAATCAAATAGGTAATTTCCAGGATCGAAATTGTTAGGGCTTAGTCATAATATTTAATATTTTATTGCAAATGTTTCAGCATTAAACATAGGCAATAAAATAAACTTTTATTTAAAATTTTCTACAGCTCTCAAGAAGGCTTAAGCCGAAATATTTGCCACAAAAGACTAACACAAATGTTAATCTCTTAAAAAATAAAGTGAATATACAAATGATGCAGTACTTTAATCAAAGTGATTTTAGTAATATAAAAGATTTTTTAAATCAGACAAATTCTATTTGAGCATTGCAATAATTTTCAAGTGCTATATTTTTATTAAAATTACAAAAGGAGAAGCTAATAGAGTATAAGTGTTTGTAAACATTTTAAGATAAATTAATTCATGAAGGTCATAAACTTTTTTTATAAAACGTTGTTCTCAAATGTTTGTTTCCAACTTAGTCAATAGTGAAGTTGCTCAATATTACAGACATTGACAAATTAGTAAAAATAAAAAGTAATAATAAGCTTTTATATTTGCCTTTACCATAGTTAATTAATTAGCTTATTTTCTAATAAGTTCTGTAATAAGTTTCTGGCTATTAAACATAGCATTGGCTGAGGAATTAATTGCACATAATAGAGGTAAGTCATGAATTACCAGAGAAATTGTACTTTAAAATGTTTTATGGACTTAATTTAAATACTTTTGATGTATCTTTCTGATATGGGGGTGTGAGCTAAAGTTCATTAGAGCACAGAACGGCTTCAATGTGGAAAATAAAGTTCTCACAATTAAATCGCCTAGCACGTAGAATAATAATTCTTAGCTTGTAATAAAATATCCATTATATATTATTAAAATATCATATAAAAGTGAAAATTATTTTAGTCCTTCTTTATTTTATTTCATTTGTATATTTCATGTTTTCCATTAATGAATATTATCGTCGATCGAATGTACATTAGTCCAACAGCAATCAGTAAAGATGAAAATGAAAAATGCGTTTTTTCACACTCGATACTTTACATTTGTATCGACGATATAATAATAAAATTAGTAATTATGCATATTTATGTGAGAAAATCAATTTGCTTTTGTGGTGCTTAATAAATAAGTAGAAATAATTTGACCGGTATTAAAAATTTAGGTTTATATTATAGTTCTTTATTTTATTATTATGGTTCTTATGTCATTGAGCCTTAGGAAGGAATAATTTTCTTCAGTTAAGCAGTTTCTTTGAGGCATTAAACTAGTAAAATTTGGGTTTTGTACGTCTAACCAATGAGCAAATTGTGGTAATATGTTTATGAAGTTTTTTTAGTCTATTAAATGAACATAATTTGTAAAAAAAGTTCGACTCGCAGGAACTGCATCATCTTAGCACGGTTCCGTTCTTATCCCTAGTCTCATTTGGAAAGATTAAAATAGAAACAGTTATTATTTTGTTTCCGCCTTTCTAGAAAGGTCTTGATTTATGATCTTACCTGGATGGGTTGGCCAACCCCAGAAAGGCCCACCCATCCAGGCAGTTGAAAAAGTCACAAGGTCTTCGAATCTCTCTCTATATTTCTAACAATAAATTGTTTTTCTATTTTACTTAACCTGTTTTATTGTCAAATACATTATCCAACTATAAGCAATTAAAAAATAACAAGGAATAAAAACAGACAAAAAGAACCATTCGAATAAACGAAATGAATTATTTCAAAGTTTAAGCACTTATATCTCCGATTGACATCGCCTAATCAAAACTTTCTTCAGGACCTTTTTTGTAGAGCATTTAGTAAGCTTTTGAATGGTAACTTTCCGTTTACCAAGATTCTCAACCGTTTTCGAGATATTAAGGAAAGTATACAAAGTTCCCAAAGCTTTTCATGTCTGTTAATAAAATATTTTATTCTAACCCTTCCTTAACTCCAAACGTAACTAAAATTTCAAAATAATAATTTCATAAATTCAAACATGCAGAAAATGTTTCAACTGAATCCCATGATTCAAAGTACCCAAACCAAAAATGTTATTCAACAACTATTTTCCAATTTTCTTGAAAACGGTTAAAGCTATTGCCTTAAAAATGGTTCCATTCATTTTACTAGTCCAAGAAGCTTATAAAACGATTACTTACAAGCATATGATGTAAGCATAAATATTTTTTTCGCGCGAATTTCGCTCCAATACCATGTTCTGGTGGACGGATTCTGCTGGTTAACGAACTTGACCTTTCAAATTAGACGAAAGATTTTTGTACCAAATTTCATCAAAATCGGACCATTATTCGCTGACCTATATAAGCAGACAAATAAATATAAATATATATATATATATATATATATATATATATATATATATATATATATATATATATACATACAAATTTGAACCACCATCATTTTTGGTCTCTAGGGGTTCTGAAACGCAAACTTTTCTAGTCGGCACTTCTGGATTGTGTCATGAGATCAACCTTATAAGCCCTCCATAGGGAGGAACCGTGCTAAAAGACATTTAAGTACAGGGAAAATGGAGATTGTCATTTTCACTGTAAGAGATATTCTGATATTGTTCCGAAAATATCAGAATATCTCTAAAATTAGAGACATTTCATTCTAACTATGGTCTCCTTCAAAGAACTTATTACTAGCCTATCTCCATGTGTTAATGTATAGGGTGTCGCCAAAATAAACGCCTAAACTTCGGGAATCAATGCAGGATGAAAAAAGAAAGGAAAAAAGTCCTTTGGCATATATCTCGTTTTTGCTTCTTTTCAAAGAAAAACGCCAAAACTAAAATACAATTGGTGATAAAAAAAATCATTGAAAGTATATGTTTCATCTTCCACCCCCTCTACTCCCCCCCCCCCCCCCAAAAAAAAATCTTCTTGGTCGAAAAATTTAACTGACGCCATGTAAAGTTGCAAGTTCAACATAATTTAAAATAGCTATTTTCTTAGGAAAGTGCTAAAACACAAAACAAAAGAACTTTCAATTCTGAATAAAAATAAATTTTCAATTCTTAAACATTTTAAAGTTAACAATGGACACATACATAATTATAACATAATAATTTCTTTTTCTAAACATTCCTAACAATCCATTAAAAAACTGTTCAAAGGTTAGGCCACTTGCAGCAATAAAAGCATCACATCACAAATTGACAGAGTGGATGGCATTTGTGCATTGCTTGGCTGTAATCTGTTCTCAGGCCCATCTGATTCGAAGGATGATGTGCTCCCTTGAGCCAATGGGCTCCTTGTAGACCAATTCTATAATGTGTCCCCTGTCTGCAAAGACATCCAAGGGCGTGAAGTCTGGGGATCAACCCCGCCAAGATACCAGCCCACCATGTTCTATCCAACGCCCTGGATAGTGTCCAATCAATGTTGGACGGACCACCCGCAGTGGGCTGGACCACCAGCATCGTAGTTGACTTGGAACCAGCTTCCCAATCTCTTTGCCAAAAAAACTTCCTCCAAGAACAACGACAGTTCATTATCAAGGAATGCGTGGAAAGACTGTGTTAAGTTGAGGGGTCAAAAAATGGGGACCTAATATTTCATTATTCGACACAAAATCAGAGGCATACTCACTCCTATATTTTTGGGGCGTGGGGGGGGGGGGATTAAAGAAGGTGGGGTGGAGGGGGTGATGATAAAAAATGTATTTTTAACTATTTTTATATATGCCTTAGGAAAGGCTGCCTTTTCGTTCCTATAGTTTCTTTTAGTTTTTTTGTGTGTTTTCCTCGGAAATGCAGCAAAATCGAGATATATGCCAAAGGACTTTATTCCTTTCTTTTTTCATCCTTCATCCATTCCCGAAGTTTGGCTGTCAATTTTGGGGACACCCTGTGTCTGTCTATATATATATATATCTTGACATTGATTTGGCTGGACGGTGGTGGTACTGCATCCAAATAGGAAAACCAACAAACTCCAAGGTCTCCACCACAAATGATTTATTTTATTCACCAACAAAGCATGCTTTCGGAGTCTACAGCTCCATCCTCAGTGCTTCCCGTTCTTCACTG
>OX328123.1:93243502-93541002 GCA_946811695.1 Gonocerus acuteangulatus
GTATATGGCAGTTAAAAAGAGAACTTCGAGGTGCTAGCAATGAACCTAATTCTTTGGTTAGCCTATACAGAAATGTGACTGTTGATTCAATAGAAGTAGACAATAACTGTAGGCATGGAGTTCTACATGTAATTACATTTTCAACCGAAGATGAAGATAAGTTAGAAGAGTTAGGCGACAAAAGTTTTATGAATGGATCTCTATTGTATTTTTCTTCACATAGTCAGTTTACAACATTTGTTACAGCAATAGTCATTGATGGGAATGATACAACTGTAAATAGCAGTGGAGATGAATGTAAAGCTTTACGTGTGTCAGTTATTGGACACCCATTAGGTCTTCAAATTGGGAAGAAATACTTAATGATTGAACCCAATGTTTTCTTTGGACCTTATTTTCAAGTATTAAAAGCTATTAAACAAATAAAACCAGCTGAATTCTGGCTGAAGAAGTACATTTCAGACTTTGAGTTCACCTCTTCTCCTCCAACCTACTTAACAGGTGACAGTTTTTATAAAATTGGTCCTGAAAATATAAAACTTCTTAATGAAAATGCTTGGACTTTTAATAATTTGAATTTAAATGAATCTCAGTCAATAGCCCTAAAGGCTGCACTTACAAATGAGTTCACACTAATTCAAGGACCTCCTGGAACTGGAAAAACACACCTTATTAAAGTAATTATCAACACTTTGATTGAAAATAAAAGATATCGAACTGCACCAATATTTCTCATTTGTGTTAGGAATGATTCCTTAGATCAGATCCTAGAGGCATTAGTAAAAAAATCCTTTAAAGTTATAAGATTAGGAGGGCAGACAAAAAGTGAAATAATAAAAGAATGTGAATTATCCAAAATGAATATGAAATTAACCAATAAAAAAAACTTGATAGATCAAATAAAAGCTTTAAAAAAAGAAATGGCTTACCAAATTGGAAAGGAAGAAAAAAAGAAGATTAAGCATTCAATACTTGAAAGCCACATTTCGTACTTCATAAAGTTATGTGAATCAGATGCTGGAAATGGCATTTTGTCTGCAAATATTGATGTAATTGGAGCTACCACTACAGGAGCGGCAAGGCTGTACAACTTGATGTCTATGGTCAAACCTGAAGTAGGTAATGAAAACAAATTGAAAACTTATTTATTTTTTCATCTTTATCTATGAATAAAAACTAGTTAATTCCATTTTGAATGAAATAAGCTTTCCCGAAACATCATTATCTTCATCCCAGAAACAAAATTGTATTTAAAAAAGTAATGCCAAGGTACAGAATAGATAAAAAAAAAATATATATTCAATCACAATATTTACAACTTTTCCATTTTTGTCTAAATTGTTTAAAGAAAAGTTGTGCAAGGTAATTTTTCTTTTCTGATATAAAGCATCCCAAACAGGGCGTCCTCACATACATTAGCTATGATGAGAACTGTCAACCACACTTGTTGTCATTATTAAATGTACAGTGAATCAAATTATCATCCGAAGGGTCAAAGACTTTTTGGCCTTTGGGTTTTAAAAATTGAAAATCTTTTAAAACTTCAAATTCCCCTAGGAAATTACTCTTCAATTTCGGTGAACCAAGAATTTAATAGGATTTTTGCCATCAAAGCCCAGCTTAATGTGAGGGTTTGGCGATCTGGAGGGATAAGCCCAAAGAAGCTACTAAAACATTCGGACTCACAATAAACAACAGCCGTTATATTTTTTTTTTTTTTTTCGTTTTTTAAAGGGGTCATTGTTGTCTATGTAAATACGAGCAATTGAAAATGCATTGAAGTAAAAATGTATTACTTGAATCTAAATATTTGAGGAGCCTGGTATCAAAGTTGGACAACTCCACTTTTACTTTTTTTACAGGAGAGGCAAAAAACCATATCTACTATATTGATGTCAGTATCATGGTGATTTTTTTATTTGTCATTCTTATAGGCCCCTGAAACATTTTTACAAACGCATTACAAAATAATATGAGTATTAAGGCCGTAATTACACTTCAAATAGTGGAGTTGTCCATGTTTGAAACCAAGTCATGGAGTTGTCTGTTTTTGAAGCCAAAGAGAACCATTTTAAATTTAATCAGTCTTTTTTTGAAACCAAACAATTATGAACTCGTTATCAAAAAATTTATATTTTCTTTATCTACACTCTAATGCATGAGTGTGTTTTAAAATAATGTAAATGATCTATTTCTTCCCAATTTTCTCCGAGGTTCTTGGCATTCAGCCATGATGGATTTGCAGTGCATGTTGGGGGATTGCTTGAATGCAAGCTTCTCATTGGCTACTGAAGGAGTTATCATTTTTTTGAAACTGAACTATGTTGGAATTGTCCATATTCTGATCAAATACATGCTATTTTACCTATGTTCGGTCTGTTTTTAATGCAGAAAACTTGTAAAACCAAATGCAGCATGAAAATCCACTTAAGAATTGACTAAAATCTCAAAACTGAAAAAAATGGAGTTGTCCAACTTTGATACCAAGCTCCTCATTTAATCAAATCAATATATTTTTAATAGACAGGATAAAATAAAGATAAAAAAAAGAATATAAAATATTTAAAAATGTATTTTAAATGCACACACACCGAAGGACTCATCCACACGCAATTGCACAATAATTTTTCATCCCCCTCCAACTGCATTCTCATACTACAAAATATTGACAGGTCCGCAAAAATTTTCTAAGCTTTCAGAAAACTTTTGAACGCCCCACAAAATATTGAATACCCCCTTTTTGCACAATATTTCTTCCAATATTTTTGCCAGTGTGAGGGCTCCTTTATAACAATCTAAAAGTAGGTGGCCTGGTAGACTGAAGTGCAGCTTTATAAAACCAAAATACGTCTTGTCATCGCGTGGGTAAAGACAGCAACAGCTGACAGCAAACTGCAAGAATTTGAAAGGACAAAACTGCAAAGAACCTTTGGCCCAATCAAGGAAAAATCACAGGCTATAATGATTCTAATTTCACCACATTTATTATAATTGGGTATCTCGTGTTTCCAGAATGATACACAAATAAAATATAGACCCTTGAGTTTGTATTGCCAACATTTTGGCTTGGATTTCAAGCCTTCATCATGGCTTTATATGTGTTGCACAATATTAGAATAGTAGAATGGCCCAAAGTAAGATGTCTCAACAGCATAATTTTGAGTAATTTTTGTAAAATGTGTTTATTAATAAAAATATAAAACTAAAATCATAGTATTAAATATACCATTTTAAATCATGAAGATGCTGTTAAATAAAAACAAAATATTTTTTCCCCTATTAGTGATAATAGAAGAAGCAGCTGAAGTTTTGGAAGCACATATTGTGGGTTCAATTCCAGAAGGCTGTAAACATGTTATTCTTGTTGGTATGTTTAATTTATATATATATTTTGTTCTATATATCTATCTATATATGTTTATTTATTTCCTTATTATTTAGAAGTTTTTTTTTTTGGGGTGCATCAACTGCTTGATCATTATTATCAAAGCCATGAAATTCAGTGACTTCATCATAGAAATCATGTAATTTATTCGTGATTCAACTTAATCTTCTCATCACTTTATTGGATCATAGTTTGATCCAGTAGTGAAGTCCAAAATGAACTTTTTTTTTTTTTTGTTAGGAATACATAATATTGTCTCTGTAGAAGCAAATTTTCTATATTCCTTCTGCTGAATTTCAGGGTGGAGCTTACACTGTTCAGTCTAGAGTGTAGTAGTTGAATAAAAAATATATAAATTCAGAAGACATCGTTGACCATAATCATTAACATGTGAGGGTTAGATCATGGAAGCTAACTAATTTTTTTTTTTTTAAATGGGTTTTTCTTGCCGAAGAATTCAAGTTTTTCTTGAATTTCAAGCCTTCATTAGGGCTAAAATAAAAAATGGACATAGTACATATTAATTTAAAAAAATTATATATAATGTATATATATATATATATATATATATATATATATATATATATATATATATATATATACGAGTGCACGACAGTGCCATATGCCAACTTCCAGCAAGCACAACCGTGTGTATCAACATGACAAGTTTCTCACACCCCTGGTTCTATCTGTGATAGAGTATTTTAACCAAACAGACATACATTAAACATAGTTGATATAGTATATAAAAGGTTCTGAAAGTTTCAGCAATGAACTTTGAACCTAACAAATAAATGTTTTTAATATTTAGAAATTTTGATTTATCATTAATACGACTATTTTCAGGTGATCACAAACAACTTCAACCACACCCAGCACACAATGATTCAGCTGAAAAATACAATATGCATATTTCTTTGTTTGAGAAATTAATTCATAATGGTATGAAATGCCATACGTTAACTGAACAGTACAGAATGAGGCCAGAAATAGCATCCCTTATATCGCCTATCATGTATATAACATTAAAAAATAATGCCAAAGTATACAAATATCCAAATATCAAAGGGATCTCAAAAAATGTTTACTTCGTTGATCATAAATACCCTGAAGCAAGAGTAGGTTGATGCAAGCAATATTCATGTTAACTTACTTTTATAATTAAATAGTAAGCTCTTTTCCGAGTAATCCTCTCCTGAAGTAATCTTAATTAACTTATCTATTCAATAATATTTTATTGTTACTGCATTATCATTTTTATTGACAAATTTCTCAATTTTTTTTTCATTTTAAATCTGTATCTATTAATCTTAGAAGACATATGATTATTTATTTTTTTTCAGGCAACAGACCTTTTTGGGAGATTTAATAAACAAGAAGGAGACTTTTTACTGGCTTTAGCAAATTATTTGATATTACAGGGATATTCTCCAACCGATATCACTATTCTCACTGGATATTCAGCTCAAGTTGCATATATGAATCAAGCAAGTCATAGATTATTTTATTTTTTATCCTATAATCTGATCTAGCTGTAGACTTTTAATTTTAGCACTTTCCTCTGAAGGAAAGTAGCTATTGAGGTTGCACTCATGACAGAATAAAATAAAATAAAAGGTTAGTTTTCCTTGAGGAAAAGTTAATCATATCTATGCTTCTTCTCTTTTAGTAATTTCCTCCGAAGGAAAGTAGCTACTGAGGTTGTACTCATGACGGAATTTTTGAAAAATTTCTTCGAATCTTTATCGATCCTACCTAGTAGACACCAAAAATGACCCCAGTTAAAATTTATATATATATATAAAGCTTAGATAGTTAGCCGTCGAGGTGATAAGCAAAGATGGAATAGCTGGGATTCGGCTAAAGAAACCTCAATACGATTTTTGTAAAAAAAATCTATATTTAGGACGTTATTAATACCTTAGTTGTTCTAATAATTTAACACCAAATTGTTCTTTTATAATAAGTTATTATTGTTAGTATAAATTAGTATTAATTTCTGTTTTTTTCTTGTCATTTTAGCTGACAAAGGCTACCAAAGAGTCGCCGAAACGTCCTAAATATAGATTTTTTTACAAAAATCGTATTGAGGTTTCTTTAGCCGAATCCCAACTATTCCATCTTTGCTTATCACCTCGACAGCTAACTATCTAATCTTCATGATGAATTCATTGGGACCCTGCCAACGTGCTCCAAAGGAGGCAAAAATCATTATCAACCGCTTCTCCAAGAACCTGGTCAAGAAGAAAGAAGGCTTGATTTTTCTACTTAAATCTGACGAAGGCTAACAAAGAGTAGCCGAAACGTCCTAAATATAATTTTTTTACAATAATCTTATTGAGGTTTCTTTAGCTGAATCCCAACTATTCCATCTTTGCTTACATATATATATATATATATATATATATATATATATATATATATATATATATATATTTATATATGTGTCCGTTAACACGATACAGGCCAGAGATTTTGTTTTTTCACCTCGAAACTTGGTATGTAGTATTCGCCCATCAAACGAGTTCGTTAACCAACAAAATTGGTCAATCTGGAGGGGGGCTTACTCCAGAGCCAAAGTAGTTATTTGTCAATACCAGCCATAATTGTTGTTATATTTCAACATAATTCGGTATTTGTTTTGGTCAACTGAAGAAAAATGTTTTGTGTAAAAATAAACTAAATCGGTTGACTAGAAGGGGGAGTTTACTCCGGACATAAATTACTAATTTGCTCATACCGGTCGTAATTTCTGCTGTATTGTAACAAAACGTGGTATGCATCCTGGGTATCTAATAAGGAAGAAGTGTTGTAAAAATGAACTAAATCGGTCTATCGGAAGGGGGGGATTTACATTGTACTATGTTTGGATTGAATTAAAACGGGTGTTATTTATGTTTTTATTTTATTTTTCTATATAGGTTATTTTAAGCAAATTATTCAAGAATGCACTCGACCCTACCCAATTCTGAGGAAAGTGCTTAGTTATGCAGCTCCTGCTTGACGGACTTTTTATTTTACTAACTAAAGTAATTGTAATAAATAGTTGACAGACCTTAATATACTTGACGAATATTTGATTATGAATTTTCATCAATGTCAAAAACCAACTATTTAACAAAAATTAAGTGGCTAACAGAACAATATTTACTGTAAAATACATTTTTTTTTTTTAATTATACACAAATAATGCTTTTCTAAGGGCCTGAAGAAGGCTCTGTGGGAAGACATGGAGAATGAACACAAGGATGCTTTACTGGCTGGATACTATTCCGATTATAAGGTAAACAACACTGCTTTGGTGGAGGAAAGCAGAATAAAATACTGCAAGCAACAAACAAGAATTACTGGGACAATTATCATACCAGTAATTCTAATGGGATGAGTCAGAAAAAATGGCCGTTCTCTTTGTGTTTGAACTTTGCATCGTAATTCCTCTCTTATTTACATGCGGGATAAGAATTGTGATAAGCTCATGATGTGTGCTAAGAATTGTGATAAGCTCATGTTCGATCCCGTCTAAATCATTAGGTTAACAACATGCCTTCTATCTGGACTCAGCACTTCTCAGGCTTTGCTTTGTCCACAATGACAGTTAAGTATGAAATTCTCGTAATTTTGCTTCATTATTGGAAACGGAAGTTTTCAGCAGCTGAAGCCACTCGTTCATTGGTTGAATTTCAGGATGAAGACTCTTTGAATGAAAGGACGGTGGGAAGGTGGTTCCAAAAATTTAATGAAGGTGATTTGAGCCTTGAAAGTAAATCTGGATCAGGGATAGTTTCAGTAGTCAACCAAAATGCTCTGTGCACTGCTGTTGAAGCCGATCCTATGAAAAGCACTCATGAGTAGTCAGCTGGACCACTCACAATCTACTGTGACTCGACAGGTGTTATACCTGTACCTTAATGGGTAAAAACTCGCCTGGCATATAGTCCAGACCTAGACTACGACCTTTTTAGATCAATGCCTCATTCCCTTCGTGAAAAAACATTTAACAACTTCAATGAAGTTGAAAATAGGGTTCGTGAATTCTTCGATTCAAAACCCTGAGTGGTACCATCAACAGCTGGCTTCGAGATGGTGTCAAACCATAGAATACAATGGTTTATATTTTGATTATTAAAAGCTTTGTAAGTAGAAGAAAAATAAATTTAGATTTTTACCATAAAACGGTAATTTATTTTTTTTTTTTACTCACCCCATTAGTTTCAACAGTAGGGTACTTTTTTATTAAGAACCACTGGAATCATGGGCGTATATAAGGGGGGGGGGGGGCTGGAGCCACTCCCCAAAATTTGATTTGATCGGTAAAAATGTCATAAAACCCTTAAAAATAAATTAAATAAGATCATTTAGTTCATAAAACATATTCTATTTTGGGTGTAATAGCGTTTAAGTTGGCTAAAACTCTTCCAAGATGTAAATGGTCAGTATTCCATACACCAGAAATGGTCTCAGCCCCCCCCCGAAATTATTTTCTATATACACCCATGACTGGAATTATCATTGACAGCAGATTCAGGGTGCCTACATCAAGCTGACAAAATTGGAAGGAAAAGAACGGGAAATTCCAAAGAGGCTCATTACAGAAAATACAGATGACTCTCTTAAAAATGAAAGAGCTGATGCAGAGGTTTTTAGTCCCAAAATACAAGTCAATAAAAATCTTGGATCAATTCAATATGAAGAGACCTGGAACAGCTTTAGCCCTTAGTCACTGTGATCGGTCTACGTTTATTGTAATTTCTCTCCCTTGTTTTGTTCCTTTCAAAGTTAAAGCTTCACGCTAAAGCAAGGTTGCTTGGGAGTAGACATGCGCGCCGAGGCTGAATTTTCCGGCGGCGGCGCGCTGGACTAAAATGGCCGACGGCGGCGGCGCGCGCGGCGTGGGCTATTTTTATTTAACCCCCAAGGGAGATGTTAAAATTTTAATCACAGTATATATATATATATATATATATATATATATATATATATATATATATATATATATATATATATTTGTCCGCTATTTCACAGGCTCAAGAATGGTCAGATTTTGAAGATCTTTGGTACAAAAATCGTCTAATTTGAAACGTCAAGTTCGTTAACCAGTAGAATCCGTCCTCCGAGTGGTGTTGGCGAGAACTTCCCGCGAAAAAAATCGTAACCCTTACGTCTTCGGGTTTATATGCTTGCAGATACTCGCGTAATATATTCCTTAACATACGAAAACAAATGAAACCGTTTTTAAAGCTATATCTGTAACAGTTTTTGATATAAGTGGAACAAATGTTTAAGTAACTCATTTTCGGTTTGGTTACATCGTGGGTTCGATTCCCACCGGTGCCGCCGCGGCGGCAGGAATGTTCTCATCCCACTGCTCGTTGGGAACATTCCTTTCTTCACCCTGGATGTCGGCGCTAATGGCCTAGACGTCGATGCGCCGAAAAAAAAATATAAAAATTAGTCTATAAGGCAAGAAAATGAGACACTTAATGATAATAGTGTTTTCACGGGGCGAACGTTGTGTTGTCGAGGAGTCCTAGGATACTGTCAGTTTCCTGTTGTTGCTTCTTAAACTTCCTTTTGTTTGAGATTTGGAAATTCCTTCACATCCATCACTATCTCCTTCTTTCGTCTTCATCTTCTTTATTCTCTATTACTTATTTCGAAATCCTTACATCTTCAGCTTGAAAAATGACCCTATTTCCGAATGGATGATAAGCACGCTGTATACCTAGCAACCCAATTTAATTGGGGAGCCCATTTTATTTCGTTTTAAATAAAGTTTTCTCTCTTATATTTTTAAAGAAAGATCAAACCCTATCCATAAACTGTATTTATTCCTTTACAAATAGCACTAGGGCTAAGAACGGAACCGCGCTAAGATGACGCAGTTCCTGAGAGTCGGGCGTATTTTTAGTTTTATATCGTCGAGTATGTTTAGATAAAATTCTTTTATTTTAGGCTTTTCTGATACAAGCTTTGTCATTTTCCAATCAACGATCACAACACACAAGCGTTTAATCGATCAGAAGGTAAGCACAAAATGGCGCCGGCCGGTCACCATGCAGTACACTAGTAGATTTCCTCCCCTCGGCGCGCCGACTGAATAGGCTCGGCGGCGGCGGCGTCATTAAAACCCGGCGTGGCGTAGCGGCGCCGGCGCGGCGCGCATGTCTACTTGGGAGTAGCTATTCCTTTGAGCATTATGATAGATCAACTAAACTGCATCAGCCAGCAGATGGCTAAACTCTCACATTCACAAATCTGGGTCTATCAAATTAATTTGACTAAAAATTAAAGTATTGTAAATTAATTCACAGTGTACATTGTCCTGTGTATTACATAGAGGTTAAACAAATTTAAACCCTATTAGGTGTAGTTTCATTAGGGTAGTCGCATAGTGAAGAGGTAGAGGTACCTCTATGTAACACAAACACATTGTTTGTAATGAGGGCTCGCATAGTGAAGAGGTAGAGGCGAACCGCGCGGGCCTCCTGGAGGTCTTTCCCGCCCGCTTTTAAAGACAAAATTGTTTGTCTTTTCGAGCGGTCTATGACGTTGCTTCTCCGTGATTGGTTCTTTCGAGTCTTCTACTATCCCATTCCACCTTCTGCTGCACGTGTGGTCGTTTGTGTAGTATTTTCACTCTAGAAAATTTGAGATTAGTATTTTAGGATTGTGAATAACTATAACGGCAGTGAAATGAAAGAAGATTTAATTATCGCGGTGCATTAATTATCCACCATTTATGCGCTGTCGGCATGTTATCACTATCTTCACTACTGTCACTTAATATTGTAAAAAAATTAACTATCCTAACAACCTCTCTTCTAGCAACACAGTTGAAGACACTCTCAAATCATGTGAAACTGGAAAAGCAGCGCGGCAACCCTCCCTCTATCAAAACCTCTACCTCTTCACCATACGCCTACCCTTACATGTCGAATCAACCCAAAAAAAATATGATTTGACACCCATGATCTCAGATTTTAATGAAACTTGGCGTGTTCATTCCATATGTAAAATCATGTAGACATCTAAATCCTGTTTTATCACATATTCAACGGTCTGAAAAGTTTATTAATTCTTAATAGTTCCATTATATCATTTTATTTATAATATAAAGTGATGCCAGAGAACCCATGTAACATTTAAAGATATTGGATTTTACTTATTTTCATAATATTTACATTGTAGTGTTTGTGTGCACATATAAATTATATGTATGCACTCTCATGCAATTTTGTTCCACAAAAAGAGGTCTAGAACAAGATATAGGAAATGAAAGTCACATATTCTTTAAATAGACAATAATTAAATATAATATAGTTGATTTAACTTTTAATTTCTTTGGAAAAATAAATAAAATGTCAAATATTGTGGAGCCAAAAGTCTCTGCACATAGAGGTGATATTAAAGAGGAGGGGATGTATTCAGTTTGCACTCTGTCTCTAACATCACATAGCTAATCCTGAAAAATCATTGCTAATTCTGTACCAAACCAGTTATCTGTTATTTTAAAATGGAAGTTACAACTAAGATTCGTGAATGAGGTAAATACTAGAAAGACCTGAAGAATTGGATTCTGTGGAAAATAGATAAGATGTATGGGGTGCATGTGTGCTGCAGGAGCTGGTAACTTACAATTTATAGATGGAATAATGGACCAGCAAATTAATATGGAAATTTTGAAAGTAAATGTGCAGCAAAGTTTAATCTTGAAAGGTCGATTGTTTTCTAATTGGATAAGGGTCCCAAAAATGCAGCAGAAGGGTTCCGAAGTGTTTGCTGTACTATGCCACATCACAGCAACTCAAAACCCCCGACTCCATCTGGGCATCTGTTGGATGAATTGGGTTAGCGGAGAGCAAAATTTAAAATAAAGGCCATTTAAAAAGGTTACTCAAAGAGCAATGGAAAAGTATTCCTGAAACAACCAAAAACCTAGTTTACTCATTGCTATATAGATCGCTTTAATTAGCAATAACAGAGGAACTACAAGATATTGAATTAAAATTTGCAGGGTGTCAACGATTTAAATGAGTGATTAAAATCATTTGATATTTTTAAAAACATCATTGATTTAAATCAATTGATTTCATTAAAAAAAAAAACATTGATTTAAACCAATTGATTTTTTTTTAAATGTATTGTGCGTCGACTACAATGGCCTTTAGCATAATACCCTACTGTTTAAATTAGCCGAATATTATATAATATTTGAAGTTTAAAATCTTTACTAATGTTTATATTTAACAATATTATATTTTAATCTAAATCTCTATATTTTTTTTTCAAGGGATGTTACATTATTAGATATGTAAGTATGCTTTAATAAATTTAAGATAATCAATAATATTCTGATATGTTTCTGTTTTATTCAAAATTTCTGTACTGTTAATATAAAACCTATTCCTGGCTCTTTGCAACTGTGCATTCCGCTAAAATTTGATCCACGGTAAGTACATCACCACAATGATTACATGTTGGACGACGCCTACCACCAAGATGATGACCATGTGTTAGACGTGTGTGCCCAATATGCAGCCTTGTAATTACCTCTGAGTCTCGTCGAGAATCGTCATCGTAGACTATTGTAGAGCGAACTGAGGGATAAAATGTTCTCAAGTGAGTTGTGCTTGTTTCCCATCTTCTTTGCCACTGTTCCCATAAGAGTTCTTTTATTTGGCGTTTCACGTCTCGAGGGTGTGAGCAAGAATTCGCCGGGAGGGCCATTGAAGTCGCTTCCTTAGCTAGGATGTCTGCTTTTTCATTTCCTAGGATTCCTGCATGGCCTGGAATCCATATGAACGAAACTTGTTTCCCCAGTAGCTATAATGTCCCCAGCGAATCATGAACAGCTCGAAGGAGTGGATCCTTAGTGAACTTGTCATGAATCTCCAAGAGTGCACTATTTGAATCACTACAGATTATAATTTATTTTATTAAAACAATTATTACTATATATTTTTTTAACTTTAGTTTATTTTTTTAACTTAAATCTAACTAGTTCTGCCTTTTTTCAGCCATTTCAACATTTCGTCTTTATTTTTATCCCAAGGGCCTACCTTCACTTGACCGTTCTTATCTATTCGAAGTCTGTTTCTTTTATGACCCTTTCTTTGTTTTAAATTCTGCATCTGTACCTTTTAAGCTTAAGATAAAAGAGATTGGGAGGTAGTGGGCGAAGCGAATCCTTTAAATTGGTGGAAGTCTTTGTCCCCCTTAAAATATTGTATTTCCTCAAAAGAACTGTTAATAATAGAGCAGCTTATGAAAGGCAACTTCTGCAGGGGTTGAAAGAATGTTTTCAACCCTTGGTTTTATTCACAGTCAAATGAGGAACTACCTAATTAGTTGTGAAAAGGCTGACAAACTGCCGTTTGTGTTCAAAGCTTTAAAATAAATAATATTACTGTTACTGTACGTGATTAATAGGAAATGGATGTTCATGTAAAATAAAATTTGAAGTATTTAAATATATATTTAACTATTTATAATAAAATATGAAATAAAAAATTGAAAATATTCAGTAAACAAATACCTTAAACACTACAAAATATTGAAAAGAAAAGCATAAATAATAAGTAGGAACTCTGTTATTATTAATGGAAAGAACAAAAGTATAGAACAAAATGACTAAAACTGTTTAACATATTGAAAAATAAAGCATAAATAAAAATTAGGAACTCATTATAAAAGGGGGAAAAATTGAAAACTTCTACAGATGTACATTATTTTGGAAGATTGTTTACTACAACATGAATTTTGAAATATTCAAACGTGAAATGATGCCAGTCTAATCTGAGTATACTTTTGAAGCGACTGAATTATCTTTCAACATCTACTAAAGTCACTGGTGTCTATTTGAAGGCTACAATCAACTGCTCTGAAGAGTGGGATTCAACTGAACTGTTAATCGTTTTGCCACTATGGATATCCCCAATAATGTGGATATTTTTCCATCAAGGGATTTTTTCTAGATTGTCTTTTCACTTTATTTTTAATTTATTCCCAGTATCTCCTTCTAAAACCTGGAACTTCTCTATTACTCTCGTATGATGGTAATGCTATTCACTCACAACATGCCTTTTGTATCCTGTATTAACATAGTATATATACAGCCACCTTCTTGGAATTAGAAAAGACAGTTACTTAGACTCAATGGGTAAAGTTTCTTTTTCTTTCTTGGTTTTCCTTTATTTCTTCAATTACAAAATAAAAATAATATTAAAATATGTAGCAAACATATGTATTTATGGCAGAATATGTAAAAATATGGAGTTTGACAAAATATGTAAAATAAAAAACTGTTTAAATACTTTAAAATCACTTAAAACGTGCAGAATTACATCAATACTTACGATTTACGAATCAGAAAAAATATGTAAATACAATAACATCCGTTCCCTAGTGATTAATATTTCTGTAAAGCTTCATTTCTTTGTTTTAAAATTTGAAAATTAAGTCATTATATATTCAGGGTTCGAAAGTGTCCTATATTTTGAGACCAGAGTTTCTGTACATTTAAATTTAGTGTTTTTAATCACCGAAAATTAAAGATTTTGTCGATTTGTCTTTAAATTTAGAGAAATACCGGTCTCAAAATACAGGACAACTTCAACCCCTGAATATATGATCCGTCAATTTTACTATGCTCCCAAAATTATCCACTTAAGATAAAACACTTTAGAATAGTTATTTAATTATTTGCATTTGACAAATATTTTAGTTACAGGTTTATATAATGAACAACTAGGTAATAACTAGCTCTCTATATAGACTAGATACATTTAAAAAGTCGAATTTCTTTTTTAAATCCGGTTTTAGTAAAAAATCCAATTTAAATAAAAAAAAAAAAAATCTGATTTAAATCCAAAAAATCCGATTTTTTTACGCCCTGAAAATTTGGTACCAATGGGTTTAAGTTCAGAAAAATAAGATGTGCAGAGACATTTGTGAGTTCAGACTTCTTCATATAATTTGTTAATTGATATAAAAAAATTGTAAGGAATTAATTAAATAACACTCATTGATTTCTATAAGTTTTATCGCCTAAGTTGCGAAAACATTAATAATGAATAAATAACATTAAAGATTATATCCAATTCTATAATAAATTGTGTTCAAAATTACATGAATTTTATTTATTCACTAAATCTGCTCCTAATTGGATTTTTTTTTCTGTACAATGGAAAAAATTGCTTGAATTGTGGAGACTTTTATTAGTAAGAGTATATTTTAAAGTTTAACTGAAATGAATAAGCCCAAACTCAATATCAAAATACTGCCAAGGAATAACTTTTGAATATACATAACTCAAACTTCAATAAAAGTGAAGTTGAACTGGTAACTGATTTAGACAGATCCTGTAACCTAAATTGTTAGAGTAACCAAAATACCAAATTTGATAAAAGCCAAGGTCAGGTTGTGACCCTGGTTGATTTGACATGGAATTACATATTATATGTAACATATATTTTAAAACATGTTTTCAGTTTTGTTGGAATTAGAGCAAATGAGAAAAACATGAGGTTTAACATAATTACCATTTTATTCTATCATTGCACAACATGTTTTTTCCTTGAGAAATCTATCTCTTTCAAGTAAATGTGAAACATCTAACTTTGTCAGCCTTGTTTCAAGACAGTCAACTAACCCGCTTCCTCTTTCTAAGATGCCTTCTTCTATTCAGAGCAGCCATGTCATAAGGTTGCGTAATTTATGGAAGTCAGTTATTATTACTACTAATTTCTCACAATGCTTATATTTAATTTAATTTAGTTGACATATTTTTTTACCATTTTATTTACTTTTACAGTCGTAAAACTTTCAAATAATAATTTGTATTATGGATAAAAGTTATATACTTCTTTTACTTTCAGTTGAAGTTTGAGAAAATATTTCAATCTGCTATTCAAAACTAATTCGAAATATTTAAAAATTAATGCAGAACTATTTATTTTATCATTAATGATTAATCGTTATAAAAATATACAAAGACATTCCGACAAACTATCGATTGTCTTCACAAAGCGGGAAATTCAAATATTTTTAGAAACAATGCTTATTTTTATTACATTTTATGAAATAACACTACGATATATTCATAAGTACATACATATATTTGTGAATATGTAATACATGAAGTTCCTTAACATTAATTACAAATATTTTACAGGCCAAAATTCATTTCCCAGCACTTGACAATTTAGAAATTACTACAATTGATAACTTCCAAGGTGAAGAAAATGAAATAATATTATTATCATTGGTGAGGAGTGAGTCTTCAACAATAGGGTTCCTGAAAAAGGGTTTCCGTGTAAATGTAGCTTTCTCTCGAGCAAAACAAGGATTATATATTACTGGAAATATGAAGACTCTCTCTTCACAGTCTTCTCTATGGCAATTCATCAAAGCTGTATTACAGCAGCAGGGATCCATTGGTAAGAATCATATTTACAAAATGCAAAATGTTTTTCATATTGTGAATTCTGCTATAAATTTGATAAAAGAAGGATATTTGATGAAAAAATAACATAGTTCAGCTATCAGGAACATATATGAGAAGAAATAGTACTTGCTCTACTCGGAATTGACCAATGGAGACTAAAACGTAGATATCTCTTTGTTAAGGGATAACAAACCAACTTGTGACATAACAGTAATACACCTAATTACGGAATGCAGAAAATGAAATCAACTTATATCTCACAAGGCATTAACGAGTTGTTTTTTTGTTTCCCCCATTGCAAAAACTGCAGAATTCAATTAAGTTGTCACTTTTGTTCATGATCAGCTAGCATACTTTATCTTAATTTGTGTAAATAAAAGAACAATAAATTTGATATGCCTATCTTAATGTAACAATAAGTGTCTTAATGTAACAATAAGTGTCTTAATGTAACAATAAGTGTTATTATTATTAGAGTAAACTTTTTTTGTCGTTCAACTTAAGTTCTTGTATTTTTTTTTTTTTTTTTTTTTTTTTTAGGGGAAAAATTACCTCTTGAATGTCAAACGCATAAAACTATTTCCTATGTCCAAAGTCCAAGTGAAATAATAAAAATGAAAATTGGAGGATGTCATTTACGTTGTGGGAGAACACTTAATTGTGGCCATTTATGTAAAAAGTATTGTCACCCTTCAATGGAAGAACACAATAATTATCTTTGTAAAGAAAAATGCCTAAGGTAATATCATCATTTAAATTAAAATAAATGTTAACTAAATTATTTATTTAAAATTTTAACTCACAAATAACACAGCTTTTTGATGTAGGTAACACCTTATTCTAGCTAGGATAGAGCTAATACTTTTGCTTTTTTGAAAGAAAAGCCTATTGGGCACTGAAACCATGACCTTAGGCATGGAGTGCCCACGCCTTAATACTCTTGGGCATCGAGCTTCCACCCTTAACTAAATTAAAATTCAAGTCGCTCGGTGTTGAGGTTGCTTTAGGCCAGAGTTCCCAAACATTTTTTCCCAAAGGTGACCTGATATTTTTTTCTAATATTAAAGGATTACAAATTCATTAACTTAAATGTGTATTTGATAGTGGTGCTTACATTGATAGGTGTCATTGAACCAAACCCAGACATCAATACATATACCACTTTAGGAATATTTTTTTCACTCCTATTACTCATTGTTCTCATAATGATATGAGGCCTTTTCAAAAGTGTTTCCTAATTTTGTTATATTTTCTTAAATTCTTTTGGAAGGTTATCTTGTTGCCGCATCATACCCTTTCTGAATACTTAATATCCCCCAAAAAACATAAATGTGAAATAGAGGCCAAGTTCCTGTCCCCACAAAGAAACACTCCCTTCCTCAAAAATATCCCCTCCTAAAACCCCCCAAAAATGCCTTACCATTCTACACTCCAAAAAAGTAGTATGAGTTGGTGTATTAATTCAACCAAAAATATTTGCCAATACAAGAGATGATACAAGAAAGAAATGCCCAAGTTCATTACTTGGAAGACCTCATAGTTACTTACTAAGAACAACAAAAATAACAATAACAATAAAAATACTTATATCCAGTTACTAAAATATCACTTTCCTCAACCAGGTATATTCTTAAACTTGGCAATGTTTTATTTGTGCCGAAATTATCTTTAGAGAAAAACTAAACATTGCCAAGTTTAAGAATATACCTGGTTGAGGAAAGTGATATTTTAGTAACTGGATATAAGTATTTTTATTGTTGTTTTTAAAGGTCAGTTGAAGTGTCTTTACTGTTCTTAGAAAGTAACTATGAGGTCTTCCAAGTAATGAACTTGGACATTTCTTTCTTGTATCATCTCTTGTATTGGCAAATATTTTTGGTTGAATTAATACACCAACTCATACTACTTTTTTGGAGTGTAGAATGGTAAGGCGTTTTTGGGGGGTTTTAGGAGGGGATATTTTTGAGGAAGGGAGTGTTTCTTTGTGGGGGCAGGAACTTGGCCTCTATTTCACATTTATGTTTTTTGGGGGATCTCATTACTTTTTTCTAAGTATTAAATAGAATTTAGTTGCCGCATACCTACTGGCTATTGTACTTCATATAAAACCAGGGTCTTTGGATTCTGCATAAGGTTCTCCTTACTGCTTGATATTTGACACCAATAATCAACCTACAGACATCTAATCACTAGACTAGAAAAGTTAGATGCTCTTCCAGATGACATTACTCTAGAGGTCAAATTGATTGCTCTCTTAACTAAACTATTACACTGTAAAACACAGGAACCTTATTCCGAGGATAAAGATCACAATAGGGAAAGTGTAGAAGGCCTTCAAGAAAAATATAAGAACAAAGACAATACATTTTGGGTTTGTGATCCTAAACTTTGTAATTTAGATGGCTCGGCTTTGAAAAACTTAGAATCTGCTTTGAAGTATTTTATGCAGTGAACCCCTACGACTTTATTTCTACATTTAAGAAAGAAGCCACAACTGTTGTTGTTAAGATGCGTCGAAATGTTTTTTAAAACATCAAATATAGGTTCTCCTTACCAAGACGATTCATTTGATACCCCACATGATGGGTTTCAGAAGGAATGATGGCATTTCGATGGAACTAAGTACAAAACGTCATAGGTAATATGACACTCCCGTATCAAGACCTACCTGCGTGCCAAGTTTGGTCAAATTAGGCCAAACGGTGTGTATTTGTATAAGGAACAAACATACAGACAGACAGCTGAAAGACCTTTTTTACCGAGCCTAGTACATTCCCCGGACCAAGGCCTACCTGTGTGCCAAGTTTAGTCAAAATCGGTCAAATGGTGTGAATTTGTGTAAGGAACAAACATGCAGACAGACAGCTGATAGACGATTTTGACTAGCCTATGACACTACCCGGAGAAAGACTGACATGTGTGTCAAATTTTGTCAAAATCGGTCAAATGGTGTGAATTTGTGTAAGGAACAAACATGCAGACAGACAGCTGATAGACGATTTTAACTAGCCTATGACACTACCCGGATAAAGACCGACATGTGTATCAAGTTTTGTTAAAATAGGTCAAGCGATGCTTATTTTTATAAGGAACAAACAGACAGACAGACAGCTGATAGACAATTTAACCTAGCCTAAGATTCTACCCGTATCAAGACCCTTATGTGTCCCAAGTTTGGTCAAAATCGGTCAAACGGTACGGATTTGTAAGAGGAACAAATATACAGACAGACAGCTGGTATACGATTTTTACCGAGCCTATATGCGTCTAATTATTTCTTAAAACATCGAATATAGGTTCTTCATACCGAGACAATTCATTTGATACCCCACATCATGGGTTTCAGACGGAATGATGGGTTTCCGATGGAAGTACAAAACTGGCACGCCCCCGCCCCGGAAGCGGAGTCAAACACAACTTTTCGCGATTTTTCGATTTTTTCCTTTAATAACGTCTTCATATCTATCTTCATGCAAAATTTCAAGTCTCTAGCATCATGGGAAGTGCCTAATAATTTTGATGAGTCAGTGAGTGAGTGAGTGAGTGAGTCCTATAAATCCCGATTTTCGATCGCTTATATCTCAGAAACTATTCGATGTAGAATTATGAAAATTTCCAGTTTTACTCACATCTAGTAGTATAATACCTGTGTAAAATTTCATAACTTTATCTTTACCTGGTTGAAAGTTATGAGAGGGTAAAAATCGGCTCTATGACCGCCTGTAATATACACACAGTATGCTTAGGCCGGAACTTGGCCTGGCGCACTACCTTGCGCCTAGATAATTTTCTGATACTAATCTAATGCATGTTGATGATTGCCATTACTAATGATAACAGATCTTATTAAATGTCCACGCTATTCATTGCCATGTTGTATGATGTTGACCCTATTTATCACTTGTTGAAATTTAATATTATTTTAAGGTGAGATTATTTGTATGACTCTGAAATACCTCATCTGTCTCTTGAAAATGATAGACAGTGTGACATGATAACTGGTTAGCTCAAGTGAGAATTTTCTGAAGAGTGTATGAGAAGAAACCTTTTTTTTTTTAGAAAAGAAAGCAATATTCTATCAGAAGAGAACTCATACCTCATATAAATAATCTACAATAAGATTCTGAGGAAATCAGCAAGAGGTTTACAAATTCTAAGATAGCATAATGCAAAAATATATGGTAACGCTGAAACAAGATTATTTTCATTCGATTTCATCGAATTGGGCCAATGTTTTTAGAGTGTAAACCTAAGTGTGTTAACAAATTTGACTGTGTTTTCTAAAAATTGGTGTTGAAACATCTACATTTTGTTCTTTTATGACCTCAATTAACATCCTAAGTGAGATTTTTAACTTCGGGGAAGAAAAAACTTACTAGAAGACACTACCAGAGTATGAAATATATTTTATCTGTAATTATTTACTATGAGTGTTTTTGTCATCAAATCTTTTTCAATTAAAAGGTCTAAAATAATTAATCTCAACTGCAAGATCAAGCCCATTTCCCAGCAGAATTAGTCACCCAAGATCTAATTTCTAGAAAAGAAATTTTTGTAAAGAAGTTCCTTGTAATATTTTGAAAAGTCATAGATTATGTTGCATTTGATTTTTAAATCAATAAAATTATTATTTTCATCCACTTTCATCACTTCATCCACATTGGATCACTTTCGTAATGGTGTATATGAAAGTTCTGCCAGATGTATCATCAATACCCGGTTGATGTTATTTTCCACTGGTAAGGAATAGGATGTTATTTTTCACTGGTAAGGAGCAGCAATAAATATGTGCATACATAAAATAACTGCAAAAAAAAATACAAGTTTGAGTTTTTATTATTTTTCCACCATAAACTAGTTTGTAATTTTATTTTTCAGACTTCCTTGCGGGGAACATCAATGCAAAGCACTATGCTATGAAATTTGTAAACCTTGTTCTGAAACAGTGGAGCGTGAATTATCTTGTGGTCATAAATTGAAATTCAAATGTCAGGAGAAAATAATTGGTATTATTTGTAAGAATCCATGCAAAAGGTAAAACTTACTCTTTTTGAAAATAAATTTATATATAGTGAATAAGAATATATTTACCTGAAAACACATGAATTTAAGGTGATTATAATTAGAATGTGTAGCATATTCACATATAAATAGAAACATTAACACGTCATCACCAATATCCAGCAAGTTTTGAAACATTATTGAACCTGTAATAATAATTTAATGATGCTCATATAGACTATTTCAAAGTGTTTCTTTGTTCAGGATGCCATGTGGGGCTCACACATGTAAATTAATGTGTTATGAAGAATGCGAAAGGTGCTCAGAGGTTACTGAACTAAGTTTAGATTGTGGGCACTCAATTACTGTTCCGTGCTCAATGAACTCAAGCTCTATATTGTGTAGACAGCCATGTACTAGGTAAATCTAGGCCTTCTAATACAAGAGTGATGTCTTTATCACACAACATTTGTGGCGTTTCCCTGCTTTTGTCCTACTCAAGAGTGCATGTAGCATATTTTTACAGTGCATGTGGCATATTTTTGCCCTTTAAAATATTTTAAAGTTGTTTTTGTATTCTTGTACTGCAAATTGCATGCTAAGAAAATCTCCACTTTGAGGGCAATTACTTCAACGACAAATAAAAATATACTCATTATTGAATAAATATTTACCTGAATACTACCTGCCTGCCTAAAGTACACCTAAATGACTAGAAATAACTGAATGGTGATTGTTCAATGGAACCAATGCATTGAATATTGAAATAACCACCAAAAATAACTTGATCAAGTAACAAAAATGAAGCCTAGGTTGGAGACCAACAATTTTTGATGCAATTCATTATATCTTGAAAAAAGTCACGGTTATCATTTCAATGTCACCATATATATATCTACACATGTAGCTGTCCTAAAACTACGGATCCCACAATCTCGCTTATTTCACATTTTAACATTAGCCAATAATGACTCCACTCTCTGTGGGTGAACCTGAGTAATAGGATCCATCAAGTTTTTGGAGTGGACGGTTCACTGTATACTACTATTTGTACTGCATACCTGGTATCTTATATAGGTATTTTTAGGACTTCCACCTACCTGAATAAATCCTAATCTCTACACACTGATGCTTGGATTGATTCTCATAAGGCCATAACTGTCCTATCTGGCACAGAACATAGGAAGATCTCTCACGTTTCCAAATATGACAGTGTCAGGTAGAGTCTTTTTTTATTTTTCCGCATCGAGAGGCCTTCTCCACAGATCATCATGAGCTTTTTAATAATATTTCTGGGAGAAAATTCTTCCAGATTGTGCTTGTTCTGGGTGACATGCTTAGTTATTTTTGACGACATCTTTTGGTAGAGTAATCCATTCTTCAAAAGTATAGAGAGAGAATTCATTCCTATTTTTTTTAACTACAGTATTTTTTTAATACTAGGCAACAAGATAACCTATACTGATTTAAAATCTTATACTATAGTCCAAGAGCTGGCAACACACTTTTCATGAAGTGTTTTATGCACCTTGAAAATTTGCTATAATGTATCTCTTGGGTAGATAAGAAGGTAAATATCTGTCGGCTAGACGTACCTTGGAACACCAGGCATTGCGCATAGGGGAAAGCTGTATACAAATATTGCCCCAAAAAAGTGTTTTATGCAGAAACCAACAATCTTTAATGTAAAATTAAGGCAATTTTACAATGAGCAATAAGTATGCAAGACACTGGGTGGGGGGGGGGGGGGGTGAAAATGTAACGATATATATATATATATATATATATATATATATATATATATTTAGATGGAACGGCATTTTTCTCCAGCGGTATTTTTCTCCAGATTTCCTTGGCTACCACCGAGGAAGAAACAAGTACCTGGCTGAAGAAGATGGAGATGAATCCATCGAAATATTCCGGGAAGAAGTGAGGAGGAGTACCACCGCTGGAGAAAAATGCCGTTCCATCTAAAAATACTATCCCAGCGACGAAAAATAACATCAAACATATATATATATGTAAATTTTAACGGGGGTTATTTTCGGTGTCTAATAGGTAGTATCGATAAAGATTTGAAGAAATTTTTCAAATTCCATCATGAGTGCAACCTCAATAGCTACTTTCCTTTGAAGGAATGTGTTAAAAACAAAAACTTTGGGCTTATTTTTTACATGTTAACCCCCCAGAAGAGTCTGCCTTTTTGTAATAATAATCAATTATGTTTATTGAAGACAGTGTATAAATCGCAGCGTGAATAAAACACTTCATTTTACATAATAAAAACAACAACTTTGGGCTTATTTTGTTACATGTTAACCCCCCCCCCCCCCCCCAAAGTGTCTGCCATACTTATTGCTCATTGTAAAATTGCCTTAATTTTACATTAAAGATTGTTGGCTTCCGCATAAAACACTTTTTTGGGGAAATATTTTTTTACACCTTTCCCCTATGCGCAGTACCTGGTGTTCCAAGCTACGTCTAGCCGACACATATATACCTTCTTATCTTACCAAGAGGTACATTATAGCAAAATTTCAAGGTGCATAAAACACTTCATGAAAAGTGCTTTGCCAGCTCTCCGATTACTAGTATCAAAAATAACAGCCAACAATACCTAATTCAAATACTATGGCTTTAAATAAAATTGCTACATTCATTCGGAAAGTGGTAAAAGACCCTTTCATGGCATAAACAGCAGTATTACATGGGACATAGTTTATAACAAAGACAACCCATAACTCAAGCTTGGGGCGTAAGAACTAAGAAGTTGTTCGCTCTAATTACCTGATCCTAATCCTCAAGACATCCCTATGAAATGTCTGAAACAAATAGCTGAAATGAGAAAATATTCTGTAGAAAACATGGCATTGTAGATAGCACTTCTAGATCAAATGAAAGACTGTAATATTGCCTTTGTAATTCTATATTTTACTATTCTTCAAGGTGATTTAAATCTGTTTTATATAAAGTGGTTTCTTGTTTCAATATATTTTTGCTAGAGTTCTCCACTCCATAATTATAGCTTCTTGATGGTCATTACCCTATCTAGAAACTTTTTTCAGAAAACCCACCACTGGAAACCCATTTTTGCCCTTCAGGCTTTGGCAATTTGGCAATACCAAAAGCTTCTCAGTGGCAGTCAAAACCCATCCTCTCACAGTGAGATATAACTGTTTTATTAAATATCAAAATCATTTTTTTTTTGTTTTGTTTTACAGAGTTTGTGTTAATGGTCATAAATGTGAGAAACTGTGCTATGAAGAATGTGGAGCATGTTTAACACCAGTAACAACAATTTTTTGCTTGTGTCTGAAAAGGACAAAGCCATGCTACAAAGTGAAATTTCCTAGAATGGCCAGTTCTGTACAAAATTAGTTAATTAAAGAAAATAGCTAAGGTAATGAATCAAATTAAATAACCATTAAGAATAGGTTCAGTATACAAAATAGAAATGAACTCTCTAGAAACATTATCTGTGCAATATATTAACACTGCGTTCCTTACAACTAGTTAAACAGAACTACAACTCCCTGGGGTAATAGGATGACACTAATTATTTTATTTATTACTCAATTATTTTACAATCATTATTATATTTTAAATCTTTAATTGCATAGTATACAAATATTTTTTTAATTATTTACAAGTTTCCAAATTTAGTTCCTGAGCACTTCTTCAGATATCCCACAGTTACTGTTAAGGCGATTTACAGGTTAAAAATAGATTGACTCTCAACAGATAAAGTCCTTCAGTGAATTTCGTTCTTCCGTAGTTCCGAGATTTTTTCTACTTTTACTTCTTAGTTTCAACTCCTATGTAACATAGTTTTTTAGGCTGTAAAATAAACTCCGAAACTTGGTATATTGCATTCCTTTAGCAAACAATTACCCCACCCAAATTACTAATAACGGTCGTATTTTTGTTATATTGCAACGGAACTCGGCATTTGTTGTGGTCATCTAAAGAAAAAAATTAACTAAATCGGTTCATTAGAAGGGGAGGGGGTTAACTCCTGACCCAAACTACCAATTTTTGCAATACCAGCCGTAATTTCTGTTATATTTCAACAAAATTTGATATCCGTTGAGTTTATCTAATGAGTATATTCTGTTTTGTGTTTTTTTTTTGTCCAACTGGACTGACTTTTTGACCGTCCCTAAGCCAATCCAGCCTTTAATTCATTTATTAATGGGTACGTGCAAAAGGGAAAATCAGGTAGGCAGATTATTTTACTGATCACAATATCTCCCTAGTGTGCCGTATGATCAAGAATCAGATACCTCTACCAGTATTTGCCCCTCTGGGTCCTCTTGGCCTGTTACAGGACTGATTTTTTTTTTTTTTTTTTAAATATTTTGTCGATTAAATGATAATAAGTATAATTGTTTGTACATTTCCTAAAATTAATGAGATTAAATTATTAGCCTGGGTTACAAAATACCTCAATTTTAATATAAAATTAATAATTTACAATCAGGCAATATTTTTAGTTTCTATCTTTTTCATTTTCATCCTCTATGGAACTTATTTTATCGTTTTTTGGTCTACCCACACTATAGGCCTATGTTCCATGATTATTTTCTACAAAGGTAATTAAATTAAATAACAACATGTCCTCTCTCTCCCTCTCTCCCTCCTCTCTCTCTCTCCCCCCCTCTCTCTCTCTCTCTCTCTCTCTCTCCCCCTTTCACTCTCTCCCCCCCCCTCTCTCTCTCTCTCTCTCTCTCTCTCTCTCTCTCTCTCTCTCTCCCCCCCTCCCCTTGTTCCACATATCAAACAGAATATGCTTTGCCTGCATGTAATTAAATTCAAGGGTGATTTGCTGAAGATTATCTGCCTGCTGATCACTTTTTAAAAAATAATTTTATTTATTTTATTTGTTTGCACTAGAATTAAATTCTTAACCTATTTCATACAAATAATCAATACTCATTATAGTTCGTTAAAACATTTATTCTAACTTGGCTGAAATATGTCATTATTTTACTAAATATATAATTCTCAAAATCTAACAATTTGTTTGTAGAATAGGGTTATAATACTTGTTATTATTCTATCAATAATAAATCAATTTCTAAGCATATTTTGATAAATATATTCTTCAATCTGCAAGGATTTCAAATGTCTCTAGCATCTCATCTGCTATAGACTTGTATCGCTCCTTTTCAGACACTAAATCATCTGCAATGAAAATATTAACTTAATTAATCTCATCTTATAGATGAGAGTTTATTTTATAGAAAAACACAGTAATAAATATAATAGATAAAGCCTAAAATTATATGCCCATCTCATCTTATAGTAAACTCAAGATTATCTGTAGCTTTATGAACTTTGCTTTCCAAGATTACCTTAACCTATTTGCTGCTAATAACAGATTTGTGCGCTGGGCCAGTATACCCTTGATGTTATTATCACAGATCTGTGATTCTGAACTGCTACTATTCGTGTGACTCAGAACCGACATCTGGTGGTATCTAAATCAACTAGTCAACTCCTGGAATTGACAGTAGATAGTGCAGGCACTTCCTTTTCAAACTATGACCGTTAGCCCTCAGACCTTTTTATGCCAGCTTTCAGAACTTAGTACTGGGTGGTTGTTGAAGCAATAGTAGCACCCGATCAAGGCCAAGCCTTGCACTGCCTAGCAGCAACTGGATTAATTTGAGCAATACACAAGTTCATATAGGTCAAAAAATGCCTCCCAAGTTACCATAAAACCAGTCAACACGTCGCCTACAAAATGAATCCAGTACCAGAGCTTCTTTAAAAAAGTATTATGTGAAGAGGTGATAAACTTCTTCTGCAGGAAATCCATATAGATTTCTGCGATTTTTATAAAGATTGAATTTTTTTTTCTGTTAAATCATTGTCTTTAACAATTTGTCCAAGCAGCCATTATCAGCATGTATTTGGCGAGACAGACAGGCTTTCTAAATGAGATATTTTTAACAATTAAACTTAACTTTACATTCATCTGATATAAGTTCAAATATTAAAGCTATTTAATTATTTTTATATTCCCCTACTTTCCTTTTTTTGGTCTATCAAATGGTGGAGTCTTAAGATGAATAAATAATATACAATTTTCATAAAACTTGATAAACTGATGATTTCTATCAGCAATAAATTTAAGATCTGACCGGATGCTTTCAAGCCAATAAGAAATTGAGGATTTATTTTTAGAAAGATCAAAAGTAGTTTTTACAAAGGGACTGGCTTGTTTTCTTGAGACATTGAACTCACATCTCCTCAATTGATTGAATGCATCTATTCAAATTAAATTCCTTAGACACGATGAGAAATATCTCAATGTTGAGACTGTGCAGTCCAAATTTTGAGATATTCCTCATCGTGTATGGTGCCCTCCTTGAGGACAGCGTTGAATTTCATAGTCCATCGAAGTAGAATAAAAAAACCGAATAGATTAACTGTACAGACTAATGAGGCTGAGCCTGTGCAGGCAAGACTTGTTGAGAATGGCTGATAGGATTTTATCTTGAGCAGTAAGTGGAGAACACAACAAGTGGTGGTGATTGCCAATTGTGTTTATACTTATCTTAAAAACGGTTTTCGATACGTACCCATAAACGTAGTTTTGATGTATAAGCACTTATAATGGCATTCCATGAGTTTCTTGAAATTCGTATTAATATCTAAGAAAACAAAAAACAATCCTGCTTATGGTAGACTTGTAATGAAATTGAATTGTCAAAACTCAAAAGAGTTTATCTTTCAATGAGATATCTGAGGTTAAAAGCCTCTGAAATCAGAAGGAACAAAAACTTGCTTAAGAAGTATAATGAGGAAGAAAGTAAGACCTGGACTATGAAGCACCTAGTCTCTCACAAACTTATTGCAAGCAGCAATAACAGGCACACAGTACTCACCTTCTTATATTCTTCAGACTCTCCACGTTTTTATATTTACTTATATTTTAAGGCATGAAAAGCTATTAAAAACCTACATTGATGCTACTGATCCTATAGAAATCGATGCAAAAAAAAAAAAAAAAAAAAAAAAAAAGAACCTACATGTTTTGTGGTCGTAGTTTACCACCTCTTCAGAGGCCATTTTCACCTTAAACCGTAGGTGAGCTTACCTCAATCTGTAGGTGGAATTGGCCCCTGAAGAGACGTAAATTAAGCCAATGAAACATGCAGGACAAAAAAAACCGTTTAACAAAGTAGTGGAAAAATCAATTTGTGTATTTCTCCTTATTGACCCCGATGCTATGAAGTAAAAGGAAATACAAAATTTAAGATTTTTGAAAGAAAGAAAAAATAACAAACTTGACTGGTAAATTAAAAAAAAAAAAAAAAAAAAAAAAAAAAAATATCAAGAAAAGGTTTAAAACACAAAAACTACAAAGTAAACATATTCATTTATTTGAGCCTTAAATAACCCAAGTTATTGAACAAAGAATTTATTTGGTATAAGAAAATATACTGCCAAGATAAAACATCAAAATGAAGCTGTTGCAGCACTGATAGTTTTGACTATGTAGCAAAAAACAAATTACGCGTTGCTTCTCTTAATCATTTAATACTTAACAATATTCAATAAAACAATTGAAATAGGTGCTAATGACCTTGGCAGTAGAAGCACCTATAATCAATAAATAAAAAAAAAAAAAAAAAAAAAACAATTGAAATATCAGCATGTGCATTATGTTAACTTTGTACATGATCTTCACTGTTTAGTAAAAATTAATTGTAGATATAAAAATGATTACATCATATTATAGAAGTTAACACATATAGAACTTGAATGATTATTGGAACAAAGGCTGAAGAGTAAAATACTGTAAGACAAGAAAAAATAGTTAACCAACGAGCTCGGAAAAAGTCTGGTCGAGGTCGTCGCAGATGTATTTGTATTTCTCCTTCTCGTGAACAAGTTCGTCTGGAATTTTAAAAATAAATTGCAAAGTTAAAAAAAAAATATATATGTTTTTTTTTAATTGTCCAGGAATTATTTTAAAAAATAAAAAGAATATTTAAATCTATTCTCAAAAGTCAAAGTTATTCATTAAAAAAAAAAAAAAAAAAAATTAAATAGGAACATTTATTTCATCAAATAACAAATCTAAAATGTAATCAGAGCACATGGTGCTGTAAACATTTGAAAAACTAAATGTGGTTTTCTTACAGCATAAACAAAATAATTGTCAAAATAAATTAATATATTGAAAAATAGTGCTATTTGAAGCATTAATACATAATAGCACATATTAAAAGAAACAAAATGAAGTACTTCTTTATTAAAGCACACAAAAGAAAAAAAGAATTTAAAAATTACCTACCGAAAACCCAGTATCACAAAAAAAAATTTTGCTGGCCATCTTCATAACTGTTAAAACTGATTCTATTTAATCATAATATGAAACAGTTTTATTAGTTTAAATGTTGACTGTTTCTAAATGCTCTTATAAGTCATGTAAATTGATAACAAATAGATTATTCTCCCTTTTGGATGTCTCGTTCAATGATTGATAGTAATTTTAAACTTTTTGATCTTCCAAGTTACGAGGGAAAATAGTTTGTTTGAATCAGAGGAATAAAGGATACCACCTGGCTTATCATAGCGTAAATTTAACCAAATGTGAATACCTCTCAAGTTACGCATGAGAATAATAAATGCAAATTTGTTTAACAACTATCAAACTGGACCTCTACTGTTTAGATAAAAACATTGCAGTATAATCTAATGATGTTAAAATGTATTGTATTCCATTAGATAATAGGCGAAAGGCCTAATACTCTACAACAGGCAAAAGAATATAACTGTTGAAATCCAGTTTTGATTCCTTTTCCGCCCCGAGGGCTACTTGCTATTTATAACATCCACTTTTAAGCACCTTTAAATGAATAAACTCTTGTTCTCTAGCACTTACCTTTTCCGCTAAGATTTCACTGCCTCCTGGAATCAACAATGTATTTACATCTAGCCTAGAAAATGTTTTGTTAAGAAGCAAAGCGGGTAATCTATTAATTTACAACTAATACTACGCTTATTCACAACTTACCAGGAAACTAGCCAGATCACCCACTAAAAAACTGACTAAAAATACAATGAATTGCAGAATATAATAAAGATGGATGCTTTGTCTACACTATATTTTAACTAAGTGCTTTGACATGTAGAAGTTTAAAATAAATAAAATGAAAAAGCCACATTACTTGAGGAAAGGTGGATTGAAAAAATGGTATGTGCCTCAAAAATATTATCTTACTCAACAATACCTCTAATTTATTTATTTCCTCGGAAAGTCCCAAGATCTGTGAAGAGATAGAACCATTATAATTAAGATTTTTTTATTGCTAATGCAAGCTAATAAAGCATTAGAAACTTAGCATGAATTACTCCCAAATAGTATTTATAAAAAAATTATTCTAAGCATATAATAGATCTCTTTTAATTGAAACTCTTTTTGATAAATAGGATCTGTAGTATAAAATCAAAAATAAAGGTCACTGTGACTATAATAAGGGAAATAGTTATCTCATTCCATCTACTCTGAGGTAAGTGTTCTCTCAGTCCAAGACAATACTGCTTCCTACGTTTGCTATGTCCAGTAATAAATTGCATTGTCGAGTTCAGTGATAAACAGTTATTATCACATTGAGTTTGTGACCCTGCATTTTACCCCTTGTCATTACGATATAACGAGGGTGCAGTAATAGTATCATATCAACTCATGTCTTTCAATTACAGTGGAACATGGATAATTCGATCTTCGGTAATTCGAAATCGTCTTTAATTCGAATATTTCTCTCGGTCCCTAGAATTTAGGGCATAAACAATGTAAAAAAATTGTGGTTAATTTGAATAAAATTTTGGATAATTCGAATTTTTACGAGTCTGTGCCTCCAATGGGGGGTGGACAGAGAGGCGGTCGATCTTAAATCTTGTGAAAATATTCTTCCCTCGGTTAAGGAGGATAGTAAGATACGGATGTAGGGGTTCCGGGACAAGAAGCGCAGCGGTCTCATAGTCTAGTTCTTGGACTCTAGGAGTTCTGCAAAGAGGTGGGTCGCGCTTCCTCCCTTCCAGGGGTTGTTATAGTTACATCCTGTCGTTTTATCCTAGAATTCCCTCCCATCATCCCTCCGATCATCATTTCTTATTCAGTTATTATTATTTTTTATTTCATTATACGGGCTTCGCAACTATGGCTATGAACCCACCTTATTCAGTTATAAGTCAGTCCCAGATCTGTTTTATTGTTTGTGCCTTGAATTTCTGTTGTACAGTGCAGTTCTGTGAGTTTTTTTTTGTTTACGGCGCATCGACAAATCATGGCCATTAGCGCCGTTCTGTGAGTTGTTGATTTTAGCTGTCGAAGCCTAGAAGTTATAAAACTTTAACGTTGTCAGAGAATAAGGCTGCGATTAAAGTTGAAAAAGGAATAAAGAAAAAATCTGAAATTTCCAAGGACTTTGGAATTCCTCCTAAAACTTTATCAACTTACCTGAAAAATAAATAAAAAATTCTTTCCCATGAAAATGACTTTTTTTCAAAACAATAGACTTTTATTTTTACTTTTTTGATAAATTATTTATTACTTATTTACTTAATCATCAATTCATGAAATGTTTGTTTTTCTTTAAATAAAATGTATTTTTTTTAAATTAAAAAATGTGAAAATATGAAGTTCGATTTTTTAGCCCTTTATTTTCAAAAACTTTTGTAATTCGAATTTTGGATAATTTGAACTTTTTTATTGGTCCCTAGGGGTTCGAATTATCCAAGTTCTAATGTACTCCATATGGCAGTTCACACACGTAAAATACTTCTTTCCTTCTAAGGAGAATGTTAATAATTTCCTTCGCTAAAAATTAAAAAAAAAAAAAAAGATGAGTTTGGTCCCCGTACAGAGATACACACTCCTTTCTTGGGTGCACTTGTGCCAGTCCTTTGAGAGTTTCCTTGAATTTCTCTACAGCCAGTGAACCAGTGTTTACTGTTTCCGAACGCAAACAAAAGAACCAGAAGGGGCATGGTTGGAAGGGAGCTAGGCCTTCCCTCAAATGTGCTGAAGGCAGCTCGTGTGCACTACCTCATTATTTTCCTCGTGGTACACCTATAGAACATAATTCTTCAACTATTTTAGGCTTGGTAGCTTAATTCATCAGTGCATTACATGCCACTTGATTGGGAGTTAGGAATTTCTTAGTTCTTAATTTCCTTTGGTAAAAAAGAAAACAGCGATTACAGTGAATAACTCAGTTTGGAAAACAGTGGAGGTAGTGCTGTTGAATAGTAACCCTTGGGAATGCGAAATCCACTATGGTAGGATAGAGTGCGGCACTAGACCCCTCACTCATCTAGTCTTTCTTTTTTATTCTTCCCGTCGGCTGATGTTAGCCTGTTTGTGCCCTATTTTTGTAGTTGCATCGCACATTCCATGGCTACTATGTTATGTATTTATGTTGCTGTTCTTTTTTAAATTGATGTGCCTATTATGTTCTATTTGGTTTTTATAAGTTACTTAATGCATGACTATGTCTGAAATATCCATTTGACTATTAAAATTACAGCCTTATCTCCCATCTATCCCCTGTTGCATTTCCCAGATGTATCCCGTGTTCCTGTGTGTGGAGAAGAGAGCACGTTCCCGAGGAGTAAAGGCCCCTGCTTTGGCATTTTTTGTCAAGAACACAAAACTGGCCTCCAAATTATCTTTGGAGCTATTAGTTTGCGGAGGAATTTTCATACTTTTGCAGATAACTGAAGTGTTCTTATTGAAATTGTATTTATAAAAATATATAAATAACTAATATAAATCAACTATTGAAAAGGAGTCAGTGAGTCATAAGATAACTGTTTACATATTATTCATTCATTTGAAATAAGCAGTATTGTCATCAGGTTGTTTTCAATGTCATTAAAATGTATTTTAATTGTGTATTATTCGATTGATAGAGAAATATAGTGTAAAAAGTATTGGAACACCCATGAATATTTTACTTTTTTAACATTTGCGACTCATGAAGTGGTGCTTTAGGTAAATAGAAGGCATGAATAACATGGTGATAAGCTATATTTTAAATATTCCCTAAAAATCAACATCAAACAATTGTATTTGTGTTATTTATTAACATTTTAACAATGAAATGCAATATTATATGCATATAAAGTATTGGAACACCTGATTTCTTTACTACTGCAGCTGAACTTTGGAAGGGATTAAATCTATATTGTCTGTGAACTTTCTCCTTGTGCATTGACTTGGTGTCTTATATGTTTGAATCAGTTGGTTTTCTTTCAAATTTTTGACATTGGCCAGAAAGGAAGATAAATCTCTGTTGAAATGAAAAAAATTACAATTACGCTTCAAAATGAGTGCAAATGCTTGTGAGAAATTTGAAAATTTTTTTACCTTAGCCATGTATCCTTATCAAATATTTAAAATCGGTATAGTACAACCAACTCTTAGGCAGCAAAACATCATATCAGGAAACCGAAGAGTCTCAGTGTATGTGATGAAAGATCAATTTTAAGAAAAGTACAGGAAAAACCTCGGCTGAATACACCATAACTTGCGACTGAAATCTTGAGGATCATCTGACGAGTAGCAGTACAGAAAGAAATGATCTCAGGAAAAATTAATTACGCGGTCAACAGTACTGAAGAACTTTTTTGTAAGTTAAGTTAACAAACAGAAAATACTTTGCTATGCAAAATAAATTGTTAACCATCCTGCTGATTACTGACAGTGGATTTAATTTATTCATGAGTGCAAAATAGAACTTTTTAGCCAAAGAAGTTGACAAAATGTGTGGTGGAGAGCGAATGAAGAGCTCAAATCTCGAGGCTTGGTATCCACAGTCAAATATGAGTAAGGGTTTGGGGTTGTTCGCCTGCCTAATCCATTTTTCCTGAGATATTTTCTTACTTTACTCCTACTTATGTCCTGTCAGATGATCCTCGAGATTTCAGTTTCATTCAGCCGTGGTTTTGCCTGTGCTTTTCTTAAAATTGATTTTTCATTACATGCAGTGAGACTCTTCGGTCTCCTGATATGATGTTTTGCTGCCTAAGAGTTGGTTGTACTATACCGATTTTAAATATTTGATAAGGATACATGGCTAAGGTAACAAATTTTTCAAATTTCTCACAAGCATTTGCACTCATTTTGAAGCGTAATTGTAATTTTTTTCATTTCAAACGAGATTTATCTTCCTTTCTGGCCAATGTCAAAAATTTGAAAGAAAACCAACTGATTCAAACATATAAGACACCAAGTCAATGCACAAGGAGAAAGTTCACAGACAATATAGATTTAATCCCTTCCTAAGTTCCGCTGCAGTAGTAAAGAAATCAGGTGTTCCAATACTTTTTATGCATATAATATTGCATTTCATTGTTAAAATGTTAATAAATAACACAAATACAATTGTTTGATGTTGATTTTTAGGGAATATTTAAAATATAGCTTATCACCATGTTATTCATGCCTTCTATTTACCTAAAGCACCACTTCATGAGTCGCAAATGTTAAAAAAGTAAAATATTCATGGGTGTTCCAATACTTTTTAAACTAACTCTATATAATGATGGTTATAAATCTCAGCCCACCAAATAATTTAATCCTTTTGAATATATTTCTTCAACTTGTAAAAACATGCTTTGTTCGAGGAGGTTATTCACACAATTGATATTAATAGTAAATTATAAATAAGCATAGAATTACTATACATAAAATTCACTCAATAAGGCTGAAACACTTAGCTAAGTTAAAAGCTTTTTCAAATCAACATATCAAATTCGTCAGTTGAAATTGATATACTAATGTATAAATAGTGTTAGAAAAAGTAAAATAAGGATATTAATTAAAACCAAAAAAAATATTGGCAGTTTTTATTGCTCTTAATTTAATGTATAATAGAATATTTATTGTAAATAATTAAAATAAAATATATAATCTAGAAACATGAAGGAACCTAAAAAATCAATCTGTACAAAACAAAAATAATATAACTAATAAGAGTTGAGAAGAATTTTCAGTTCATACAAACAACGTGACAGGGTCGATAGGCCAGAAATGGGATTAAAGGAATATATGTATATTTGTATGGTTTTTTAAACACACATACAATTAATATTAATAAAAAAATAATGTTGGGGAAACTCTAAAAAAAAACTATAATAGCAAACAAATATTTTTACAATAAGTTATTAATAACTAACTAAATAGAAAAAAAAAAGAAAAAAAAGTCCAATAAGGAAAAAATATTTGCACCATTTGTTAGAGAATATGATTCATGACTAAATACTAACTGGACTGGCAGTTCTCTAACTATATTTAAATAATTGTAAATGTAAGCACCTTTTTAGAATTAAAATATTATAGCTGCATCTATTTTGTTTATTAAATTCGTTTTAATTAAATCCAGAAAAACAGTTGAATGAACTGAAAAGAGCATTATCATGTCTTATAGGAATATAGTAATCAAAATTAAAAAACATCCAACTTCAACATTCTACCTTTTCTATTAAATATTTTCTTAAAAGGGAAAGAAATTAACAAAATAGCTTATGCTAATGATAGAATAATTTCATTAAGAGCCAGAGAACTGCCCTAATGATAGAATTTTGAAACTTTTAACAAATAAATTAACAGTCTGATTTAAAATAAATACAAAATAATAATAATAATAATAGAGAAGAGAAGAAGCAGCAAAGATTTAAAAAACATAACACCTTTATATTAAGAGTTAAGTAAAGCACACTGGTTAGTTTAAGGCTGTACAAAAGTCTCGTAATACATTCAACGAGTGTATTCATTAAGAGAGAGATGACAGAAATATTGGGATGGGATTGAGCCAATCATTTCAATGTACCATCTGATGATTAGAATGAGGCATTCATAGTTAAAAAGCGTGAACATTTGAAAACAAATAAAGTGCTTATAAACACAATGTGCGTGCTGTACCATATTATAAAACTGAATAATAAATAATAGTTAAAATAACAATGAAAGCGGCGATTAATGGCACACACATACACAAAAAATTTCCATGTTAATAAGAGTTTAAAGGCAATATAATATTTCTCTTTTAGAAAGTAATTTATCCTCAAAAGTTAACTGTTTTGCCCTTAATTATTCACTTTTCTATTTTTTAAATAATTACTTAATAAATAGATATATTTTTTAATTTTAACAATGATGACTGTTTGTTTTCTGTTATATGTATTAGATGCCATACAACTCTACAAAGGCGAGGTCCAGACCATCCCCTATGTCTCTGTATTTTTCCTTCTCGACAACTATTTCATCTGTAAAAACAATAAATACAAGATCACAACTCCACCAAAGAGGATACAGGGTAGGATAGGAAAAATTAAAGAGAATAATTAAGACAAAAGGTCAAAGCAAAAAAAAGAAATGAAAATAAAAAATTGGGGACAACAATTGCCAACATTTGCGGAAAGCTAAATATAATTTACGTAACACCAATGAAAAAGAGTATACAAATACCACATAATAAGCTCTATCAATGGTGAAATGGCTAGATTTACAAGTGTATCTCACCATTTGTGGGTAATTCGGTCCAGGGGAGGAGAAGTGAGTAAAAATAACAAAGATTTAATTTGAATTTATTTATCACTTGGCTGAATTTCAGTTCTGTATTTTATGTTTAAATCCATTTATAATAATATATGATCAGAAAAAATTTTAACTTGCAAACAAATACATTTTAGCTAATTAAAGCCGGATAAAATGAAAAATTTAATTTTTATTTTTCAATATATTTTTGAAAAACGACACAAAATGGAGAAAAACATCATAACTGTGAGGTATAATTGCATAACTAAATTTTGAAAGCATTAAATTTTCAATTTTTTTTTTCATAATTTTCTTATTGAAATATTTTATAAGTAATAATATTAAAGTCAAAATTACAGTGAATTTATCATAAAATTATTAATAAATTTTATGTTATAGGCAACTGATAAAAAATTAGATAAAACAGAAATATTATTAGGTCTTATGAAATTTAAATCTTGTTTATTTCTACTACATTACACCAAAGAAATTGTTCAGATTCCCATCAGGATAATCTGAACAAAATATTTCTACACTTCATAATTTCCATTTTTTTAAATATCTATATTTAATATGAAAACTATGGCAAATTTCAAAAGATTTAATGCTATTATTAGTATACCAAAACCGATAATTAAACAGAATTAAGCAATTATTCGAAGAGCAATAGCAGTTGGAGTATGTAGATGAAATAGAGTTTTTGGAATAGAAATGATTTTGTTCAAAATTTCCGTATTTCATTTAATTGCTGTTTATATTTATTTTTTATGTAAATACGAAACATTTTAAAAAATGAACTTGTGTATTGATACAATTAAGAAGATTTAAGGCGCAACTTTCAACTGCACAGGTTTGACACTTTTGTCTCAATTTAAGTAAAACTCAAATAATAATAAAAATACTCTGCTGATAGCATTTTATCTACTTGAAACAATAGCAACAGCCTTATAATGAAATATAATAAATTAAAAATAGGGTATAAAAGTATATGTGAATTATATTTAATTTTTTTATTATTTGTTTATTGTTTATGTTGGATGGATAAAACCCCCTGTAAATCTGTAGATCTTCATTTCATTGATTTCAATGGTAAAAGTAGAAATACATTGTAAATCTAATTCTTCATGGGCCTTACAATATAAATATAAAGAAGGACAACCGAGGAACCACAGGTCACTTTGAATAATAAAGATATTAAGTAGGTATCTGGGTTTGAAACATAAATGTTTAATCTAATAACAGCATAAATATATGTATAAAACATACATTAACAATTGTTGTCATACAAATATATATTGATCCTTCAGCATAAGCATGAAATCAAATCTATGATTCTTTTAAGCCAAATATTTCAAACTTATTGTACAAAACAATTATGAAATTGTATAACTAATAATATTGCTATTGATCTCATTTGCGAATGAAGCTGGGATCAATATATTTACCCAAAGGCTGATTCATCATATAAAATACAAGTATAACAAAAATAAATAATAAAAGAAAGCAGAGGGAGAAAGTACAGGATAAGGAAGAAACGAGAGAGAAAAAAAAAAAAGCTTTTAAAAGATAAATATATACAAATGTAAATCAGCAGTAAATAAATGCCTATTTAGAAACTTTTGTGCTTCAGAATAACTCCCAACCTAACCGTTACTTAATTTAAGTGAAAAACATGCACACTCAAGACGAGGAATTAATTTCTTTAAAAAGAAGCAATGAGCACGGTCAAAGTTAATAACTATAATTTTTAATAGGGTCATAAATAATTACAAATCATCTCAAATAAAAATTATATGAGTGAAAATAACATTTTAATAAGGAAGAGGATCATTAGGCTTCAAGAGGGAAGAGTTTTCCATTTTAATTAAAGTTCTTGCAACATAAAAGTAAAGTACGGAAAAAAATAAGACAAATAACTCCATGCTACAAGAGACTGTGTTGAGATAGCCGTAGAAAAGATTTAAATAAGATAACCTAAAAAGATCTTTTTTTGAACATACTAAAAAAATCTGACGCACGGAAATTATCTTAGTGCTTCATGTTATGCTTAGTCACAAAGAGATTTGGAAAGGAAAGAATAGAAAAACTTAATATCTTGCTATCTTAATTCTAATTATTTATGTTTGAACATTGAATTTTATTTTGACAAATTGAAATAAGCATTGGAAAAAAAGCTACAAGAAAAGCCAGATTTTGTGGCGGATTAGTGATCCCAATTCCAATCCCAAAGCGACAGGAGCCCACTCATTCAGCAGAAATAATTCACTCCCTCCCATAAGGTACTTATGGTATACTTTTTCATTTTCAAAGCCTAGTTATATTGAGAGCCCCATTTTACTCTTAAACAATGTTGAAAAATTAGAAAAAAAAAAAAAAACAAAAAAAAAACGAGTCCTTTCAAATGAATGGCACAGACACTTTCAAATCTTTACGCACCGTTTTCTATAGCCGAGATCATCCGAAACAAAGTTGTATGAGAACTGTTTTTCCTATTTAATAAGCTTTCAAAAAGCCACTTTGATGATGCTGTTCCTGGGAGTGCAATGTTTTAGATAAATATGATAGTTACATCCAATATCCTTTCCTTTTCATTTGATTCCCTCTTTGACATAGAATATTTTTAGTATAGGAACCTGAAGAGTATCTTTGGTTGGGACTGATTTTACTGCCTACTTGAGAAGTTTAAGCACACTGTACTGTTTTACAAATACAGTTAGTTTATTATAGGTAGCAAGGTTTAATTGTCTAAATCAGAACCTGAATAGCACAAAAATGACTCCAATTAAGAGGTCCATGATCATGGACTCTTAATTGGTGTTATTTGTTAAGCTTTGGCCATTATGGAGATGAGCCACCAATGACATTCAGTCCCTCCCCCCAGAAAAGAGTGTTGAAGAAAAAAATTTTGTTTTTTAACAGTTTCAACTCTGAAGATTGCGTTCACTGACTGATAGTTCTTACAATATCCAACAAATAGTTCCAATTACATCACAATTACTAATAAATCTTTATCTCTGTAAATAGAATTGGAAATACTAAATATAAATAAATAAAATACTATTTTTTTATTTTTTCAATACTGATGAAAATATGATGGAAGATGAAGAAGTAACTATAATCCTCTAGGCATGTCATACCACCACACAGAAAAGAAAAGAAAGCATATAATTCCCATGAAACCCATGCAACATTTAAGAGGAGAAAATTAAATAAATAATTGCTCCTAATAATGAAATATTTATAATGAATTCTGTCCATAACAATTGCTTTTTTTTCTTAGAAGAAATTTGTGTACAACCTAAATTTGATACTATCAACTTAAAAATTAACAACAAAAAAGTTTTTGTTCTTATAATAAAAAAAAAACAAAAAAAAACGAAAGTCATGACAAGCTGTACTCCCAAGCTTAACATTGGCACTTTCAAATTATTAATAAATGGAATTTACAGAAATAAATAAAAATAGTACAGAATTCATGTAAAAACCTACAGGCAACCCATAGAAAGAAAAGAAACCCAGAAGTTATTGATAAATTAAAGAAAACAAAAGGTGCAAAATCAAACCTGAACATTATATAGGCTGTGTGCGTTGTTCATTGCAAAATGAAACAGAAATTAATAAATAATTTAGAAACAAAAATTCAAATCTAAAGAAAATAAATGATAAGGAACTAAAAAAAAAAAAATAAGATTTTTTTTTTAAATAAGGGTAAGAGGATAGGACTAGTCTAATTTTGGCCTTTGGCAGATGGCAGTAATACATCATTAATAAATATGTACAACTTCACTGTTAAGGCAAATGAAAGGTAAAAGAATAAATACCACAATCAGTCTAATCAAGACGGTATATTACCTGCAAATAACAAGAGCAGTTACCATCAAAATAATTGACAGTGAACAACAATTCCTAAACTACTTGGAATGTAATTATAATAAAAGATATTTTAGACATTTTATTTTGATTAAATTATTAGGGTATTACAAATTACTGTCAACATCGAAATCCACATTATTTAGCCTTAATAATTTAGTAATTATTTAGTTTCATCTTATTATTTATTGCTTTAACTGTTTTAACCAAGAATTGATAATTTAGTATATCATATTTTCAAAAAAATAATATTGCCCGATTAACATTCAATTACCAATAAGGAATATTCTTTTTATTTAAATTGTCTAGATTAAAATAGAAGACAGTAAGCGTGATATTTGTTATAAAACTTCTACACTTCAACATACAGTGACTAGAGTTCAAAATTCGATCGCACTGGGGATTTGTCACAATTTTTTTTTCTTTTCTTAGTGATGGCATTGAAAACTAAACAATAAATCGTTGTTTGAATCTCCACACGAATGAAGATATCATGTACCAGGACATAGAGCATAAAGAAAAATACTAAAAATTAAGATTGCCACATTAATCATTGATTACATTTATTTAAAAGCTTAAATAAATACAGTACTTATTATATACAGACACGAATGATGCATATGCTCGGACAAATAAAAACACATGATCTTCCAGTGTTTTCCATACCATATTATTAGTTCATCCTCACAAAGAGATTTTAAATGTTACTGCAATTTTTCACAATCCATAATAGCATTATTTTAAATTATAAAATTAGAAGTTATGAATTTCTAACTTCATTTGACACTTGGGTTTTTGACAACTCTCATTTCAAACCATATGACAAATAATTAGTCACAGTAATTGTCAACAATAAAAGACATTTTTTTTTTAATAACCAAATCCCCCCCCCAAAAAAAAAACAAATGAGAAGTTAGAAGAAAAATCATTCATTAAGCTATTACACACCTAAACATACTTTTTGTTATTCTTCAACAAAATAAACCAATTTTTTATTATTATTTGAAGTGATAATTGCGTTATCTCAATGGTTCCTCATCATAATCTTATCAAAAAGCTAGTTATTCAATACGATCTGCCATAACATTGTGTTATCAGAAATTTGGCTAAAATGTTGAGATAGTTGAAACTTAAATTAAAAACAAAAAAAAGTTAAGATCCAATTTAAACAATGAAGAAAGAAGCAAAAGCCAACGGCCATAGCCACGTTGAATGCACCGGTTCCCATAGATCACCGAAGTTAAGCAACGTCGGGCGTGGCCAGTACCTGAATGGGTGACTGACCACGTGCCGTTGGCATTAGAAAAGGGTGGCAACCTGTGAATAGCCCGGAATTAATAGCCAAATTGTTGATACGCCGTTAAACACACACAACAAAGAAGCAAAAGAATACTAAAACATATCATAACAGATAATAAAATAATACATTTTTCATTTATACTTCCTAGGTCTGTAAAGTTGTACTTAAGTCACTTGTTGTATTGGAATGAGGATATAAATGTGACACTATATTTCAAAATGAATTCCATCAAAATATATATTTTGTTTCTACAAAACCAAAAAATCCTAATAAATATATTTATCTTTCAAATAAAATAATAACTTTTAACAATCCCAAAATAAATTAAAAATACAAACAAATGATCCACCATCCAGCAAAGAACCAAAAGGCGTTTTGCTTAGTGTTAAATTAAGAGGACAGGATTCAGGAGTGGATAGGAGGAGTGCAGGAGGAGACTTAAGTCTTGGTTACATGTTCTGTATGTCATGAAGTGTTGCTTCCATCTCTTCCTGTAGCAGTTTGTTCTTCTCCTTCTCGACGACTAGGTCATCTGCAGCCAGTCAGACACGCAACACAACAACAAAAACAAAAACAAACAAAACAAAATCATGCAAGGAAAATAATAATAATAAAAAAAAAATTAAACTTACAAAAATTAGATCAAAATTATAAATCAAAGCAATCAAATTAATAAGTTAAGGAAAGTATTTAGAAGAAAAAAGTAAAGTAAAAAACTAAATGAAATCATGATGTATATTATGTACCATCAGGGTGAATTTATATTTATTTATTATTATTATATATATATATATATATATATATATATATATATATATATAACAACACACATAAAATGAAAGAATTATTGTTCGACCAAATGAAATATTTGGACAAATATTGAAAAGGTCTCAATCATAACTTCAGAAGAATTGTCACTACATATAAATTAACTTCAAAAAGTATTTCTTTTTATATGATCAGAAATGAGTTACTTAATTCATGTAAATTCACTACGCACAATTGTCATGACAAATTAATCTCAGGACGAACTAACGGGCTGATTTTTTATCTACCTTATCTATATATATTTAATTATAAAACTTAGAAATTGAAGTTTAATTTAAATTTTTCCTGGATTCAATATTAATTTCAATAAATATTTTTACTTTTCAGTACTTCAGTGGTATGAACTTCCCTTTCCTTAAATTAAAAACTATTTTACTCATTATATACAAAAGTTATTATATTAAAAATTAACAGAACCACTCTGCACTGTTAATTAGCCAAGTAGTTAAACCAAAAGAGCAATCCAAGCCATTCATCTAAGGTTAAGTTTAATAAAGTAGAGAAAAAGTCCAAAAAAATAAAAATAAAATAAAATAAAAAAAATAAATAAAAAATAAAAAAAATCAAACATGTGCTCTGAACTACATACTTACATTTGAATAAGAACATTCAACAATAATAAAAAATGTACTTGACAAAAAATAAAAGAATGCTTAGAATCAGCGCAGTAACTACACTCCTTGGGGTCTTCATGCTCTACAGTTTTTACGTTTTCATAGAAAAATAAATACATTAAAATAATTAATTTAAACATAAAAGGTGTTTTTTCTATCAATCAAACATCAACAAAGGTACAAGGATTATTAAATTTCGAAACAATACAAGAGAATTCATGGCAACAAATGTTCCTATTAAACAGGAGTCAAGGGGTTACAAGGGCATCGGTTTAATTTTAATATATATTAAGGATTTTATAAAGTTGCATTAAAGAATTTGTTTTCTCCCAGAAGTTTATTAATATTATTTTCCGACTAAAATTAAGCATTTGCAAATAAATTTTTCAGAAATCTGGGAGCCTCAATTGTTAAAAATTAAAAACAAACCAAATAAAAGTCTAACACGAATTATCAACAAAATATATACACTTGAACTTGTACAAAAGCTGTAGGAATATTTTTGAGTGAGAAAAATTCTAAAATTTTGCTTTTTAACAACCTCAAATTAAATAAAGAGGCAATTTGTAATGAGAAGGATATTCCATCAAATGTATCAATAAAGTAATTATTTGGACAGAAGATTATAGAAATGGGTGAGAAAATATAAATGTTTGCACGGGTATTCTTTGTAGTCTAAATATATTTAAAGAGAAGTTATAATGACACAAACAAATCTATGACTGTTTGAAATAACACTTTTAGAGTGCAGCTTCACTGTTGTACAAATCAAGAGATGCCATACACAGGGTGCGATTGAATTGTATAGCACTCTTCGCAGTTGTAGCCTTGAATGCGGATGAATTGTGAACAAGTTCTGTTCTTGGTTCTATCTCGGTTATTTTACAGGCAGTTATAGTTCCCTATTTTACCAATAGGATTCATTTAGGTGTCCTTTTATTATTTCTGCCTGGAAGGCAACTTTTATCTACTGGGCTGTGCTTTGTTTTCTCTGTAGTTCTTTTGTTCCTTCCCTTTGTTTCCGAGAATACCTTCAAAATACTTGCAAGGAACTTTATTCCACAGCAGGTGTGCAAAAGCAACTACATGCCTGTCTATGTAAATAATTATCCCCCTCACGTGTAAAAATAAGTAAATAAAAATTATGGGGCCCAAAGTCAACCATGGTAAGAGTAAAAATGTTGGCGTGCCTGGTTTAGTAAAGAGTTTAGTGGAAATGGACTCCATGAGCCACTGTAGTTTTTTTTTTTTTAATTGCTATAAGCACTCTGGCATTCTGGTCAAAGAGAAAATATATAATAAAATCTTTGTAGGCCATGAAAAACCTTTTATGTTGAAAGCATGAGTCATATGCGTACGACCCTAGTATATAGGACACTATAAGATGTAAACACAATGGTCTTGTTGTATTTATTTATCACTAGGAGATTTCCCGTATCAAGACCTACCTGTGTGCCAACCAAGTTTGGTCAAAATCGGTCAAACGGTGTAGATTTGTATAAGGAACAAACAGACAGACACGTGATTTATATATATATATATATATATATATATATATATATATATATATATATATATATAGAGATAAGTATCTTCGAAGAAGAAAATTAGGGCCTGGGAACATACATAGTTCTTTCAAGAAAATCTCTCTGGAGTACCAGAACAGCATGTTTTGTTTTATACTGTTCAAACCGGGTACTAGAATAGTATTTTATATTTTCTGATATAGAGCTGATATTTTTTATAAGAACAAAATGTTAAAAAAGTGTTTTTGTATTTCATACAATAAAAATAATCTGTTACACAACAACCAGATGGAATTCATATATTACCACCACAAAGTGAAATGATTTTTACTAAAAAATAAGTACAGTTATTTACTATTGAATCATTATATAATCTTTGTCCAAATAAATTAAATTATTTTTTTTAAATAATATTTTTATGTTTATCCTTCTCTATAAACTGCATATGATGATTGATAAACAAACGATAAACTAAAATTGGACAAAAAGGAAAAAATAGGTAACTGAATGATTGTAAAAATAGATCATGCTCACCCTCCAGCCTGTCAACTTCCTTCTGCAACTTCTGAACTGAACGTTCAGCAAATTCAGCTCGGGCTTCAGCCTAAACAGCCATAAAAGGATAGAAAAATATGGTAAGTGTTAGAACATAATTACAATTATAATAATTCAAATTTAAAATTTAATAGAACATCTTTTGTACCTAGTTGTGCCCAAAAGTTTTGTCACAAGTTAAAATTTGGAAGGATGATTTAAAGAAACATTTCACCACTCTTCAGATGTGATGGATTGGAGGGATGAACAGATATTTCAATGAAATACACTTCAAATAAAAATGAAGAAGTGATATATTCTTTTAAAGGAGGAAATGAGAGTTATAAGAAGTTCATAGTAGTAGGGAGGGAGAGGAATCATAAGTCCAGAGCTCCTAAAGTTTGTTTATTTAAATTTTAACGTCCATTTATTATTAACTACGAATTTTAGGACGGGTTATCTATAGGTTACCACCCTTTTCTAGCCAGGATAGGGGTGATGCCTTTTCTTTTTTCGAAAGAAAAGCCACCGCCCCTAGTGGGAATCGAACCCACGACCTTTGGCACGGAGTGTTAAGAGCTCACGCCTTAACCCTCACGGCTACCGGGTCTCCGAATTAAAGTTTGTTTAATCAACACACTCCTGTTTATAATGAATCAATATGAACCTAACTTCATATTTATGTTTTCATATTCTAGAGCTATTTTAGCAAATCAATAACATTTTCAGTAAAATTTGTTGCTAACTAAAAAAGTTCAAGAAAAGCTGGCACACATCTAAACGATTTTCTTGAGTTGTTTTATTACTTAGGGACTTTCTCATGAAACCGCTCCTTCCGAAAGCACAACTCAACTAGGAAACAGAAAAATTCTACTTTAAACAGTTGGAAACTGCTTTTGATAATTTATTCAGGGCCACAGAAAAGCAAACAGAAGGCATTACTTTTTTCAAGTATGATTGAAAATATTTTCATAATTTTTGAAACGCATAAAACTAATTTCATATAGATGGTCTGTAAAAGAAATGTAAATTTATATTAGATATATTTATTTGGATGACATTATATTTTGTAGAACTAGGCATAATTATTTTGGCAACTTAAATGCACAAGAACACAAACCATTCAATTATTTCTTTAAAAATGACACTTAGTTCAAAATAGTTAGTAATAAAAGAGAGAGAAAATACTTGTGAGATTAGAAAAGGATGCAATAATTAATCATTTCCAGAACACAATGGCATTAGAGTAAATGTTTAAAACATTGAAAAAATACTAAAAACTTAATTATAATTTATGGAAGTTAGTCACAATAAAAATTGTAATAAAGTTTTTCAGATTTCAAAAAACTTACGAATACCTCCAAAGAATAGAAATGGTCGGTCTTGGATAAAATGTTGCCTACCACTTAAGAAAAAAAAATATACATGTTTATATATTGATGATATTATAATCTAAATTATAAGAATTATTAAAGTTGTTTTTTTAATATTTTAATTTGACAATTTCTTCAAAAAAATCCTTCTGAATAGAATTAAGAAAGTTTAAATGTTTATTCATTATTTACTACAATTAGATGGAAATTGAAATTAATAGATAATATTTTTAATTATTTTATTTTTTCTTTAGTTGTACTGATTGAACCCAAAAATAACAGTTTTTAATTCAAGGAATATTATCCCACTCACCACATACCACTGTATCCAAAAGAATGAATTATTTTATTACTTGAAATTTATCACCAATAAATCCTGTAATCGTGTTAATTAGAGTTCTGATGATAACGAAGAAAGATTTTTACCCCTGATAAATTTCAATAAAAATACTTACCTCCTTTAACTGAGCTGAGAGAGCTTTCACTTGTTCTTCAAACGATTCTTCTCTTTGTGTCGCCTTCATTTGATCAATGAAAATGTAGACATATTAGTTAGCATTACAAAAAAAAAAAAAAAAAAAAAAAAAAAAAAAAAAAAAAAAAAAAAAGAAAAAAAAAATATATATTAGGAAAATTCAAAATCACGCACACAAAAGCCTTGTTCGTTAGTCATGAACAGCAAACAGTACCTCCTTGAGTCTGTTTGTGAGGGTCTTAATTTGATTCTTGTATTCCTCTTCCCTTTGATTGGCCTGTTGAGCAATTTAAATTATAATAACTCATCTGTAATCCTACCTACATAAAAAATCTATACGTAAGCATTCAATTCCATTTAGAAACATAAAAGCTCTAGATATTTAAGTCAGGTTTACTTACATAGGCATCACTGTAATTTTGAATTTTAAAATTTAAATGAAACAATTATATTAAAAGTCTTCATTGTTCCCAATATAAGTAGCTATAAATGAACTTTGTTGTCCATTAAATTTTGAAAAATATGAAGGTTCCCTTAGATCAATAAATCAAAATAAGAAATGGATCTAAGTGGTTTTCTTTGATTTACAATCCAAGATAGCCCAGCTTATTTGTCTTCTTTTTAGCTTTAAAAAACTAATAATTAAATTCAATTAGGAAATCCAAAGAAATATTTAACTATGCAATCAGAATGTAAACACCATTAAATTAAACTTTTAATGCATTAACATATAGATGGTTGAGAGGTAACCCTTTCTACACTTGTAAGCCAAAATACAGACACTATCATCCCCATGTCGACAGCAATTGTCCAAGCCTTGGAAACAGATAGACCCATTAGAGACAGTCCGCATGGGCCCTGGAGACTGAGTGCCACTTTAGTAACATACAAGCTTTTTCAACATTTAGGCCCAATAGTGACATCCTATGAAACATATTAGCAGATAGCTGAGAATGAAATAATTCAAAGAAACACCTTCATATTTCACTCAAAGGAAAGTGTTTTTGGCCTTTTCTTAGGGAGAACATTCCTCTTTATATTAGCTCTCTTCTTCCACAGTGAAATTTCAGTAAGGGTGGATAGGACAGCAGTCTTTTATTGGACCATTACTGAGGAAGTTAATATGAGAAAATATGGCACATGCCATACATAATAAGCCCCCTTTCAGTCAATAATTGTTTTTAATATATATATATATTTTTTTTTTATTAGCACTAATATACTGTAGCTCAGAGATGCCCTCCCGATTTTAAGCTTAAATCATCAGCTGACTTTTAACAGCATACAAAAAGCCTTTCAGAAGTAGAATCCAACACTACTAACAGGACCATCTCTTTCAGGAAAAAAATTTTCATCAGGGCCCAAGCTCGCTTTTTGTAAAGTTCTTTAGGCATGCAAGTAAAATAAAAGTTAAGAAACTCTTACAAACTGAACCAGGAATAACGTAATGAGGTCCGAATCCACATACCAAGCGTATATGACAAGGTCTGGAGTAGTGGGGATAGAAAGAAAGGCAAGCTATCTGCTGACGCACAAGCCACGATGCTGGACCCCCAGAACACATCTCTCGGACGCATATGCCACAACGCTGGCCCTGAATGTGTAACAATTTATTGACGCTGGGCATTTCAATATATTCAGGCAGGCACAGCCGAAGCTTCTGTCCCAACTTTGAAAAAATAAACACTTATAATTTTGAAAGGAAAATGTTTCATTACCAAAGTATTCAGTAAAGATACTTTCTTCTTGGTCTTCTTACTTTTGGGACAAACGGTCCCACATATACAACTACTTGCCCATTTTAAATTCATTGCCAAAGAATTTAATACTCAAGTTATCAAAAGTGAAAAATAATTTACCTTTTCTTCAGACACTTCAAGTGATTTCAAGTTGTTGCCAACAACGCGGAGTTCTTCCTCAAGCTCAACAATTTTGCTGCAAATTAAAATAAGGATATCAAAACTTTTTTCTTGATTGCTCATGAAATGCAAGAGGCATATTAAATATGTATAAGTGAGAATATATATACATATATATATATATATATATATATATATATATATATATATATATATATATATATTGAAGAACAACTGTGCGCGTGTGTTTAAAAGTAAGTGGAAAAAAGTTGTCTTCGGTTTTCTTGATATAATTAAGATAGCGAAGACTTAATGACCCAAATTTGTGTGCAAGAGTGCAATAAGTAACCTGTGGTAAGTCAGATCTCAATTAATTATATTTTACCTGTCCAACAAAAGTAAATATTAGACACAATGCAATCACAGTTGAAGCTAACCTCCAATGTAGAAGTCCCAATAACCAAGAATGTCACTGTTCAATCACATTGTAGTAATAAAACAACGTTCTCAGGGGAATCATTATGCCCTAGCAAAATGTTATAGTTATAAAAACTATAAAATGATTAAAACAGGACGACTATATGCAAAGTTTGCTAGATATTGTTGAACCAAAATCTGTGAAGTTTGTCTCGTATATTTCAAGAGGAAGATTTTGTGTTCACTTAAGCAATAAATCTGAAGTTGATAGATTGATTGAAGAATACCCTTTTGTAACTATTGGTGATCAAGAAATACCAATAAAACGCCTTGTAGAGCCGTCGTAAAGGGTTATTGTTTCTAATGTTTTCCCTGCAATACCTAACCAAGCTATCGAAGATGCCTTGAAGAGGTTAGGTATTGGCATAGTATCGCCTGTCCAGTGTTTGAAAGCTAGTCTCCAAGACCCACGATTACCACATGTGCTTAGCCATAGGAGACAGCTGTTCATTAATCCTGAACATAGCAACATGCTACCTTCCTCTTTGGTTATAAGAGTTCTAGATTTGTCATGGAAAATATATCTTACTACAGAACGCATCAGCTGTTTCAATTGCAAAGGCAATCATTTAGCTGCCGCATGTCCTGTACAGCGTAAAGTTATTATCACTGAACCTGATCATATTAACATTGATCGAAACAGTTCCACAAAATTCTCTGAAATAACTATGGAGAGAAATCAAATAAAAGCTCATTTAATAAATGACGAAACTGTAACAAAATATCCTAAAGTACAGCTATTAAAGAAAAACAAAGAGAATGAACCTATCGTAGAAGAAGAAATCACCACTGGCCTGAATTGGCAGTATTTTCCTCTATCAGAAATTGGAAAACAAGAGACCCAGGATATTTGGGAGTGAAACGACGAGCTGACAGATATGGACATAGACTTAAAGTTGACTATGTTATTAGAGAAAAGTGCTAAGAGGCTAGAACTACTAGAGTCACAGGAAGCTTCGACGGATAGTGATATTCACTTAGATCTTCCTCCTCTAGAAGATTATGGCCCTGGATGTTCAACTACTAATGTGGACGAGAAGAAGACAAGGACTCCGAAAGGAAATCCAAAAGATAGAAAGGTGGAAACGGTGAAAGGATTACGAAATAAAGGAAAAACCACTCCGAAAACTGGAAGAACACAGGCTGGAGTCAGGAATAAAGAAGAACACAAAATAAAGAAGAAGTAGTGTTTCTATTTCCTTAATTAAGACCAGTACACTGCGCACAGCTGTTCGAAATGTATATGATGAAATTATTTTGTTGTATTAATATTTTCTTTTTATTTGTTATGTAACCTAATGTTTAAGACATTATTTCTTGTAATTTTCAAAACTTTATTTTTTACAAATTGTAATTATAAAATCAAAGGAGGAAATAGCCAAGTGGCAAAGCTCCAAAAATATATATAAATAAATAAATAAATATATATATATATTGTAATGATATATTACATTCTTGAAAATATTTTTAAATTCAAATAACCATCGATATTTTGAAAAGCCCGCGCAAATCACAAACCATATATACAAATAACATCGTATTATATACGATCAAAATTAATAATGTTTTTGGACAATACTGGTATACAATATATCCATATTAAATGTACATCCAGATAACAATAAATTAATTATTTGTATTACAAAAAACATAATTGTTATCTTTATATATAATCCGGTAAACTGCGGAAGTTAAGAAGCAAGGACGCTAAACTTTCCCGCCTTTCTCGAACGAAGCGTCAGTCTAGTCTAGTCTCAACATTCAGAGAGAGAAGACGTCCGTCGATTCCCCACATTCGTGGAAGGAGGAGTTGGGGTCTGTCCTCATTTAACTACAGCAGCCTTGTATTGAAGATATAGTCTGTTGCTTCTCAGAGTTGGTGGAATGCAGAGCTTTCCTCCAAGGAATACCAAGTGAATTAAGGTTTTGTTGGAAGCGGATTGATTTAGAGGTAAGAATTGTTTTGTTTTTTTGTAGTGTCGATTATTTTATTATTATTTGTGTGTGGTTTAATATTGTTTGTATCTCAGAATTGTCTGGAGATAAATGTTATATCGTTCATTCACTCGGAACTTTGATCCCTGAGATTAATTTAAATTAATATAATAAAACTAATTAAAATTTCTGTATTTCTTATTGTAAAAATTAATCATTACAATATATATATATATATATATATATATATATATATATATATATATATATATATATAATGTTTTTTTTAAACAGAACAAGTATTGTCAATTGTTTGTATCAATTTATATAATATAAATAGCCGAAAACATTCGGCCCAAGTGTATATGTCCTTGGGAGCTCTGTCACCCTGATGATTTGGGTAATAAAGATCTTTTTTGTAAAGAGGAATAGAATTTTATAAAAAAATTATCAAAATTTCATTTTTGTAAGCTTGTAGAAGAACAAAGACATCTGGGGGACCAAACAGAAGCATGCACCGTCCAGATGATGTGTGTAATATATGCTTCTCATGAACAAAATATTTGGCACAGATGACCCAGACAGAAATGCGTTAATATAAGAATAGTATCTATACAATATTTAAGTAAGAGAGAAGTTTAATTAATTCACACATCTTTAAAATTCAAACAAAAAAGCTTCTAAGTAATTTTTATAAATAGCACTCGAAGCCAAACAAAATATAAGTGAATATATAATTCGCACAATAAAAGATTAAAAAATTGTGAGCCAGGAAGAAGAAATTTTGTTAACAATGGAGTTTTAGAAATTACTGAACAATTTATTTGATCCTTATATTGAGTGAATGAGGTACCATTATAATAGTTCCATTTTAAATAATAATTTATTTGTATTTTGTATTATTTGGATAGACTTTTATATATTATTTATATCTTATAAGAATATCTGACACAACTTTTCATCACAAGATGCAACCATATTTTCATATGGCTTATATTTTTTGTCACTGCGAAGCCAGAATTAATAATTTTATTTACTGATTTTGAATTTTCCAATACAAATAGATAAAAATAGAAGAAGCTTCAACTAATGATTGAGGAGTTCCTACTTGAAAAAAAAATATTTCAATTTGTTAATATTATATGTTTAAGTTTTAAATATTTGATATTCTTTTTGGAAAAGCTGAAAAATCACTCACAGGTCACTTTGTTCAGCCCTTTCTTCAGCTCTCTCAAGGTCTTGTTCCATCATAACAAGCTTCCTTGCTACCTGTGAACGTGCAAATGGCAAACACACATGCTCAGTTAGCAAAAATAAAGCAAATACAACACTAATCACACAGTAAAAATAAATGAAGAAAGAAATGAAAAGAAAAGAAAAGTGAAGAATGCCTTAAAACTATGCCCATACTTATAACATTAAGAATGTAATGAACTGAATATACTAAATACATTATTTAAAAAGAAAATTATGGAAAAGAATTTCCAGATATATATTTTTTTTATATTTTAGTCTATTCAGATGGGTTTGACAATTAAAAGAAAACAAAGAAAATCAATAGAATATAAGAAAATTGCACGTAGAATAAAAGGCATCCAAGCATCTCAAGAAAATCTCAAACAAAAAACAAATCTGGTGATTATACGGCACACTGAAAAATTTATAAAAAGTTGAAAAAAGTGAAAACAGCATTCCTTAAGATATGTTACTTTAAACAAAAAAATACAAAACAACAATAGAAATACTGCTTACGATTCACCACTCTCTGCCCTTTCTTCTGCTCTCTCCAAATCAGCCTCAACCATGGCCAATTTACGAGCAACCTGACCAATGTACAATCACATAATTTTATTAAATATAATAAGAAACAATGCTGTTAATTTTAAATGAATTTAATCTTCAGTTGTAATAGTAATTAATTTCACACAAGAAAATAGAAAAAAGTTATATCATTTTCTTTTGTTCTGATAATGTTCTGTTCACAGTATAATTATTTTAAGCATTACTATTAGAAAACCTTAAAATTTGATTTTTTCAATCTAAATCTTCCCAAGTGGATTGACTCACAGTGAAAAATATTACAAGTCTTTAATAATGTCATCAGATGTAAAACTTAATACTACAATATGAAGAACTTGTGAAGGTTGGATTTGGAGAATATGACCATTTTAGAAAAATAACTTGCATTATTACAATCTAATATGATGAAAAAATGTATCTACAGAATAATGTATCTTCAAACAATTCCATTAGTTAGATATAATAGAAGAAGAAGCGAGATTTTTGGCGTTAAAATGCTTCTAATGTTCAGAAAACAATAGAATAAAAATGTTTGGCAAAATTAATCTACTTCCTGTGCTACTTGACTTCTGCTAGTCCCTTAAAGAACTGGATTGTGTGGCCTTTAAATAAATAAATAAAGAACTGGATCAAAAAATGCCAAAAACCTTTTTTAAAACATGGTAAAAAGAGGTAAACATCCTCAATTGAACGAAACTAAAACTTTCGGATCTTCAAGAACTGTTTTCTCAGACTAAAGTAGCCATATTTAAATAAATTTTGCTCACTTTTATTTAATTATTGTGCTTTAGAAAATTGAATAAGCCTTCGAAAGGTCATTTTCAAAAACCCAACCATTTTCTGGATAATTTAAAATATATATGAAATATCCGGGGGCGAGGTTAGCTCAGTGGTAGAGCACTGGACTAATAAGCTGGAGGCCTGAGTTCAAATCCCGAGCAAGCGCTAAAGATATTTTCTTCTAGTGTCTTCGTTCATCGGTTGAATTCGGCCTCCCTGACCGTCCCTAGGCCGACCCAGCCTTTAATTAATTTAATAATGGGTACCTTGGGTGCTAATGACTCTAGCAGTCAAAGCGGCCAAGGGGAAAATTGGCCAGCCGGAGCATAGTACTGACCACACTATCTCCCTAGTGAGCCGTGTGGTCATGAATCAGATACCTCTATAGTATCTGCCCCTCAGGGCCCTCGTGGCCTGTTACGGGACTGATTTTTTTTTTTATGAAATATCCAAAATTACTCATGTCTAAATAAAATAAGTTTTGTTTTAATACTTCTTCTTTTAAAAATTTAAGTAACATTTAAATATCTAATTTTTTTTTTAAGATGAATATTGTATTGTATTTTTCCCCATAAGCTTCATGGAATATTACCTGTCCTTATGGTGATGTACATTGTAAAGAAACAACTATTTATTCTTGCATTGTGAAGTTTTCCTTAGAAGATTCAACTTTAGAAAGCCAACCCCTTGGAGGACAAACTTTCCAAGGAATCTATGGAATAAAATCCTTGTCAAAAAATCAGGGCTCTGGCCACTGAGCTGAATTACAGTTTCTTGGCGTTTAAAATCTACGGGATCTACAAAGCCTGAAAGTTAAGCTTAACTGAGGGCCTGGGCAGAGTCAGGGATCCAAATATCGACTACTGAATGATACATAAGAAGATGATTGCCCACATTTGAAACTCAGGTTATCCTCCAGATGAGCAAAGTGCTGTGCCACTGAGGCAAGCCCCCCCTCCCAAACTAAATAATTCCAATAAATTAGCCTTATACTACAAAACTAGATTAAAAAAAAATTGAGGGATTGTTCACAGAAAAAGTACTATTCAGTTGCATTAACCCATATTACAATTCAAGCAGTGACAATAAATAGTTTCACAAAATAAGTGCTTGGCTGCCCCCTCCCCCAAATTATTGATCAGTCAAATACAGAGTAGCATTGTGAAGCTGGACCAACCAAAAAAAAAAAAAAAACATTTTTGAGAATGATTTGAGCATCAAAACCTCCTCCAAGACTTGGATATCATAGTTCTTGAAAATTATGTGAATAAATTATGGAATTTATTTTGAATATTTTAAAACTAAAATACATTTACTTGGGAAGTCCATTTTTTTCATTTATTTCCTGATCAAATAAAAAGGCATTTCATTTGCAACAACAGAGTCCTATAGAGAGGGAGATGTAAATTTAAGGCAGATATTTTGTTTAAAAAACCCTCTTACATGTTCTTTTCTTTCAAAAAGAAAGAATCTCTATGATCTACCCTTTTAACAGGTTTAATCTCCTTTTTTTTCAATTATAATTGATAATCTACACAAGTTATTTATAACTTTCATAATAAATACTAATTTCGAGTGCAACATGTCTGAAGGTCTAATTAACATGGTATATGGTATCCATAGAATACCATCCACAAGTAGATTAATGGGTTCTCCTCCAGCTGAAAAAGCTGAAGCCAAGATATTAACAATTCCCAAACAACTCTTCTCTCTATGTCGCAAGACAAAGGCATAAATAATTAATGAGATAAATACATTTATGTGCCAAGTCTTGGAGTAATGTTAACCCATTTCCAGGCTATTGGTCATATATGAACCCAGACATTTTTAACTTTCTTTTAAAAATAATAAAATAAATAAAATAATTAATTTAGTTTTTTTTAAATAAAAAATTAAATTAATTATTCCATAGGTTTTATCTAAAAAATATAGACAAAAGCAGAGCCATTTTTAATGTGAACTAAATTCAAGTTATCCAACAGCTGTAACTATAAAATATGAGCATTTTTCTTGTCTTAAAATTTACAAGGTCAACAAAGAGTTTGAGCCATTGAATGAGAATGAATACCCTTCATTCTTGTAATCCAATAAAATATAGCTTTTAATCAAATCATGATTAAAATTGAAGATTTTCTGTGGAGAGAAGGAATTCTATGGCCTTTGGTTCCATCACTTAGGGTCGTGGATGACCTCATGGCTGACTCCATTTACAACTGCTTACGAAATGATAATCTATAGCTATTGGGTGTACCATTGAACCTTTAGGCTCAGGCTCACAGGTCGTGATCTGTATCGCGGCGGGCAGCGATATCTGACCGAGGGTGGCAGGCGATGTACTTGTATTACACAGTAATGCATTAACCACATCAAACGAAGGACGATCTGTCACAGCAAGCTAATCATTATCGCTTTGCCAGGCGATACCGTTGTAAAAATTACAGATTTGTCGTGCAATTAGTTTGGGTGAAGAAACTGAATTATTCATTGAAAATCATGTTTTAAGGTTATGCTGTTTCAATAAAAAAATAAGATAAATGAATTTTATCTTGCTAGTTGAATGTATATGCTTTATTTAAATTAACAACTGTATTGCTCCCAAAGATACCGCGTTTCATGTGATGTTCCCTTACAATCGTTGGATCACTACCTGCCTTGACAGATCGCGTCCTGTGTGCCCGGGCCTTTAACACTAACAAGAATCTTGTTTTTAATGTTTTCACAACAAACAAAGCATTTAGCTTGTTCTGATCAGACAGTATTCTTTAACTATTCATCCTAACTAATCTTTAATCCAGAAATGAATGAGGAATATTTTAGAAAATAATGATGAGAGTGCAGATATTGTTGACCCTGTTTGCATTTCTGCAGAAGATTTTCACCTCTCTGAAATTAAACATATAAGTCTTGCCAATAACCTTCATCAGTGATGCGAAACTAATATTCTATATTAATTTTTGCACTATTTTCTATTGGCAAAAAACAAGGATCAAGATGTGAAAAGCATGACGTATAAAGAAAATGTGAGATCTTAAACGTGAGCATAGAGTTATTTTAGTTAAAGAGGTATAAGAATAATTAGCGAACATACACTGCTGGACAAAAAACCGGCGCACCTTGAATTTCGTCTTTATTTATTTTCCAGGTTAATAGAATTTGCAAATTTTTTACTCAAAAAGCATTGTATATATTCAGCTTATAGGACACCATACGTGAAGACAAAAAGAATAATAAAGTCTTAAAAATACAGTCAGGTAAGTAAAAAAAGAAAATTAACACATTTCCAAAGTAAAACTAAAACGCGCACTGATTTTTGTTTTGTGTTTCTTTTCACTGGAAAACATTTTTTCTTTACAAAAGATGATTTTTGAAGAGTTGAAGTGGTTTTGGATGTTGTTGTAGTTGCTCAGGTTGTTGCTTTTAATAGAGGACGGCCGGAGCCAGCGATAGGCCGCCAGAGCACTAGGTCTGCCTGAAACAACGGTTCGGCGTACAGTCCAAAGGTGCAAATGAGCACCGCTGGAGAAAAAAGCCGAGACAAGATCAAGACGATGCCCCAGCGAAGGAGCCTAAAGGAGAACATGACTGCCCTCTACGGCGAGAGGACCTGACGAGGCGATTCGGGATATCCAGAGCCCGATTCGCGACTACTGAAAACGATATTGACTTTTTGAAGAAGTGCAGGAGCGAAGGAGTGACGCCACCCTTTCTACGGGTGAAGAGACCGTTGAAGACACGCAAGGCTGATCGCATATATGACAACATGGAATGAGCCTTACTGAGGGAGCGGATTGCAGCCTATAGGTACAGGCATTGGCGGCTGAAGAGGGACGAGGAGGACTTAGCGAAGCAGTTAGAGCAGGCACTCGACCCAGACATGTGGACAACGGTTAACAGAATATCCAGGGACCAAGCAGGCCGCATTGCAGCCCAAAACGCACAAAAGAAAGAGAAGAAGTGGACGAGGCTCACGACCACTCGCACAAACCCGGGGCGGGCTGCCAAAATCAACCAAACTAGCGACAAGAAAGGTGATGAGGCTGCCGGAGAAAATTTGATGGCCCTTAATAGGGCCGTTGACAGCACTCAAATGGAAAGGACCCAGGAGCACGAGAGGAGGGTTGTTGTCAATCTAATCGATGAGGAACTAACACTCCGGTGTTAGTGTCCTCTTCTTAGAACGCTCAGGGTACGGATACCCTGAGCGTTCTAAGAAGAGGACTCAACTTCGCCGTGTTCCCGAGACAAATTCCATTCGAAGAGATCATTACCAGCGTGGAAGCAGCCTTGACGCGCCTAGGAGGAGATGCTGCTGACGACATCAGGCTAGAGGTGGCCCACCTGATCAAGAGGGCACGACCACCCAAGGAGAACATTACCTATGCGGAAAGGAAGGCGCTCCTTCAGCTGAAGAAGAGGGACGATGTGATTGTGACCAGAGCGGATAAGGGGAATGCCACAGTAGTCATCAGCCGGGATCTCTACAGTGACAAGATGCGAGCCCTGCTGGACCCGAATACATACGAAAAAGGAATAAAAGATCCCACCAGGACCATCGAGAATAAAATTAAGAAGATCTTGAAGAGCGAAGGTGTCGATGAAACTATAGCGATGAGAGCCGCTCCTGGTGACTCCAGAGTACCAAAGATATATGGCCTCCCGAAAGTACACAAGGAAGAGCTCCCCCTGCAGCCCATTGTCTCCATGATAGGCGCACCGACATACAGGGCAAGCAAGGTCCTCGCTGATAACCAACTCCCGTTTCTGGACCTGCTTATAGTCAAGGAACCGGGTGGGAGATTCGGACATACTGTGTACCGGAAGCCGACGGCTACGGGAAGGTACTTACACGCCGATTCTCATCACCATCCTGCCCAGAAGAATGGAGTGATCAAGACCCTGACACTGAGAGCCCTTAGGCTGTGCAGCAGTAGGACCTACCTAGACGCGGAACTGGCTCACCTCAAGGAGGATTTCCTTAGGAACGGGTACGGATCTAAGGAAATCTCTCGGACTATGAACAGAGTCCTGAGACAGCAGCGACAAGGTGGAGGCACAAAGCCGAAGAGGGCGGTGGAGGGGAGGGCAACGTTGCCTTACATGCGAGGTGTCAGTGAGAAGATTGGCAGGATGTTTATGGGTCTCGGAGTGGATGTAGCTTACAAACCCCTAGACAAGATGAGCGACTGGCTGGGTTCAGCAAAGGACAAGCAGTGGCTGCAGGATAAGGGTGTTTACCTTCTTCCATGCGATTGTGGGACAGTTTATGTCGGGCAGACCGGGAAGAAGGTGGCCACAAGAATTGGGCAGCACTGCGCTGATTACCGTCTGAGACGCACGAAAACTTCTGCTGTCGCGAGACACGGGGAGGAGTGCTCCCGACAGATGCTGTTCGACCAGGCCAGGACGCTAGCGAAGGAAGATGTGCTGGAGAGGAGGCTGGTCAGGGAGGCTATAGAGATCTCGAAGTATAAGAGTGTAGCAATGAACGGCGAGGATGGTCTAGCGCTACCTACAGTCTACGGGCCGGTTCTGAGACGTCTCCAGTCAGACGGTAGAATGCGCCCCGAGCGGCGGACCAGGGAGACCCATGAGCATAGAAGACAGCTGATTGGTCCACCTAGGGAGCGGAAAGAATGGCAAACAAGGATAAAAAGCTGGCAGGAGCGCGAGCCAAGCATAGCTCCTGCACACCCCGAAGAGTAAGGAACATGTCTGATGAAGCCCAATAGGATTTGGGCGAAATATAACGGCCGGACAACGAGCACCGCTGGAGAAAGAAGCCGAGACATGATCAAGACGATGCCCCAGCGAAGGAGCCTAAAGGAGAACAGTCCAAAGGTACAGGGAGACAGGAAGTTTTGGTAGGAGGCCGGGATCAGGGCACCCAAGAACAATAGGCCCAGCTGATGACCTTTTTATTCTGATTCAGGCCCTCAGAAACCGCTCCGAGACTTCAGTTGAGATCTCTCACAGGCTTCGTGGCGCTCGGGAAATGGATGTCAGCTCACTAACAGTACGCAGAAGGCTCACTGAAGCTGATCTGAATGCTATGGCCCCGCTTCCGGTCCACTCATGACCCCAGAACACTGAGCTGCTCGCCTCCGATTTTGTACAGAACATACCGCATGGACTGATGGCCTCTGTTCTGTTTTCTGACGAATCCAGGTATAACCTCCATGCTTCAGATGGTCAAGTTTGAGTATGGAGAAGACCAGGAGAACGGTATGCACATTGCAATATAGCAAGAAGAGTGCAGTTCGGAGGAGGATCGGTGATGGTTTGGGGTGGCATTTTTTTAGAGGCAAGTACAGACCTCCAGGTGTTCCAAAGACCAGTTCTAAATGCACATACGGACATCACCGACATCCTAGAGGAATATGTGGTTCCTTTTGGTCCGTTTATAGGCAATGATTTCCTCTTTATGCAGGATAATGCTTGTCCAATGTGGTAAGGGGTTACATAAAATAGGTCGGTATTCGGACCATGGAGTGGCCAGCATGCAGCCCGGACCTTAATCCTATTGAGCAGCTCTGGGACCAGCTTGAGAGGTCCATCTGTCGACAACAGAACCCTCCAGGTAACCCAACACCTGAGAATTACCCTGGTACATGAGTGGAACCAGATTCCTGAAGATCAGGTTGCCAATTTAATTTGTGGTATACTAGGAAGGATGGAGGCCGTTATTTGTGCCAGGGGAGGAAACACTAGGTACTAGAAACAATATTTTTTATGTAGAACAAGAATGAGAGGTGTTTTATTTTTACTTTGGAAGTGTGTTCATTTTCTTTTTTTTTTTTTACTTAGCTGTATTTTTCAGTTTTTTTTTTTTTTTTTTTTCACTTATGATATCCTACAAGCTAGATATATATATACTACATTTTGAGTTAAAAAATTGCAAATTTTTTTAACCTGGAGAAGAAATAATGACGAAATTCAAGGTGTGCCGTTTTTTTTTGTCCAGCAGTGTATTCATCTTTTAAAACAAAATACTTTTTGGATAAACAAAACTGAAGGATTTTAGAATGCTTTTTGGAGAGACGAATAAAATAATTTCATGAAGTGTTGGATGAATAATCACGCATAATGTGAATTACAGTAGAAAAACTGCTGATGCTCATTAAATTAATTAGTGTCAGTAATTAAATGAGAAATACATTGAAACTATCACAAAGCACAATTTCATTTATGATCTAGAATATGAATTGCTGAAATTAGGTTATACAAATTAAATCCTAGAGGAAGGGTGCAAACATCACTTTCTTGAACCTCGTGACTTGTCAATAACTTGACACTTTATAATCTGTATGCCGTGACCTGAAGGTGAAAAAGCAAGCTTTGTTACAAGCCTGTACATCTCCATCCAGAAAACCTCCAATCATATAATTTTTGTTAAAATTATTAAATTGTTTTCATATATTGGGGAGGGGGAATCAGTACATTTCTCTTCAAAATATATATTTAAATTTTAATGAGCACTATTATTAACTAAGAATTTTGGGATGGGTTATCTACAGGTTACCACCCTTTTCTAGTCAGGATAGGGCTGATGCCTTTTCTTTTTTCTTAAGAAAAGCCACCACCCCATAGTGAGAATTGAACCCATGATCTTTGGCACGGAGTGTTAAGTACTCATGCCTTAACACTCACGGCCACCGGGCGTCCAGTGTTAAGGCGTGGAAAAATAACTCAAATAATAATCATCCAACCAATATAAAATTTAGAATATGATATCAATAATAGATATGACTGGCAGGATGACATTCAGAAGAAAAACAAGCTGTTTGTTTTCTTAATAATTTGTTTCCAAGTGATTTTAGCAGTCACTATCTTCAGAGCTATGACAAAATAAAAATAAATATATTCTGAGTAATTGAGGGATCCAATAAAAACGTTTTATCTTCACAGCAATCTCCTTTATTTATTCAACGTGAAATGTTAAGTGCGTTATTTCACACTTCTTCAGGGGCTCGTCGTAGTTAGCTCTACAAGATAAGACACTGAATAGATGTTAGACAACACAAGAAACATGACTAAAGGATATTGGTGTGAGGATGGTGAGTTTTTATTTGATCGCTCACCAAATCTACACAATATAAATTGAATTGAATAATTTATTAAAATATAAAGAATACCATAAATAATAGTAAAATACACATTTTGTTTACCAAAAACAAAATTTGTTTACCAAAAACAAAATTTGTTTACCATAAACAAAATTTGTTTACCATAAACAAAGGGACTAATTTTTTCAGAAGCTCTGAATCGATAAGTTTCCTCTTTCTCTCTAATTTTAAACGTTCACTCTTTTTTCTCAATATAAAGAGGAAACTACATTTATTTATTGTTGTGCTGAAAATTTGTGAATAAAGACACAAAACCAATGACACACTATAAACAATAATTATACAACAGAAATAAAAGATTTATCTTTATTTTCAAAAAACATAAACTAAAACCATTTTTTATAAAATTATATCTCTGCTATATTACAAAGAGTTGGTATGATAAAAATAGGAAATAAGACAAACAATAAATAAAATAAAAATTGCACATTACTATCAATTTATCAAATCATAAAAAATATGAGATAAAAATCAATTGAGAAAAAATAAAGAAAAATAATTGAATGGAGAATATATATCAAGTGTAAGAGGGGGAACAGCTGGGAAAATATCACAAGGAGAGGAATAGAAGGGATTTTCTGATGTTTCAGGCAATCATTGTTTCCATTCGTCTTCAAAACCAACACAAGAAGCCAAAGAGGACATCAGGATTTTTAACATGTATTTTTAATATATAATCTGTTTTAATGTGAAAGAAGATAAAATCATGGTCATGTGAATAAAATTCCTCTCCGAAAGACTTTTGGCAGTCACCACTCATATGATTAATTGTTTGTGTTCCTTAAGAGTGGGCAAGGTTTCTCAAAAAAAAAAAAAAAAAAAAAAAAAAAAAAAAAAAAAAAAAAAAAAAAAAAAAAAAAATCACATCACAACTTTACAGCCAGAGTTCTTTTTAACTAAATGAATCCAGTGTCAATTATTTTACTTTCAACAAAACGTCTAAAAAAGGTGGTTACAATGCTGAGAAAATATTTTGAGGACAAACTGTCACACTGGGGAGAAACACAAAGAAGTTAGAGGACCATAAAATTATGCTTTATTTTAGCCTGTTTTTTATTTTAAGGACATTTCCTTTTAATTTTAGGAATTTTTGAATCCACATCGAATTTAAAATGTTTAGAGTGATGTGAAAATATGAAAGTGCATAAAGGAACAACTGTTTCGGCTTTTACATAGCACTGAAAAGTAACATAAACATTCCAATCAAATTTTTAGGGAATATACTATTTTTTTTTTATTGTAAATACATCATGTATAAAATGCATTAATAAGAGTCTAAAATTAAGACTGCATGAAGAATGAGTAAAGACAATATATATTGGGCATGCCAGTAAAATGAAAACTATCCAAGTTAAATGTTACTTTCACAGAACAATTATCTCACTAAAGTAGCTCAATGAATTCCCTAAGTTAATTACTTAAGACAAAAAATGAATTACTATATTATAACTTGACTAACCCCCTTTGTCGAAAAGATGGCCAACCAGAGCAATGCAAATGGTCAAGTCTTTGACAACACCCCTTGATGCTACATCCCCTTTTGCTTTCAAAATTTAGTTATATTAAAACTAAGTCTTGACTGATAACTTTAGGTTGAAGTTTCTTCACTTTTTTTGGATTTGTGTGGTGAAGGTCATAAAAAAATAGTACTTCTGTTTTTCTCCTTTGTACCACTTTATTCTATAACTGTCCTACATGTTTTGTGATAATTAATCTACATTAAAAGTAGTATGAACAATCTCCAAAAAATAAACAATAAAAAAAAAGAAAAGTTGTAAGAGTTCTAATAATCTTCAAGCTAAATATTCCCATCTTCGTATTTCTGAATAATCAAGTACAGTCATTTTTTTTGAATATATGTGGCGTAGGTTATTAAAAATAGTATTTATTTTTTCTTTTGTACAACTTAATTCTGTAACTGTCCTACACGTGTTGTGGCCTACATGCTATCTCTTCAGCAGTCATTAATGCCAGCAAGGTCTGATCGCCACCTATATTAGGACCACTCTGTCTTAAAATGGGTAGCAACTTGTAGGGTTTAATGGCCCCTGAAGAGATAGCATGTAGGCCACAACACATGTAGGACAGTTATAGAATTAAGTTGTACAAAAGAAAAAATAAGTACTATTTTTAATAACCTACGCCACATATATCCAAAAAAATGAGTGTATTTGATTAGTCAAAAATATGAAGATGAGAATATTTAGCTTGAAGATTATTAAAACTCTTACAATTTTTTTTTTTTATTGTTTATTTTTTGAAGATTGTTTATACTACTTTTAATGTAGATTAATTATCACTTTTTAGAATTAGGTTATTTTGTGCTGACATTTTTAAATAATGCATTTAATCTTCCTAAGTTTTTGTTTATTCATTTATTATTAATTTTAATCTGGATTAATTGTAATTACTTGTGGATTTTATTTGACTTTTCTTAGGTTATTCATTTTTTTTCAATTTGATTATTGTTGGTCTTAATTAGTGATGCTTCATGTTTTAATTAATTCATTTAAAATTATATTTGAAATTATTTATTTAAATAACTGGTAAATTTTAAAACCTTAAACTTGAGAGTCTCTGGTAAAAATACAGGGCAATCTTGAAAATATAAAGAGTCTGCCTACCCATATTTATGGAAGTACTAAAGGACAAGAAGGGGAGGATGTAATAAATTAGCACAACTCAGATATTAATATCCAGCTTAAAAAAAAAAGAAAAAAAAGAAAAAAGAAGGTTATGAAGAATTAATGAATGAACTTCTGCGGGCAGCTAAACGTTTTAAAAGAAAATCTTTACAGGATAAAGCAATTAACGCACCTTAAAAGATTAATAATAATTTTACAGGGCGCTAATGGCCGAGATGTTGATGCAGCGTAAAAGAAATAATAATAATAATTTTAGCCAACGGCCATAGCCACGTTGAATACACCGGTTCCCGTAGATCACCGAAGTTAAGCAACATCGGGCGTGGTTAGTACCTGAATGGGTGACCGACCATGTGCTGTTGGCATTAGGAACGGGTGGCAGCAACCTGTAGATAGCCCGGCGCTAATGGCCAAGTTGTAGATGCGCCGTAAAAAAAAAAAAATAAATAAATAAATAAAAAAAAAATAATAATAATAATTTTATGGGATTAAGATTATATTTGGTATATTTTCTCATTAAGATAAGAGAAAATTTGATAATATATTAATTTTGGCATTCTAAAGCAATGTCTAGGACAGGATTAACATAAATAAAAAGGAGAACTAATGTGGATGTTCTTTTCATGGTCTTAAAATGAAAGTCATCATCTTTAAAATATAACTCATTAATCAAATCATTTAGTGACTTTTTAAATAAATATTATAATTAAACGATATAATACACAAAAGTAATTCAATTAAGCTCTGAACAGTTTCTTGAAAAAACGATTAATAAAAATATTACTTTTGATAATAATATTTGTTATTTTAAGTTTTATGTTAACTAAATAAAGCAAAAACGTGTAATTCAATAATAAATATTTTGATTATTCATGATCTATCACTAATTTTTGGTATGAATTTAAAAAATAGTTTACAATTAAAGCAATAATTGCATATTAGCAAAGGAAATGGGAAAAAAGCTCCAAGATTATTAAAACTAAGAGTAATACTTTACAGTCACAATTTTTGATCAATAATGTGCATTTAAAATAGTAATATTAAACAAAGTTATGACAAAAATATATGTATGTGTGAATATGTATATAAAATTAATTTTCTAAAAGTAAAGAAAATCAGAGTTCCTTGAAAACTCTAATAAACTAATAGTTAACACAGTAAATGAGAAAAAATGGTAATTTAAAATATTATATACATTTTTTCTAAAAAAAATAATGATAATTACATTTGTCATTAACAGAATTCTGATAGATTTTGTGTGACTGGCTACAAAGGTTTGTCAACCTCACAAAAAATGGCAATACTTTGTAAGCCAGATTAGATAGATATCGGTAAAGATGGGTAATGTTAATAAACTACCAATGAAACCATTATAAATTAAAGAACACAATCACCAAATAATTATTCATAGGAGTATTAACCATTTTAAAATAATTAGTATCTCCTGCATTAGAGAATTCAATAATAAATAAGCAAGAAGAATTTATGTTTAAATTTAAACATAATCAGGCCCCTTTGATAGTAAAGTTCTGGCTTCCCGGCATTACATTTATAAGAAGAGGTTGTATATATAATTGATAGATTTGCATCAAATGAGTATCTTAAAATGCCATTTTTTCTAAGTTTTGGCTAAAATAACATAAGAAAAAAATATTTAAATAGAATATAGACAGGACGATTAGCTGATTTGTGATTTCAGAGCAAATATTAAAATAAGTTAGATCAAATATAAGAGAAAATAATTTATTTTAACATTCAAGGTTTTAGCTACCTGAGATTTTTCAAAGAATGGCATTGACTGGAACTGATCTTTATTTTAGTTTTTTCATTTATTTCAATTAATTTTGTTTTTTATTTTTAATCCAAAATTTAATTAAATTTACTTGGTATTTCTTGCAATAAAAAATGTTTTTACTTAAAACAATATTAATGTTGGGTAACTAAATTTAATTTGTCAGTATGTACCCAAAAGTCAAGAAGATTAAAATATTTTTATTTATTATAATTTTAAAATTTTCTAAAAAATTCTAAACTACAATAGTTAAACAAATTTGAGGCGACTACTGAAATCAAACATTTAGACAGCTTTAATATCACAATTCATTGAAAACAATCAGTTTTGGTCTGAAGTAAATCAATAGAGTAAAATTCAATATTTCCAACCTCTCTTTTAACAAAGAATGTAAAAAGGCACTTACATTTTATGTATAACTCTTATAATAAACATATATTAGTATAAAATTGTATAAAAATATATTGAATACATTTATAAATAACAGCATATAATCGGTAACCTTTAGCAGGATTACCATAAACACATTTCAACAAACCAAGAGGAATAAAATAGCACTTTCCTCTAAATTAATTTCCACTTACACACACAACACTGAAAAACACATCACTTAATTCACTGAAACTATTCGAGGAAACGAAGACACTGTTAAAAAAAACAAAAACAAAAAAACAAGAAAAAAATTATAAGAAATGAATAAAATTATTGAAATGGACAAGATAGAAACAAAGTAAAAAGTTATAGTTCCTGAAAAAGTAAAAATTATATTTATAAAAACATTATGGAATAACAAAAAGTAATGTTTCTAGTATTTGCTATGACACCTTAAAATTAGTTGTTTAAGACCTAATCCTTATTTATTATTTAAATTTTAAAATCCTTATTTAAAAGTATAAAAACAAAACAAAAACATGCATAGACATTTAACGGAAACTAATAAAACAAAATGAGCTACATTGAAGAAAGAAAAGAGGTTATGAAAAATAACAATACTAATGTGAGATAGAGATGCTCTTGAGGAAAATAAGAATGATGAACACTGAACAATTATTTTTAAGATACAAGCCAAACTCAAAAGAAATATTCTAAATAAAATCTGGCACACATTAGTTTCAATGAATAATTATAATTTCTTGTTGCTTTTATAATAATAGTAAAATATTATAATGTTTCTGCGCAACAAAGCTTTGGTAATTAGTTTGAAAGTAATCAAAATTTGGTATGAAAATATTGAAAAATAAAGGAGTTATAACAAACTTCCGGTGTTTTGGCACCCTCTCGTAAAGTTAGCAGTTCATAGAGTAGATTATTTTCGTCCTTAAATATATTTTTGTATTGATGATTGTAAAATTTATTGTGCAAAAACATTTTGATAAATGAGCATGTTAAGGTACGTAATTTACGAAGAATAATCTTTCTACCAAAAATATATAATGCTAAATGAACAGGTGTTATTAAGACAATGAGTGGATTGACGATCATGAAAGTTGCAGTTGGAGTTCAATCACTACTTGAGAAGTAAGTAGAAGGACACAGAAGTCATGTTAAACTTTATTTTTAAGTCAATCCTTAAATGAAAATAAAATATAGTTTTATTTACAAGACTTTTGGCCTTTGAAACATTTTTTTTTTTTTTTTCTTGCAATGCCCTATGTATTTCAGGTATTTAAATTCTATTATCCTCAGATGAGGATTGAAGAGATTCTTCAAACAATTTGCAATGCAAATTATAAAGTCATTTTATCTATGAATGCAGCTTACTTCAGCATTCAGAGAGACATAGTTTGGCAGAAGACCTGGATTTGGCCTTACAAGTAAATCCTTTAAAAATAAACTGAGAATTAAAAAGTATAGATTTAAACTCAAACAATATAATAAAAAACAAAAAACACAAGAAGATGGAGGATTTACTCGAGTCTGGATTATACAAGAAATCCAACACAAAAAATTGAGGGTGTTATAAATTAAATTATAAATGGCAAAGCCTTTGACAAGTAACTGGCACAGATAATGAAACGAAGAATTTGAATATGACACCTGTCCAAGAAAACACAGAACAAAAGTTTCAACATGGAAGCTCTGATCATGAAGAAAATGTTTTCCAGGGAACTTATGGAGTTGTTGGAGATCTGTGTCACTTTTTCTTATTTTCAATATTGTGAGGCGATGATAAGCAGCATAAAGGCATGGACTATGGGGAGACTCTTTTCATCAGTCATGTAGAACGTTTTTATGGAGGAGTATTAAGACATGTGAGACTTCCCACCTCAGGATCAAATCTGGTGCACGCTTATGATATAGCATCATGGCCAAGCAAAGAGGAGGAATTTACCAGCATTAGACCTGTGTTCCTTACCTAGGGCCTCCTGATCATTCAGGAACAAGACAGCACACTCAGCAACATGGTCTGCAGAAAGCCGATCAAATAGATTTTGAGAATTTCTAGAGACTGAATATTAACTAGCATGTCGACTGGAGACAAAGGCTGGAGTTCTCAAACCTTACAACATCTACAATGTAAGCTAAAGCCCCTTTAGTAAAATGTAAGAATGTCAATTATTTCCAAATTAAACATATACATATACAGCAATTTGGATTATAAAAAAAAAAAAAAATAAAAAAAAAAAAATAATAAAAAAAAAAATAAAAAAAAATCAGCCATTGTTAGAGTTTAACACACTGCTGAAGCACACAATTTTATATTTTCTCATCACCTCATCATATTTCTTATCAGCTTCTTCAGCCAGGAACCTGGCTTCTTTCAACTGATTCTCAAGAGCATCCATTCGTTCTTCATCTGCCAAGCTGCGATTTTCAAGAACTTTCCTTTGCCTATTTTTATTTGTGAAATTAAAAATGCATAAATAATTAAGAAAGTGGGCAACACATACAAGAGAGATAACAAATAACTGTCACTTATAACATTTGGAAACATAACACAATGCCGTATAACCATACCAGACTCAGTTCCTGAAAATGAGAGGAAGGGTTGTGTTGAGTCACGATTAAATGGAAGTGCTTGTAAAATTTGAATACAATAAGGCCGAAAAACTATTACAATTAAATCATTTTACACAAAACCATAAAGAATGGTAACCAAGTTGAAGGAATCTGAATAATATTTCAAAAAAGCACTTGCATGAATCCGTTACTTTCCCCACAACACCTAAACAGATTCTGCTTACCTCTTCATATTTCTTATCACTCTCCTCAGCAATCAATTTTGCCTGGGCGAGTTGGGCCTCAAGGCTGCCGACCCGATCATCTTCCATGTTCGTCCTGTTTTCTAGGGCTTTTCGTATCCTTCAAAGATGACAAATGTTAGTATTCAAAGCAAAACAATCACACAAGTTATGAGTAAGATCATATAAAGTTCATGAACAGGGAAATTGAAAAATAAATATTACAAATAAAGAGATGTTATTATAAATTTGAAAGAGATATTTTCAAAAATCGGCATCAAAGAGGCTAACCTGATTATAAGAAGTTAATATCAAGTTAGTTTTTATATTGAAACAAGAGAGAGGGAGAAGAGAGTTTACAATTTAAATTTACAAAACATATAATAAATACTTTGAACAAGGTAAGGTCCAAAAGTTTCCGGCCTGGGATAGAAGGAAAGGTGAAAGAAAAAAATTGGTTTTACTGTTTTTCAATATATTCTCCTCAAAGTTCAACACACTTATTACTACGCTTTGGCAACAATTCTATACCATGAAAAAAATAATTTTCTTCTTTGTTAAAAAAATGTTCTTCCACTGCTGCTTGGAGCTCTTCGTCGGTGTTAAATCGCCTTCCATGAAGGTCAGATTTTAACTTTGAGAAAAGGTAGAAATCGCTAGGGGCCAAGTCTGGGCTGTTGGGTGGATGAGAGATTTCTTGGAATCCACAGTCCTTCACAGCGGCCTTGGAAATCAATGCTGTGTGGACAGAGGCATTGTCGTGAAGGAGGCGGACTCCTCTGCTTAAATTCCCTCGCCTCTTCTCTTTAATGGCGTCTCATAACCGGTGTAGTAGGGCTGCATAATACTCACCATTCATTGTGGTATTCCTTTCTTTAAAATCTATCAGTCGTATTCCTTTACAGTCCCAAAAAATTGTGGCCATTACCTTTTTTGTTGACTGCATGACTTTTGCCTTTAAAGGAGGCGCTTCTCCTGGTCTTCTCCATTCCATGGACTCTCTTTTGCTGAGTGGGTCATAATATAGAACCATTGTCTCATCCCCAGTTCCAATTGAGTCCAAAAAATTTCTTGGGTCGGCATTATACTCGCGTAAAAATTCATTGCAGCAGTGAACTCGTTCCTGTTTTTGAGCAGCTGAAAGAATTTTTGGAACCCATCTTGCACTAACCTTGTTCATATGCAAATGTTCTTTGATGATCCTCAAAACACTTGTTTTTGAAAGCCCTAACCTCACTGCTATTTCCTTGGTTTTTAGTCGCCGGTCAGACAGAAATTCAGATTCCACAAGTTGGATTGTTTCAGAAGTGACAGCTTCCAATGGGCGACCGGGACGTGGGTCATCTTCTAGACTTTCTCTCCCTAACTTAAATAATTTTGCCCATTCTTTCACTGTGGAATACGAGGGGGAGGACTCCCCGTATACACAATCCAAGCGCTCTTTAATTTGCGCAGGATTAAGACCCTCTTGACAAAAGAATTTAATTACCGCACGGTACTCGAGTTTGAACATTGTAAAAATGGGGAGTTTCCTTCAAGGCTGGACACTGACTGACAAGACTGAGGAAGTGCGGGCGATGGGTATGGAGTGAGCAGGCATGGACCTGCATAGGCATGCAGGTCCCGGCACGTTTGAAGGAGGGGAAGCAGGACAGGCCGGAAACTTATGGACCTTACTACGTATAAATTAATTAATATAGAACATTTATTAATTTTGGATAAATAATTAAATGTATCATTACAACATATTCATATTATTAGCGGAGGAAATGCCACTTCTGTGAGTGAAACGTACTGAATATTGACTGATTTTGTGGTAGAATATTTACTTGTACCACTACTATTTTTAGAGTAATGATTTGGCACTTCCAATATTGTATTTGGACCTAGGAAATATAGGGACAAAGTGTCCACTTAAAATGTTAAGTCCTACAAAAGAGGCACTAAAAAAGATAGTTTAGAAAGGACAATTAATGTTTGGAAAAATTGGATTTTCAAAATATATTCTTTGAGTGTTTTAATTGTCTTTATTTGTAATAAATTATTACAATATTTTAAATGAAAACAGAAATTAGTCTCTTGATTAATAAAAAAATATATTCTACTCATCTGAGGAACAAAATAATTCAGTGGGCCAAAATTACGATTTTTAAGTACAGTAGGACCTCCATTCTAGTCTTATCCGGGATTCCAATTAACCGGTGTCTTGATGGGGGGATATTTTTTTTTTTTTTCTTTTTTTTTACGGCGCATATCTACAACTTGGCCATTAGCGCCGGGCTATCTATAGGTTGCCACCCTTTATAATGCCAACAGCACGTGGTCGGTCACCCATTCAGGTACTGACCACGCCCAACGTTGCTTAACTTCGGTGATCTACGGGAACCGGTGTATTCAACGTGGCTATGGCCGTTGGCAATTTTTATTAATATTCCTTCTTTAAATATTATGTACATATATGTATGTACGTACATACAAACATATTTATTGTATTATTTTTATTTTTATCACCTAAAGCATTTGATTTCATAATTATGTATTAAATATTTGTATGTATGTAATGACGATTATGTACATAAATATGAATTTAAATTAATTACGTACTAACGTAAACTAATGAATGGTAAAACAGAGCTGTTTTTGGAAGAAAGTGATGATTCCATATTTCTGGAAGCATCTCAATGGCGAAAATATTAGAACTCATGATTATGACCAGGAAACCTCTCAAGATGTTGAAATGGAATCATTTTGAGAGACTTATTTAAAAAAATATTATACATTAATAATTTGTTGTAATTAGTTTAATTTAGAATATTTGTCTAAAATTTAATGATATATTGTGCTCAAAATATTTTAATTGACTAGGTACTTAAATAAAACATAAATATCAACAATTTACATATTTATAAATGTTAAACTATTTAAGTGGTTGAATATTTTACAGTGAAACTTGCACAAGGTCTGCAAATGTTGGAGGTACTGGGATAACGTTTCATCGCTTCTTAAAATTTCATATTAGGTTACCACGTAATTTCTCCCTTTTGGAGTTATGGGATTCACAGTAGATAATAAATTAGTAAATGGGAGCCGTAATATTTTTAGTCTTCTTCGGTAGCTGAATGATGGAGAAGGTACTTTGGGATGAAAGTAAGAAACTTTTACTTCATCTTCGTCTTTGTTTTTGTCCATTATGTAACTAAGGCACTAGTTAGAGTCATAGACTATACTTATGTACTATTTACTAATGTATTATCTACTGTGAATCCCATAACTCCAGAAGGGAGAAATTACGTGGTAACCGAATATGAAATTTTCAACACTTGTAGACCATATGTCAGTTTCACTGTAAAATATTCAACCACTTTAATAGTTTAACATTTATAAATATGTAAATTGTTGATATTTATGTTTTATTTAAGTTCCTAGTCAATTAAAATATTTTGAGTACAATATATCATTAAAGGACTCCGCCCTTTCCTAATGGAAAATGGCTTTCGGTCAAATTGAACGAAACTATGCTCATTGGATAGAGAAAGTCTTTCTGAACAAAATTCTCAATGGGCACCAAACCCAAAAGTTGAAACTTTTGGTACTTTAGGGTATCCGAAGTTTTGTATTTTTAATTTTTGCAAAATCTCGAGACCTCTGGTTGAAAGGTTTCCCAAGCCATTTGGCCAGTAAAAAAAAATACTTATGAATTATTTTTCGAAGACCTTTCGAACGACACCACATTCAACCACCCTCTACCCATGGGAGTGGAATTATTGGATTTTTGTAATTATCGACTATTCATTTTCATTTGAAGATCTTTTAGAAGGCAATACACAGAAACCTTGCCTCACACCCTTACCCCACCCCCACCCCTTGGGATATGCTCGTCATCATCAAAACATCAAATATCCGACTTCTTACTTGCTGAATCATACGTTAGATGCAGCTGATCGATAGCAAACGATAAGTCAAAACAGTTGACAGTAGTCCAAGAGACAAAAAGCGGCCCTTTTCAGTGCCAATAATGTTAAAGTCTGCTAACGGAACACTTTTTTGCGAAAAAAGGCCTTCTTTTGAAACATACGAGCTGGAGGTGGGGTGGGGTTGGGGTTTGGGGTGGGGGTGGGGTAAGGGTGTGAGGCAAGGTTTCAGTGTATTGCCGTCGAAAAGATCTTCAAATGAAAATGGATAGTCGACAATTACAAAAAAAAAAAAGCTTCCCCCCCACTCCCGTGGGTGGAGGGGGAGGGGTAGATGTGTTGAATGAGGTGTTGTTCGAAAGGTCTTCGAAAAATAATTGATTGATGAGTATTTCGTTTTACTGGCCAAATGGCTTGGGAAACCTTTCAACCAGAGGTCTCGAGATTTTGCAAAAATCAAAAATGGAAAACTTCAGAGACCCAAAAGTACTAAAGTGCCAACTTTTGGGTTTTGTGCCCATGGGGACATTTGTTCAGAAAGACTTTCTTTATCCAACGAGCATAGTTTCGTTCAATTTGACCGAAAGCTATTTTCCATTAGGAAAGGGCGGGGTCCTTTTAGACAAATATTCTAAATTAAACTTATTACAACAAATTATTAAGGTATAATATTTTTTAAAATAAGTTTTGTAAATAAGATAATGAAGTTGAAGTGTCTATAAAACATAAGCAACAGTTAAGTTTGGATTAAATTATACAATTACGTATTAAAAAGCTTTTACATATAAAAATGCATAAAATTAGTCCAAAGCCGCCTCCGGTTTTAAATTATTTTGACTTAGAACCCATTTCCATCCCATAACCAAATTTGCTATACAAATTAGTAATAATATGACCTATTATATATAATTTTTTCAAAATTTTTGAAGATGCGTTTTTGAAAATATTTAGATTCAAAATTTTATTTTTTATTTTGAAAAAAATTATGTACTCATAACCTATCATGTGTTGCATGTCGTTTGAAAGGGTATATAAAGAGCTATACAATGACACCTTCTCCATGTTTGTAACGTAAACAGGAGAGGAGTTATGTCTATTTAAATATTTTGAAAAAGCGAGATTTTGACGCTTTTTGAAAACTTTACGTGGCCGTATTTTGAAAACCGTTTTAGATAAAAATTTGAAATTTGGTATTTTTATTTGTCCCAACACCTACTTTGGGTGTACCAATTTTCATTAAAATCGGAAAGGCTGAGGAAAAAAAGTGTGTTGATTTGACATGGAATGACCCGTCAATAAAATATTGTGTTTCGATTATCCAAGGTTTTCGATTATCCGTGGACCACCCTTCCCATCATTACCCTGGATAATGGAGGTCCTACTGTATAACATAAATGAAGTGGTAAATTGATGTATCTATTTAATAAAATATGCAAATACTAATGCTTGTTAATTGAATCCAAAGCACAAGAAGTGTTCTTGGTAATTACTCATAAGGTTTGGCAGAAATTGCCTATCTGCAGGGAAGGCCTTCCTCTTATTTTATTTATTTATTTATTTTTTTTTTCAACAATCATGAAATTGAATAAAATAAAATGTGTGTGTGATGTTACTCATGCAAACATTTGGTTATACAAATAGAAAATAATCAATCAGATGATGACTATCGAGAAACCAAAACAAAATATATGCAAAATATTAGGAAACATTCTATTTTCAGATATCCTAAAAGATACTTTAAAAAGGAGAGTTAATTATTAATACGTTTACTGAATATGGATGCAGAGTTAAGAATATTCAGCAAATAAATTCATTAATTATAGACCCATAACAGATATAAGGAAAGTAATTGGATGTAATAATAATCTCTTTAACTCTACGGTCATATGTCAGAGAGGAGGGAGCAAAAAGAAGAGGGTTGCAAGCCACAATTTGCTGGAAAATTCTTCCAACTATAAAGGCACCCGAACACATTAACCCTTTAATCACTACTGGACTAGTGGAAAGCTGCTGAGCTGCTACTGTCACCTAAATTAACCCATATTAACCCATTGAATGTCTAAGTCAAATCTCGTCTAAGGAATTGGATAGAGTATGAAAAACGTAAAGTATTCACCAGTGGAGACTCAAATCATTGTGCGAGTTCGCAGGAACTCCCGGCACATTACAACATTGTCTGCTTAGCACTTAAAATGTTAAGTTGACTCATGAGAGCCAAAGACAAGGTTATTTGCAAGATCTGCATTTACGGCAAAGACATTAAGATTACTAAAATGTAAATAGTCACTAAGTATCTATTATAGTTAAAGACTGTTAAAGACATTTTAAATTGTTAGAATATTTTTGACTTATTTTATGTAAATAGAACAAATATATGACAAGTAAGCATCCAGTTTTTTTTTTCTATTCTTTAGATGGCTCGAAACATCCTACATGGCTGGGAGGGACACTAAATTGCTTGTGACAATACACTTTAGAGCTATCATGGGCATTTGATACTCAATAAAATACTCTACATTTAATTCTATTTCCAGCCGGAAGACTACAATAGATTTTCAAATTCTATTGTTAACAATATATTCTCAATTGACAAAATTACTACCTTTCATAATTTAAAACAATTTATTAAAAGTCAGTCACGCAGGAGCTAAATAACTAGGCACTTTCCTCAGAATTTGGGTAGAGTAGACTGCATTACTGAATAATTTGCTTAAAAGGGCCTATATAAATAAAATAAAAACATGAATAGTTCTCTTTCGTGACGTAATTAATTGGCTTCCAGAGCTATGTTTATACATGGTACTACACTACCTGATAAATACAAAAAACTTCATATTTTCGTCTTTTGAACTGACGCAGGAAGAGGATACAGTCCCCCCTAGTGGTAGAAAGTGCTCCTAGCGGCAGCTTTATGAACCTATGTCTGGCGGGCTAATTCTATTGAAACATAGTAGGAAATAAATCCCCCTTTCCGATGGACAGATTTACTTCATTTTAACAACACTTCTTTCCCATGAGATACCCACAACGTATATCGCGTTTCGTTACAATACAGCAGAAATTACAACCGGTATGAGTATATCAGTAATTTGGGTACGGAGTAAACCCCCCCTCCAAATGAACTGATTTTGTTTATTTTTACATCACATTTTAATCTGCATATTGCCACTATGAATACCGATTTTTGTTGAAATATAACAAAAATTACGGCTGATAGTGGCAAATTGGTATTGTGGGTCAGGACTAAACCCTCCCTCTTAATGAACCGATTTAGTTTATTTTTACAACCCATTTTCCCCTGTAGAGTAGCACTAAGAATACCAAGTTTCGTTGAAATATAACAAAAACTACGGCTTGCATGGTCAAATTAATGTTTTGGATCCGGGGTAAACCCCCCCTTCCGGTGGACTGATTTTGATGGTTAACGAACTTGTTCAATCGTTTGCTAATTGAATGCTATATACCAAATTTCGTGACGCAAATTCAAAAACTCTGGCCGCTATCGTGTTAACAGACACACACACACACACACACACACACATATATATATATATATATATATATATATATATATATATATATATATATGTATGTATGTATAGATATACATCAATTTTGACGTGGGTCATTTTCGGTCTCTACTAGGTAGGATCGATAAAGATTTGAAGAAATTTGTCAAAAATTCCGTCTTGAGTGCAACCTCAATAGCTACTTTCCTTCGGAGGAATGTGCTAAAAAAGAACATTCAAAAAGTATGTTCATAAAAAACGTTAAAACAGTTAAATAAAAACAACAAAAAGATCATTATGGTAGTTAAGAATGTTGCCCTTTTGTGGAATTGAAAATGGCAGATTGTTGGGAGGTAATGGCAGTACAGAAACTCAAAAGAACAATAGTGAATATTTTAAAAGGTAGGCCCTTAGGTAGATCCAGAGGGAGAGAGCACATGGCCTAGTGCTACCTCCTTCCCGAAGAAGAAAGAGGCTCAAGATAATAAAAATCGCTTCTTATGTACATTTTTAAAGCTCTTTTTAATCTTAAAACACTGATCAAACAGATGCTTAGCTAATAATAAACATATTAATATTGTTAGATCCCATGGTTTTAATTGGGGACCTATTCGCAAGAATATTGAGGAAACAGTAAGAAAATAGGAATATTTACATATTCTTGGGTACACTTTAATTCCACGTAGGGGGTAGTTATAAATATCCAGTTCATATTCTGGAAGTGTCTAGATTCTTGTATTTATATCTTTAACATTATTAGTGGGGTTAGTAAAAGTTAAATATATAAAATGACGAGCGGCATTAGAACTTTCTTTATAAATGATATTATATGTTTTAGAGAAACCATAAGAAATAATCCGCTTTAAAAATCATGCAAAAACAAGCATCTTCACATTTTACCAACCTGAGAATTGATGACCTCAAGTTTCTAAGATTTTGTTTCCACAAAATAACTTAAATATATATCTAAGGGATGTTTAAATGAAAACATAAATAAATAAAACATTAATATAAAATGATCAATATATTAAAACTATTTATTCATGGTACACAGATATCATCACTTTAATATTTCGAACAATGAACAGATAAAATTGAATCTACAATAAACATGTAATAGTATAATGATTAAGAAATACTTTTAAATTGAATGAAAACGGACTCTAAGAAACAACAACTAAATGTAAGAAGGATAATTTTGTTATCGCAGGAATCATTTTTTTGAAAATCATTGTCTTTCATGGAAATTAGTCGTCTTAAACACCCATGGTGAATGGAGAAGTAGGGCCTTTTTTTCTCTTTTTTTTTTTTTTTTTTTTTTTGAGGTAGTGTTAGATCACACTAATACCTTGCTAAATCTAAGAAGGGTGAATCGCCTTTGTTGAGGGTGCTCAAAAATAATAAAAACAAATTTAAGAAGGTAGAGGGGTTGAAAGAATTGATGATTTCATAGTAGGTGCCCTGTTCTCGATAGGCACTGAAAGATGAGGACAGACAACAGCTAACTTGACAGATTAAAGGTTTATTTCTTCATTTATCACCACCCTATTAGCCCCCCCCCCCGAAATTTTGTTTTGTTGAGAACATTTAATGTAAAAAAAAAGCCTATAACAACAAAAAATATCTTCTACATTTACCCTGGTCTACTACGTGTTCAGAGGATCTTAAAGCCCACCATTTTACACTAAAATATTTAAAATTATTTTCTGTATATGCTAGTGATTGTGAGGCTTTCCCGAGAAGAAAGTTAACTTGGGATGATTGGATTTCATATTAGAAAAAATTGAAATAAATGAAAATATGAATGTACAAATTTCAAACCTTGGAAAACCAGGAATTTAATAAATAATAACTTTTTGAATAATTAATTAAGACCACTGTAGAACTGTGTACCATGAGTACATAACAAAGTATTTACATTTAATGAAGACCACATCCACAAAGAAGTTTTAAGAAGGAAACTGAAACTATGCAGAACAAGGTCATTGTTCTGGCCTGGTCAGGCCAGCTCCGAGAATGTATTACTGACAGAAAATATTTATCATCTGAAGAATTTTAAACAATGTACTTAAACAAAGAAGTAAAGAAAACTTGAAATATTGCCTGGAAACCAATGTTACTTCTTTGTTTCTACCCCTGATAATAACAATTTATATACAATGGAAATTATTTAGTATTTAAAATTATTAGCATTTTTGTGAGATGCCAAGAGGAGAGAATAATCAAATTCATTTTCAAAATTGCCCTCATAAGCAATCCGATTAATTTTTGCTTATTTCTGAAAACAAAAATGTTTGTAATGTTTATGTATATATATATATATATATATATATATATATATATATATATATATATATATATATATATATATATATATATATATATATATATATATATATATATATATATATGTAGTAATCTTCCTTTAATCCGGCACGTTTGGGTCTTGAAGCATACTGAATTATCAAATATTCCGGATTATGGGTTGCGTGTCAAAAAAATGGAAAGGTGAAAATTAAATGAAATGTAGATTATAAGACTATTACATATTTCATGAAAAATGACTAAAATAAAATTGCACTCTGTTAGAACCATACTGCCTCAGTCGAAAGCTATAAACTGAACTGGCAAAAAGTATGTATTTGATCGCAGAGAGGGTTTCCAGGAATATTTCTATGACCCCAGGGCACCACGGGGTTGTTGAGTTGGGGATTTTGCAGAACTGATGCATAATAACTAAAGATGCACACTTTTCATGTTTGGCCTTAACACCAAAATCAGATTACTGAAAATTATGATTTTTTCACTAAAATATTTTATAGCAAACTTAATTATTATCTTATTTCGGTTAATTTTTTTTAATTTCATTTCATTTTTACCTATATGGCCTCATTTAATTTGATCCGGCTTATTTATCTTCTAATTTTACAGAAAACATGTAAAAACCAACCAAATAATAACCGAGTAATAGTTGCAGTTTTTAAGCTTGAAATACAATTTTATGTGGCTTCCTCGTGCCATTTGGATCGAACTTCCAAACAAGTGTTGAATATTTTTTAATCTAGTATCATCACAAAACATTTCAATTTAATCGGGACCCGACGATTGCAGCTTACCTTAATCAATGAACTTCATTCATTCCATGAGGATGTGGTAAAACTATTTATTTATCATTGTAAGTCTCTTCTTGGCTAGTAGTCAATATAAGCCTATAATAAACTCACCCCAGAGAGTTATGTATTTTTAATCAGCAAGATTTACTTTATCATTATATTAAATGATATAATGATAGGGGTGGTGGCTTTTCTTTCGAAAAAAAGAAAAGGCATCACCCCTATCCTGGCTAGAAAAGGGTGGTAACCTATAGATAACCCGTCCTAAAATTCGTAGTTAATAATAAATGGACGTTAAAATTTAAATAAATAAATTTGACCTTTAGTTAATTTCCTGATTTTTCAGGATTCCTTCTACAATTATCATCTTCACAGTACTATTAAGAAATAAAGCTTAAATTTATGACAAATAAGTAAGAAAGATATAAGATACTCATTCCTTTTTCAGAAAGAGGGGAACTTTTTGAAAGTTTTGAAACATTTTTAACCCTCCGTTTGACTTTAAACCAAAGATAGATCAATATGTGTTAATTTGATTTACGAAATCACAAAAAAACAAATGTATGTAAGGATGGAGTAAAATGAATCCTAAATCCTTTTTAAGTTTTGTTCAGACAGTAATTCCTTTGGAATCAATGGCGAAAAGAAATAATTAAAAAAATAATAAAAGTAGCAATATGTGAGAATGGATGGGCGCAGTGGTCTTCAGCTTAAATTTCAGGAATAAATTCATTTCAACCATATTCTTTTTTTAATTTACTTATTTTCTCTCGGCATTTACAAAAATTTTCCCAGCTCAAATAACATCAGATTCACACACTGTAAGTAAAAATTAAAAAAAAAAAAAAGTTTATCCAAGACCAAATTTATTTCTTAATTCTGTGCTTAGCTTTTTAATAATTCATTGCCATATTCATAAACAGTTTAAAGAATTTATTATTCATATTTTATGGATGCCCGGACAAAACTAAAAAATGATCCTGACTAGAAAAATCTAGAAACCATACATAAAAACTTGCCACAAGTTTTTAAGCATGTTTTCTAAATTCTTTTGAATATTAATGCCTTTCCCTTTATTCATAAGTCACTGACGTTTCCTGCGTATGAAAGAAGACAGTCTCTTAATTGGCATTAAGATGCAACTTAGAATGCAAAACATAGCTTTATAAATTTCCACCTGATTTTCAAAACAAAATCTATGTTTAAATAAAAAAAAATCCCAAATGTATCAATTAGAATGTTTCCTCTTCAGATATAACATATTATTAAGCAATCTAATAATAAGAACAAGAACCTTCTACCAAGAGAAAATGTAAAAATAATTCTTGCTTCAAACAATGTCATTTTGATTATTAGCTAAGAAGAGACAGAACTAGATGTTAATATCGCAGCTAGTGGGAAAGAATAACTAACCTTTCTGATTCATCGGCAGCCTGAGATGCCTCAGCAAGCTTGGCGGTGGCTGTGGCGAGTCTCTCCTCTGACCTTTCCAGGTCCTCCTCGAGCAGTTGGATACGTCTGTTAAGGGCAGCAACTTCACTCTCCGCCTGGGCAAACATAACACAATGTTAGGGTACAAGTAATCAATAATTGAAAAATAAGGGCATTCATTGTTTGAACATTCAGAACTAAAGATTTAAGACATGAAAACTATAGTTATATAAAATATAAACAAAAAAACTAAGTGAAGAAATGTTTGTTATTGAAATGAATTACTTATTTTAGGTTAAACAAGAGCTAGGATGAATGGTGTAATAGGTAAATACTGAATACTAGACATAAAACATTGAATGGTCAAGAAGTTCTGGCATTGCTTTGTTTTTATCCACAATTTATAAGCTTATATAATGCATTTCCTCCTGGGAGAGGAAAACCGCCTATATCATCAATACGAGTGTGCAAAATTGGAGGTGTAGACTGGAAACATAGATCACGAAATGTCCAACTTATAGGAACTAATGGAACATCTTAACATACCTATCCTTGGAGTGTTCTTGAAATGATAAAAAAGAAAATCTTAACATTTTTCTTTCAAACTATTTGTAGGAAAAATAAATTGTAACATACTCTTCTGTTAAAAAATTTAAATACGTAAAATAAAATTTAAATGGATTTTTGGTGCATATGTAGCACAATTGTAAAGAACAGACCCGAAGTACTTCGTTGGCAGAAATACTCACTCCCTCTCTTACTTGACTCTCACAGTATCAAAGGAATGGTCTAATAAATACACAAATTTAAAAACCTGAGGGACAAGATTGACAAATCTCTTCAAAAGAACGAAGCCCACATTCAGAACTAAAAGCACTGTTTTCTCCAACTTAAAGAGAATTGGCAAAGCTCTCAAATGGCAACCTTCCATTTTATATTATTTCTTAACTTTTTTTTTTTTTAATGGGAGGGCTATCAATAAATAAAATGAACTTAGATGCGTTATATTAATTTGTTATCAATAGTTATTTCAATCTTTGTCCCGACTGATTTCAGTAATTATAGATGCTAAAACTCTACAAAAATAAAAAATAAAAATGTGATAACGAAGAAAGCAGAAGTACAAGTGCAGCACCTAATGAGATTGGAAGGGAGCAAGAAACTTAGGAGGTGCATGTTATTATCTTGAAGCAATATATTGCATAACAATCAGCAGTTATCTCACTCACTAAAACATCATTCAATCAAACACAATTAATTTAAAAAAAAAACAAAACAAAAAAAAACAACCTTTTAGCCAACGGCCTTAGCCACGTTGAATACACCGGTTCCCGTAGATCACCGAAGTTATGCAACGTCGGGCGTGGTCAAAACCTGAATGGGTGACCGACCACGTGCTGTTGGCATTATAAAAGGGTGGCAACCTGTAGATAGCCCGGCGCTAATAGCCAAATAGTTGATGCGCCGTTAAAAACGAAAAAAAAAAAAAACCTTTTAACCAATGAAATGAATTTTTGAAAGATTGGTAAGTATGCTGTGTGTTTAGCCATCCAATATATTTGGTCGGTCAACTTTGTTTTGTGTTTTTTTTTCTAAATAAAAAATATCTTCTACATAAAAGGTTGAATTTTTCAAGCAATGAAATTATTTGAGAACATTTGAAAGCAGAGTTTTGAAAGCTGTTTATGACGAAAGTTGCTACATCGAAATTTTTTTCAATGATGATCATTACTTTATTAATTTTTTTAAATTCTTTTACAGAAAGATGAGTTTATCCGTAAATGAGTTTATACCTATTCCCGAAAAATGAATAATACATTCTTCTTCCAGTTCAAAATAGCCACGAGTTGAGTAATACTCGGGAGTCCTCCGGAGTGATTCCAGTAAATTAATCTAAAGTCGGCAGCTTCACCAGCGGTAAAGTTCTTGTATCATTGTACCTTCCAAAGCATATGAAACATTTTAGTCCACAAAAGATTAAATTTTTACTGAAATTTCTTTTCCGCAGGTTTTTAAATTTGTTTAACAGTAAATGTTGAGTATAAAGAAATATATTTTTCTAGCAAAATAGCAAGACGTTTCCCCCTTATAAATCAGACTATAAAGATATTTAATGTCAGCTTTTCAGATCTCACTAGGTATAAGGATGTTATGGAATCACGGAATGATGACGCAGTTCCCGGGAACAGACACGCTGGGGAAAGGGGTACAGTTCTATACCGTCGTTTGGGGTGAGTTCGGAAAATAGTGCATGGCGCAGGAAATCACGTGACCTGGAGCAAACTTTTTCATTAGAGTCATAATTGGCTTGACAAATACGATCGATATTCCATTTTTCTCATATAGTTAAGCCGAAATCGCCGTGAGAACACTTTGAAGTGAGTAACGAATATTTTAATGTAAGTTGTAATTTCCATGATTTTTGAAATGGTAGAAACAAACGTCTGTGTAAATAATTAAACCCTAATGTTTCATATTGTATAGTAGGTTTATATGTTATCTAATGATACATAAATAAATATACTTATTTTTTTGGTTCAAAAGCTTTTTTTTCTCGTTTAAGTAAAAATCTCGCATAACGCGGTGTGAGTTCGGACATGGATCAATTTACCTGCGTCCTCTTGGCTTAAAGAAAAACAGTATTTATTCCAAAGAGGCTTTGAAAAATGTGATTGACGATGTCAAAACAAAGAAGAAAACTTTGAGAGAAGCAGCGGATCGATTTAGGTATTTTGTTGAACAACAACAATTTTTTATATTTACAAAAATTCTGTCTTTTGTAATTACGAGAAAACCTCGAAAATGTGTCCTAACTCACCCCAAATATAGAATAGAAATCATTTCCGTTAAGAGAATTAAAACTTTGACAAAAAAAAAAACAAAAACAATAGTTTCTTTTAAACATGTCTTTGATTAAACCTTCCAATAAACCAATTTGGCTGTTAATATGAAACTCTTTGAAGGAGCAAGGAATTATCCTGATGCTAAAATTTATGTAAAATAAGATGAAGATAGTTAGCTGTTGACGTGATAAGAAGTCAAAAGGGTTGGTTGAGATTCAGCTAAGAAAAAACGGCAAATTTTCAGAAAAATAAATATGCAAGTTACAAACGTCGTTTGTAATTATGTATATTTATTTTTTAGCTGAAGAAGGCTGCCAATGAGCATGCCTTTAGAGATGTAGATTTTTCTAAAAACCTGAGGATCCTCTTAGCCGAATCCCAACCATTCATTGTCGTCGTATTTTTATGTAGAATGTATGCTGAGAGTAAGGCTTGAAAATGACCCAGTATTGAGACAAGGGATCGATAAGCGACGAGGGTACTGGCCTCCTAAGCTTGTCCTCGTCTCTAAGGCATTCCTTCAACACAAATACGCAATTTAAAGAAAAATACATATATATATACATATATATATATATATATATATATATATATATATATATATATATATATATATATATATATTTAAAGGTTGACACCCATTCAAATCATGGGTGAGTAAAAGCGGCTTGAAGGAAACGAATGACAATATACCTACCTATATTTACTCTATTATTTTATTGTTACCAGCTTTACAAAATTAACTGAAATGAAGAAATGTAGAATGGATGGAGTATCAGGATTTAAAAAAAAATACATTAACGTATGAAGGAAAGGCCGATGACTCTAGCGTTTTAGCAAGTTTCCTGTCTCGCTGTAACAGCTTCTTATTTATGAGTGTGGCATTTATCGCAGGAATTTCTTTAAAAAAAAAAAGTCTGAATGGGAGCATGAAGTAATTAAATTTTCCTTGCGCCATGAAACAAAGGTTGAAAGATCAATCATTTTTACGTTCTTTGCGAAAAAATAGTTTCTTCCTAATCGTTTTACCACGTTTCCACACCAAATTCATTGTCCGGCACCCCGTTGGGTATATTCGCTAATACCAAATGTTTATCAATATGTTTTACTGGGAAACTGTTGTAATGAAACTATATATGTATATAAATACATACATATATTTGAAAAATATATATATAAAATATAGACGTGGGTCGATATTTATGAAATTATTTTGAGTCGTTAAATCATTTATGCCATTTTATGGTGTCTGTGGATCCTCAGAGGACATTGGCCAAAGACCCTGAAAGCACCTCCTTTCAAAGACCGATAATATGCCGTGAATGCAATTACGTGATCCTTTACAGCAACGCTTCCTCACTCTTCACATACAAAATTCATTAACTTCATTGGATGCCTGGGAACCGTCAGAAAATAGTGATAGTACTCTATAATAGTTTTAATCATTAGACGCCATGATGAAAAACATTTACAGAACTATTCAAGAAACAAAAAGTTGTCATTTTTCAGGTTTCAACAGTTACCTATGTTAATAGTGTAGGTCAATCATTCTTAGGGTTTATTATCAACTGAAAATATATGGTCTTCTCACATTATATGGTAAGTAAGAACCTTTATAGTCCAGGGCGCATTAGGTGTTGGATGGCGGGTGTTGAGGCAACTCAAATGAAAATAATTGAGGTTTTCATAAATCGAATAATTCCCGGAACTTATTGTTTTTAAATATAAAAAATATAACGTTTTTTTTTTTTTTTTTTTTTTTTGGTATCTAGTTCTCATATAACTCCGCAAGTATTCACGCTAGAGACCTTCCCGATGCGTCAAAAGACTCGTATGAAATAACCTGTAATGTCCCCAAATAACTTTAAAAATTCCCGAAACCATCCAAATTGACCTAGCATGAAAAATAGGGCAAAATATTGCCGAAAAAATTCGCGTGCCCTCTCCCAACATTCAAGTATTGTTACGTTTTTACAGATGCGTCGTGTACTATTAGTCAATCCTAAGATTCGTTTCATAAAGATGAATGAATCACTTCAATTATGTAAACAGTTTGAAGGCATCACTAACAGAGTTCAAGGCTAATTTGTTTTATATCTCTAACATGTAATAGACTGCTGATAAATTTGTTTTGGCTTTTTTTTTACAAAGCAAATTTTATACGCAATGTAAATTTTCCCTGAAGCGATAATACACCCATGGGCGTATTATACGCCCATGGGTGTATTTTCTATATACGCCGCGTGTATAGAAAATAATTTCGGAGGGGGCTGGGAAAATTTCGGGGGGGGGGCTGAGACCATTTCCGGCGTATGGAATACTAACAATTTAGATCTTGAAAGAGTTTTAGCCAACTTAAACGCTATTACACCCAAAATAGAATATGTTTTATGAACTAAATGATCTTATTTAATTTATTTTTAAGGGTTTTATGAAATTTTTACCGTTCAAATCAAAATTTCGGGGGGGGGAGGGGACTGCAGCCCCCCTTATATACGCCTATGAATACACATGATGTTTACAAATGAAGAAAGCCCTCCAAAATGAATTTATTGATTGAAAAGGCGTTTTCGATGCTCCATAAGTGTTTTGTCGTTCAATAAAATTGCACTGTAGGGCTCTTCTAGCTCAAGTTGTAGTTGTTGGACTACCAGCCACTGCAATTCCAAAGAGGATTATTTTTGATGATTTGTCTTTAATAGCGAATTACCTTCTAGACTATTAACGCTATTTCAACCTTATTTCAAAAATCCGAATAAAATGAACAAAAAACTTAAATCTGAGAAAGAAAAATGAACTGAGTGAAGCTGCATACAAATATTATTCATAAATCCCATTAATAGATAATCCCCTTAAAATTATTCAAAAATTAGACAAAAAAAAACAACACAAAATGCCACAGGCAGTAGAAATTTGATACGGTAAAGTGATAATAGAAAAAACAATGACAAGGGAGAAGGATGAACCTGAAAGTGAGAACTCGAGTTGAGCGTCACCGCGTAACTTTCACCCCTCCAACAACATTCAGGAATGCCAGGCTATGAGAGCCTTCGGTTAATGATTTTCACGAGAAGAACACAAACACAAATTTCGAGACCTATGTACATTATAATTATCTGCAGTATTCGCCCCCTCAAAAGTGGAAGGTTGTTAAAAAAACAAAAAACAAAAAAAAAAAAAAAAATATGAATGGAGTCTGTTAAGATTTCAAGTGAAGTGGTTTTTTTTTTCTTTTTTACGGCGCATCGACAGATTGAAGTACCGAATAGACTTTTGTAGTCAGAAGAAATTTCTTTAGCGAAGTACATCTTGTCATGCATGTATAATTCAATGTTCAATTAACATAGAATATGGTGAAATTCGGTACATTCTATGTATATCTATTCAAAAATTGTCAAATAACGACCTTAACCTTGGTTCCCGTCTGCTTTCTTCAGTCCCTCGGTAACTTCAATTACCCACCGATTTAGAATAATAGACATTAATGGAGGATTTTATTTATTTACCTGGTGCATCGGCGGCCAGTAATGAGAAATTAAGACAAAACGCTGGCACGACATTTTTTTTCTCACTTTAAAACGTTTAATTATGTAATTGATAAAGTGAGTAAAATATGTTAGGCAGACTCGTGGAAAACATGAAATCCTCTACAGGAGAAGAGCCAAGTTATACTTCAAGAAAAACTAGTAGGAATATAATTTCCTTTCTGAATTATAAGTATTTCTCGCGGAATTATGCTTAGACTTTAAGACAGATTGGAAATTTAGTGAAGAGATTCGGTGAAAGAAAAGGTTAGGTTAACGGTCCAAAGAACAAGTAAGGAGAGATTTGAAGAGATGGCAACCTGTTCCCAGCCGGGTCAAAAAACTCCACACCTCTGCCTCTCTTCCATTGCTACAGCTCCCCTCATCTCTCGGCCTTCACAAGGCCTTTACTCTTCTTCACCACATAAAGCTGTATTTTTACAATACCAAAAGCAATATTTGCACTTTTACTGAATTTAAGATAATCGATCAAATAAAATTGTCTATCTTCCGACAAAGTATAATATGAAAATAAGAGGCTTCGTTTAATGATTTTGATGACATGAGCACGAAAAGACACGGAAAGGTAAACAGCACGCACAAGAACACAAGCACAAATTTTAAATAATGGCGATTTCGTGACCTACCCTAAAAGATCGACATTTCAAACACATACATATACACATAAATAAATATTTATATATGGGTGTGTATGTTAACACGATAACGGCCACCATTTTTCTCTTATCACCATGTAACTTGGTATACATCATTCCCATAAAAAATGATCGAACTCAAAATAAGTCCATCTGGTGGGAGAGGGGGGAGGTTTACTTAAGACGTATTAATACGCTCCTAACGGTAAAAATATATAATTATATCACAACGAAACTCATGGGACACATGAGGGCTTCAAAGAGTGCTATAAAAATAAACAAGTAGGTAGATTAAAGAAGGGGGGGGGGGTTTATGCCAAAGCCAAATTATTAATTTGCTGCTGCTGGCCTTTATTTTTACTTGCGTGTAACGAAAAGCAGTAGTCATTATCCCCAACCAAAGAGGAACATTTGTGGTATAAAAAAAAATAAATAAATAAAAAAAAATAAAATAAATAAATAAATAAAAAAAAACAGCAAATAGGTTTATTAGAAGTTTGGGTTTAGTTCGGAAGAATATATATATATATATATATATATATATATATATATATATATATATATATATATGTCGTATTGACATTTGTCTGTCTACAGATTGCCACCATTTTATAATGCCAACAGCACGTGGTCGGCGGAAGAATATTAATTTAAAAATGAACAATTGAGTCAGCTCTTCATTCAAATTTACAATGGTCGAAGCCTAGTCTTGTTTATTTTGTATTTTTATAATTTATTTTAGGCACATTATGCAGGAATACAGCGCTCGCTACCCACCTTCTGAGCAATGTGTTTAATTATGTAGCTCTTGCGCCACAGACTTTTTTCTTTAAAACGTCCTTTAAAAGAATATGTTGTTTACACTGTTACCTTTGTAAATAAATTACAATGTTTTCCGCCAATATGTAACTAAAAGAACATAGCTTTTGGGTCGATTAAATAGTATGAAACATTAAGTATTAAGAGGCTTTAATTTAACTCGTAGAATTCCACAGTTCAAGTCATTACAGAAAATATGGTCTTAGGGTATTCGTCGTGGTTTTAGTTTTGTTTAAATATCTACTTCATGTTATAACTGCTCAAAAGGAGCTAGTCCGTTATAGCAATCAATCTAGGTGTATGAGCAACTGTTCTGGCTCGTATAGTGAATTGGAACAGGACTGAGCAGGTGATCGCTGAGGGGGGTACGTATGTAGGAAATGCGTTGGCCGGAAGTGTGGTGTGGCCTCAGCGCTACTTCCTGTTTCCATGTTCACTTTTCAAGCCAGGCGGATATACTTTATACGCAGATAATTTCAAACTATCAAGTCATTCTGCTTCATAAATAAACATAAGTTTGAAGTTTCATTTTACAACCAATAGATGGGAAAATGAAATAAATAAAAAATCGAGTGTTAACGGCATAGTTTTTATTAAGGATTATTCACGACGAACGAGAACAAGTCATTTTTTTTAAATGGCATGAAGCCATCCTGTCAGGAGTAATGTGAACATGGCTAAAACAAAAATGATCATATAAATTACAAATATTTAACGCTAGTCAAATCCACATACGTACAAAATACAGAAACAAATTATCAACCAAATAAAAATAGAGTGGAGAGGGAGATTCACTTAGAAATTATTTATGTACACACTAGTTTTTTTTTTTTTTTTTTTTTTTTTTTTTTTTTTTTTTTTTTTTTTTTTTTTTTTTTTACGGCGCATCGACATAATTCTTGGCCATAATTCTAGCCCTGAGATGAGAAAATTTCTGGCGCCGGTGGGGATCGAACCCACCATCTCCCGCTTATGAATCTAGCGCGCTAGCCACTAGACCACGGGAGACCCCTACACACTAGTATCGTGAAGTGTGCCTAGCGTGATTTACAATGTATATTACTCTGTCTAACACTTACAATTAGTAAAAAAATTAAAATTTTTTCAACAAGCAACCTAGATTGGTGCATAAATCCCTCAGCAGTAAAAGGTAAATAAGAATATGATGATAAAAAAAAAACTAACAAATACCTTAATCAAGATTAATAAATATAGATTATAGTATTTGTATGCATGTGTGTGTTGGTATATATAATATACATGTGTGTAGTATATATAATATACATGTGTGTGTTGGTATATATAATATACATAATCCTGCGCGCACGCAAACATGTATAAGCGATAAGTGAGACAGAAACCATCCCCAGGTTAGCTTAAACTATTCGTTTATAATGTTCATGGACTTTCTAGAGATTATGAAAAAAATCGGAAGTTTTTTATTTTCAATTAATCGAAGAAAAAAAAATAGGTTGAGCGTAAGTGGACCAAGAAGACATGAGAAGATAAGAAGCGAGTGATATTATTATGCAGAAAAGGCGAAGCGAATTACTTGTTGAAGCAGCTTACACGGTTTTTATGGTAGTAGAGCTACATCATATGCCAGAAGTAATGGATGGTAGGACATCTATTTCTGAAGGAAGGAATGTGGGACGAGTACTGGGAAAGCGCTTAATCTCAGCGGGCAACATTAGCTAAGGTAAATGTAACGACAGTCCGTTACTCCCGAGGTACAGCCATATTTGTAAATCTACGAAGTAATACTACGAGTACTCGGCTGACCCAATGGCGTTATGGTCTTTTCGCCGTTAGCTTAGATAGAACAAATTGTTACACTGTTCACAGCTTCCCAGGGGTTTCTCCCTCAAACAAACTACAATCCTAAACCATTATGAAAAATCGAGATAATGTTATTAAGAATAAGCTATGAATAATTTAATCATCTTTAATGTAAAATACATATAGATTCGTTTTTTATGAAAAATTCCAGAGATGTTCATGCGAGTCCGGCACCTATGTGTTAAGATAAAATAACAGAAGGTGCAGACTATCAAAGGATGAATATTTAAAAGTTTTTAAATTATTTATTTCTGTAATTAATACTGATGAAGTTTCGAGATTGGTTAGACACTTCCATTAAAATCAGGGTGAAGGAAATGACATATTTATACCAGGATAGAAACAGATGGAGTTTAATCCATGATGAAGTGACGGGGAGATATCAAAGCTTTCCATATGTTATTTAATTTATTTTATTTTATTTAAATTTTAACGTCCATTTATTATTAACTAGGAATTTTAGGACGGGTTATCTATAGGTTATATAGTCCTTTTCTAGCCAGGATAGGGCTGATGCCTTTTCTTTTTTCTAAAGAAAAGCAACCACCCCTAGTGGGAATCGAACACACGACCTTTGGCTCAGAGTGTTAAGTGCTCACGCCTTAACCCTCACGGCCATCGGGTCTCTTATTTAATTTAATGTTGTATCTGAAGTTTAATTTTTTTAAGTAAGAGTTGGCTAAGAGAAAACGTCAGATTTTCAGAAAAATCTGTATTTCGAACGTTTCGGTATGTTCTTTGACAGCAAGCTTTAGCAATAAATTCCATGTCCCAATTTTATAAGCGTTACCCCAAGGGCTTGAATCTTAAATACCAGACATTTTATAATAAATTCCATTGTTATAGTGGCCATCATTTAACGAAAACTGGCCAAGTTGGAATGACACAAATAAGCGAGAGGGTAATATTAGGGTTTTGGCAAGGTATTATTAACTTTCATAGGCAAATTGGGAGGGACCAGGAATTTTCAATGTTAGTTTTTTTGGGGGGGATATATAATCAAATAAAAGCTATGGTGCCATTTATTGATAAAACCTGCTGCCAAAGAGCTTGCCGAAACGTTTGAAATATAGATTTTTTAAAAATCTGACGTTTTCCCATGGCCGAATGCCAACCATTACTTTACTTATTAAAAAAAAAAAATGTTTATTGTTACTGGTATTTTACGTTTATTCCCCGAGTGTGATATCATTCCAAAAGTTATGAAAGAGATGTAGCAATTAGTCCACGCCCTAATCTTCACCACACCCACAATAGAAAAACAAGAACATTGGACAGCCCAGATTTTTGTTGACTGTTTTTTATTTTTGGTTTGATACGAAATCATCTTAGTAATACAATTATTAATAATTTAATCCATATTAATATCCCCCCGTCTAACTCATATTCAAATTGTGTTTGGCGACATTTAGTTTAATAACAATGTTTTGCGGAGACTTTACTTCCTCCGAAGAGGTACTAGAGCCAAGGAGGTAGAAACCTGCCCTGTAGAAGGCTCATGAATGGAGTTTTGAAAACCTCTTTCCTGTGAATAATTATTGCTCGCTGGGAGGAGAACGTGCCAGCCTGCTTGCCCTACTTATCCTACCCAATTGCCTGACCGCCTACGAGCTCCATCATCATCTGAATTCATATCGATCCTGTAGAGTTGTTTCCCTTGAGGCGAATAACCAATCACTATAAATACTGAGATGGACATATAGCTGACTTCCTGTTTTACTACATATTTTTTTAAGAAAAAAAATTACATGTTTTTGATAAGAAAGGAAAAATCATTTGTGTCAAGCCTACATCCGCATAGAGAGCTGGGGGCGTTAGCTAGTTATTTGACAAGATTCAATTTTGCAGTTTCGTTTTTAGTGCATCTTCTTACTGCCCTAAGATAAAAAAAGTCCGTCACGCAGGAGCTGCATAACTAAGCACTTTGCTCAGAATTTGGGTAGTGTAGACTGCTTTCCAGAACAATTTGCTTAAAATATCCTACATAAATAAAATCATGAATTGTTCTATTTTAAATTTGTAATGAGTAACTGATCAATTATTAATTTGCCTCCAGAGTTATGTTTACACATGGTACCTATTACACAACGTAATAAATACAAAAAACCTCATATTATCGTATTTTGATCTAACGCAGGAACAGGATACAGTCACTCTAGAGGTAGAAAGCGCTCCTTGCGGCGGCTTTGTGAACCTACGTCTGGCGGGCTTTTCTATTGAAATATATTACAAATTAAACCCCGCTTTCCGATTGACCGATTCAGCTCATTTTTACGACACTTCTTTCTCATGAGTTACCCACGACGTATACCGCGTTTCGTTACAATACAGCAGAAATTACGACCGGTATGAGTATATTAGGAATTTGGGTCCGGAGTAAACCCCCCCCCCTTCTAATGAACCGATTTAGTTTATTTTTACTACAAATATTTACCTGTAGATTACCACTACGAATACCGAGTTTCGTCGAAATATACCAAAAATCACGGCTGGTAGTGGCGAATTGGTATTGTGGGTCCGGAGTAAACCCCCCCCCCTTCTAATGAACCGATTTAGTTCATTTTTATATCTCGCTTTTCTCATTATATTACCACTACGAATACCAAGTTTCGTTGAAATATAACAAATATTACGGCTGACATAGTCAAATTAGTGTTTTGGGTTCGGGGTAAACCCCCCCTTCCGGTGGACCGACTTTGGTGGTTAACGAACTCGTTCAATCGATTGCTAATTGAATGCTATATACCAAGTTTCGTGACGAAAAAAAAACTCTGGCCGCTATCGTGTTAACAGACATATATATATATATATATATATATATATATATATAAATTTTAACGGGGGTCATTTTCGGTGTCTACTAGGTAGGATCGATAAAGATTTGAAGAAATTTCCGTCATGAGTCCAACCTCAATAGCTACTTTCCTTCGGAGGAAAGTGCTAAAAGACTGAAACAATTAAACTGCTCTGCGCTTTTATATTTGATAATATCAGCCATAATTATTTAAAACAAGTCATTCAGATAAAAAGCTACTTCTACTGATCCGATCTTCATGGTTTTTAGACATAAAGAATGTTATGTAGCTAGTCGTTATGAACAAGTCGAGCCAAATAAAAAGTTATAAAATGAATAGCGCGCAATTAATACAATTTGATCTGCCTCACAAAATACGTTATAAAAATTACGACCCAAAGTGCGTATTTACATATCAGTTCCAAGCTGACTTTAATCCCGATTCCAATGGTCACAAAACATCTACATCATTAGCTTAGGTTGATATATAGCTAGTTTTTTTTTTTTTTTTTTTTTTTTTTTTTTTTTTTTTTTTTTTTTTTTTTTTTTTTTTTTTTTTTTTTTTTTTTTTGCAACAAAATAAAAACTACGGTAAGTATTGCAGTATTGATAATTTACACACACACACACACATATATATATATATATATATATATATATATATATATATATATATATATATGCTTATGTGTGTAAACTATTACGCCAGCATGAGAGGAATGCGATAAAATAAATATTGTTTTTCAAACAAATCTAATATTATTTATTCATTGTACAAATAATTTTAAAAGCTATACAATAGAGGAAACCCAAGGTAATAATTAAAAATTATTATTGACAAAAAGTGAGGAAATACTGGAAGAGAATTTGAATAGATCCTTGAGGAGCGGATGGGTGTGACAAGCCGTCTCAGAATTCATTAGTTTATACACAACATTCTAGTCCATAGTGGCTTGCATACATAGCCATTATATCAGGCAGAATCATAATCAAACATTGCCTATATAAATCAGAATCAAGCGAAGAAAAGGGTCTTTTTGCGAAGACCACATCAAGTTACTTTTAAAGTAGCAGTAGTGATTTATAACAGTAACTCGTACTCGCTGATAAGGTTACTGATTAGCTTATAGGCTCTTGGCTGGTTATCTATTAATTCTCTCTTTCTCTCTCTCTCTCTCTCACTCTCTCTCTCTCTCTCTCTCTCTCTCCCCTTTACTCTCGGAATCCTCCAATAGGAAGGCAAAGGAGTTATGCGCATGCGCTGAATCACTGATACAATCACTACTGCTACTTTAAAGCAGTACAAATTATGTATTTTTTTCGCAAAAAGACATAATTTGTACCCTGTCAAATGATAGTCAGAGGATCGTATTTCGATAGGCTAAAGAACAAGCTCTCTTTTAAATATTTCTACATTGGAAACATAAAGTTAGAATTTGTTACAACAAAATATAATCTTCCAATGTTATGAATGTCATTCATTCCCTCTTCCTTCCCAATTTGAGGAGAATGGAGACGTGTCTTTGTTTTAAAGCATATTCGGCCTGGCTAAAGGAAAATACTAGGGAACAGTTATAAGGGTCCACAGACCGTGAAGATACCTTTCGACGTCTTAAAACTATTTTTTCACATGGCTAAATCATTTTGAACAAATATCAGTTCGAATGTGATGAGGTACAATTTCAAAAACTATAAATAATAAAAGTCAACGGATTAGGTTCCCTGGAATAGTTCTTCCAACTAGACAAGATTATGCAACGGTCCACCAGCCTAGAGCGCTGATTCGAGTCTACTCTCCAGGCTAGGATGATCTCTTTCAAAGAAAAGAATGCTCGGAAGACCTTCCTATTTCTCAGATGATGTTTAAAGGGTTCAACAAATTAACACTCTGAGGCTAAAGAGGATTTAAAGGCGATTCACCATGGGCGTATATTAGGGGGGGGCGCACCCTCCTCGAAATTTTGACTTGATCTGTAAAATGCGTCATAAACCCCTTAAAAAAAATAAGATCAATTAGTGCATTAAAAATATTTTATTTTAGGCGTAATAGCGTTTTAGTTGTCTAAAACTATTCAAAGTTCTAGATTGTTAGTATTCCATCCCCCCGAAATTATTTCGAATATACGCCCATGCGATTCACCGTGGGAAAAACTCAAATGTCCAGCTATTAGTAATAATCTGAGTTTAATATTAAACAAACTCAAATAAATCCAGTGGCGATAACTTGTCATCAATAAAGATATAGAAGGAAGGATGAGAGTACAAATTGATAGGTTTTTTTTTCTCTTTCTTGTTTTCATTATCAGTATCCAAACACTCGTCATTTATCAGGAAACCATCTTCCTTTCTTCCGGTTAAATATTTGATTCCTTCAATTCATTACTTTCAGATCTATTTGATATAACATTCAAATAAATTTTTAAAAATCATTTTCTAACCCGTATGTTTAAGTAATTAAGTACATTCACTTTCCTGGGAAAAAAGTATGTGGCGAAGGTCTTAAGATGGGTGGCAAGTGGACATTTCCAGGGATTTAAGGGCTCCTGAGGAGGTGGCATTGAGGCCACGAAACATGTAGGGCAATTTATAGCATAAAGTAGTACAACAAAATAAAAAGAAGTACAATTTTTTTAAAGAACTACGCAACGCATATCCAAGGAAACTAGCTGCATTAGGATTAGGATCGGGTTTTAGGGCGAGTAACTTTTCGGTTCTTACGCCCTCTCTATAGAAGTTTACTTAACCTAAATATGGAAATTAGCTGTATTTATAAAATATATTCAAAATGTGTCTTTTAACTCTTTCCAAAGGAATGTAGTAATTGAGGTTACACTCATGGAAGAATATAATAAATACACACATATATATATATATATATATATATATAAACATTGTAAATATTTGAGTGTGGAGAACGCAAGGGATGATACTGAGAGAGGTTGAACTAGCTCTTCTCAAAAAGGCAATAATTCACGATTGGGCTTAGAGTGAAAGGGAAAGTAAGCAAAGGGTAAAAGCACTATTTTTAGAAGGAATTCTGATTGGCGGAGGGGGAGACGCCGACCTGACTGGAGAGTCGTACGACAGCCTGTCCGGGTCACAAACAGATCGATAAGAGAGCAGCCATAGTACTGGTTTAGAATAGTCTCTGGGGATTACCGATGGCGAAGCGAGAGTTCGTATAGTACGTGCTCGAAGGAGATCACAGGGCAATAGCAAACCATAAACCGAGGTGCGTTATCGATATTGTCATGTGAGTGGACATATAAGGAAAAAGTCATATTCAGCAAACCATAAACAGCTCTCAGAATCCATGAGTAACGATACATATGAAGGAATGAGTTATTGAGTTTACACCCTCGAAAGAATTTTTGAAAAATATTTTTAAACTTTACCTTATGAATTTAAGGAAAAATGCAATATAAATCCAAGGTAAATAATCTTCGATGGAAGTTAAAAATATAACGCTGATAAAGTGAATTATTACTTCGTTTTAAGGTAAACAAAATTATCTTACCATTGAATGCTCTTTAAGTGAGTCACAATCATGACCGATTAGTCCTACTTCCTACAGACTGATAGATTATATAAGGCACATTTAGGGGCATGAAGATGGATAACTAAATAATGACAAGTAAATCTTTACTCGGCTGAATCCCAACCATTCCATCTTTACTTACCACCTCGACGGCTAACGATCTAATCATCATAAATAATGGCAGCAATGATATCCATTTACAACGTAATAATTACAAAAGCAAAAGAATGAATGTCATGTTTGTAAATTACAATTATTTAAGACAACAAGCGTTAAGCAAGAAATAAAATTGTATGCGCCACCAACAGGAAACTGACACTATTCTAAGAATAAATCACTCCATCCTCTTTCTCAACGTTCACATTCGGAAACACACTAGCCAATACGTGTCTCATTTTCTTATCTTGTTGTACTAAAATACTCACTTTAAAGTAAAAAATGTAATTTGAAAAAAAAATTAAAAAGGGGGTAAATTGGGACAAAACCCGGTTCAAAAGAAGAAAACTAACAATTTCGAAGTTTCAAGCACGTATTTCTCCGATTTACATCGCCCCATCGAAAATTACTTCAAAAGTTTTTTTGTAGAAAATTTAGTAAGTCGCCTTCCTCTTACCACGATTTCCCAACTGTTTTCAAGATGTTTTAGAAATTATACCAAAATCCAAAATTATATCAAACTGAATACTAGATGGGAAAACTAGTTGTGCCAACTTTCTACTAAACGGTTACATATATCGCCTATACAATGGGTTCATTCGTTTTCATCCGTTATAAGCTTATGAAAAGAGTTATTAACTCGAAAACTTGAGCGAATTTCGCCTGAAAAACTATGATCCGCGGGACCCATTCTACTGGTTAACAAGCTCGATCTTTCAAATTAAACGAAACGAACCAAATTTCATCAAAATCATTTTTAAGCATGTGAGAGAGCGAACAGACAAATTTAAATAATATATATTTATATAAATGCAAAATTGAACCACTGTAATTTTCAGTAGTGAAACAAGAAATTTTCTAGTCGGCACTTCCGGATCTCTTGATCGGGTGAGCGGTTCGCTCCCTATGGAGGGAAGGTGGAAACGTGAGAGAAGTGACAGTTTCGAATAATAAAATTGCGGTTCAGTATCTCATAATATTTTAAAGTTAAATAAGATATCAATTTAAAATAAAAATGATCCTATTTAAAGAGAGTAGAGCAATGCTCTGTATTGAAGAAGGATTATAATCCAAGGCTCATGGGAATGCAGAAGCTGAGCAGATGGACATGATCCACGTCCTTGGACAGCAGCCCCCTCCCGCAGAGTGGTGCGTGGGACTCGCTTGTTCAGGACACGCATTTTCAATGCTCTATTGATTTGGTAAATACACAGTTCCTGTTGGGTTGGGCACACACTATCTATTTACACCATCAAACACTTCGATACGAATCAAACAACTATGCTAAAGAACAAACCCTGGTACAAACCTGCCCTAGATTAGAGCTGCTCATGACTCAATTTGCGAGATCAATAAGTTGATTGAAGTGTTGGAAGAAATAATTTGCAGATTAGCTGTAAAACAGCAAATGTCAAGAAGCGTCATAAAATAGGACGATCCCTAACAAGTCGTTGAAATGTTAGAAGAATGCTCAATGGGGATTATATTAAATTCCTCGACAAAAATCCACTCACATTCAATAATTGTACCAACATAAGAACAAAATCTACCAATTTGAAAATACTTCCTTCATATACAGGGTGTCCCCAAAATAAACGGCAAAAATTCGGGAATCGATGCAGGATGAAAAAAATAAGTCTTTTGGCATTTTTCTCGTTTTTGCTTCGTTTCCGAGAAAAACGCAAAAAAACTAAAGCACAACTGTGAAAAGGCAAACTTCCATAATGCCTATATAAAAATCATTAAAAGTATATGTTTTATCTTCCAGCCCCTCCACTCATCCTCCTAGCCCCACCACCACCTCCTTGCAATTGCGAAGAAAAATGCAACAGTTCACACTTCTGGTCCAAGCAGCTATTGCTCAAATCAAACCCCTCGGTTTTTTCTATCTGGATTTCTCATATTAAACAAAGGAGCACTCAACAAAATGCACCTACCAAACTGTACGATGTTAATGAGTGAGACTGAAAGGCAAAATGAAACAAAAACCTTAACTGGGGATTAACTCATAACCCCCCCCCCCCTACTCCTCCATTAGCATTACCAAAAAATATTTAATACTGAAATTTCTCTGAAAAGAAAATTAAATGCATTGTAATTGAACAGAGTGGAAAGTTCTCATATTGTCTAAGCACTTCCTGTGGCTACAAATTTTTGGACTGACAATATAATTTTGAAAGGTATCCATTGGTTGTTCTCAATAATAATAATTTGGACTACACTTAGATACACATATTTGCATTTTGAAACTATAATGCGAGTAAAAAAATGATGTTGGGCTTCACTGAGACCACCGCTCCCATCGTAGCGAGACCCAGTATTTAACTAAACAGAGCAAGTAAAACCCCCAGGAATGAAGTTTTAGATAGTTACCTGCCCTGGGTCTCCCCGTAGTCCAGTGGCTATTGCCTAGGAATCGCATGCGGGATCGAGCCCCCCCCCCCCCCCAAAAAATACCCTTCTTCCTTCTTTGACAACTCTGAATATTTAGATTTACGATCTCTCTATCGACTTTGATATGCAAGAGTAATTCACACAGATCTATACCCTCACAGAGCATCCTGCCTTCCAACTCTAGAAGAAAAACCCACCTCTTCAATCTCTCTCGTATTCTTGCTACACATTTTTATATCTGTTAAATTTGTAATTGAATGTCTTATTTTTTTGGATTCTGTCCAATTTTGTTGCATCTATTTTTTGAGAACTTTAATCTATGGGTTTTAGGAGGAAAAATAGTTAATTAAAGTAATAACAGGCCTAAACAAAAAAAAATTACAAAATCAAACGTCTGCTAAAGCCAGTCTACTTCAAATCAAGGTATATATCGAGTTACTGTAATGAGAAGTATTAAATACCTTCTTCAAAAATAGGTTCAGAGCTAATGCCTTTTGCTAATTGGTGTATCGTAACAGAGTACAACCAAGACATTGAAATGATTTAGGAAGGAAAACTCACACATTTTTCTTTTCACGATCATGATCCTAGCCATAAGAAATAGCTTCAGTTCAATTCAATTTTATTTTATATTTCAAGCCCCATAAACATATTGCTGAGATATTCATTCATATTTAATTAATAAGTAAATAAATGTTCTACGCCCAAACAAAAATATATTTATTATATAGCATATCATGCTTCATTAAACAGCTTCATATGGCTTAATAGATGGCAAACAAAATAGAAATGAGTATAAATAAAAAACATTTTGGTTTCAATTCTTCATCAGGGATATGAAAGAGTAAGAATTGATTTGGTTAGGAATCGCTACATCACTGCAGGTAAATTAGAGTTTCGATGTTTGGCATATAATGTTGATGTTTCCATACATTTAGGGATATAAATTGCCAGTCTCATTTTAATGAAATTATATAAATTTTAAAATGTGTTAATTTTGCCTTATGTTAATTAAATGTCCTGATACTAATAATCCAATTTGAAGCAGGCTTATTAAACAAACGTCAATGCCTCTATAATAATTAAAATAGATGATCCAATAGCTTTTGCCTATCCAGAAATAATTAATATTTTGGCAATGTGAAGAATCTATTCACTTCTCAAAAACAAATGGGCTCTATAACTTGATGGATGAATGATATATTACGCTTATTATTCAGTTGAAAAGAAAATCCCAACATAAGAGACACATCATTGAAGGTGAAATGTATGAAAGTGTTATACAGCATTTCTTTACATCATAGGATTATTGAAAGTAATTCTCTTGCTGCAAGCTGTCAATTTTCTTAAAACTATTCGATGCATAAATGTGTTATGTACTTAGTAAAAGCACTTATTTATTGAAAACTGAAGCTAAATACCTATAAACTAGGAAAATGTCGCATAACTCCTTGATCATTCACCCGTAAAAACTGATTCCTTAATTTGTGTTAAGAAGCCAAAATTAGGAATGAAACTCCCTTGAGGCAATGAAATTTGAAATAATATTTGACATTTATATATATGCCTTAGCAATTTAGTTCAAATGAACAAAGGAGTCATTACTGATTAGCTGACATCCTACTGTTGCACCTGTCACATTCATAATGGTTATCTCAGTACAATATCAAATGCCACTTGATTCAGATTTCAGCTCTTATCAGTTTTCAATATGGAACTATACCTGATAGGATCTCAAGTCAGAAACTAATTGAGTAAATAGATGAGTATAATGTACTACAACCAATTCGAATGTCTCGTAACAACCTATAATCCATGCATTTAATGTTGTATGAACAAAAAATAAATTCAGAAGATAGATATTGTCAGCGTCCAGATGTGAGGTTAATAAAACAACCTCACAACCGGACCCCTTTTTTTTTTGGATAAAAAATGTTGTATAATTTTCACAGGTGTTTTGGCCTGAGTTTCTAGACTTTATCAGGGACTTAAGAGAGGGAAGGAATTTAAAATTTTTTGTCGAACGGTTCAAGAGGTAGAGTAAACTATTAATCTAAAATATGTAGTTTTAATATCTGCCTTCTACCGACAATATCTATCTTCTCAATCTCAACAGTAAACAATTTCCTATCAATGAAAATCTAACAAAAGCTTCGCTGCAAATAAAAAAAAAATAGTTGGGCCTAATGTTAAGTTCATGTTATAACATCGGATATTAAATGCCTACATTTTTTTTTTCTTTATTGACACTTTTTCTTCACCAAAGGAAAAAAATCACTGGTACTTATCCAAAAAAGAAAATCATGAAAAGTAATAAATGAGGTTTTCAACATCAAAATCTATAAATAGAAGCAATTTTTCAATACAATATTCAATAATTTTCAATTAAATTTTATGCCCTTACGGCTCAGAGTGGTAAGTTTTGTGCATTAAAAACTGCAATGACTTCTTAATGTAGGTACTGACGAGAACACCAGGCAGAGGGTACATTCCATAGTGGAGGCAATTCTTTCAATTTGGTGAAAGAAGTTTGTCTAGGGTGTTATACAATGAACGTACTGAATCACTAACTTATTTAAATGTTGTTTATCCAATAAACTTTAATTAAGAGACTGGCATCAAGTTCAGTGAATACTATATGTAATAAGTAAGCAGAAACAGGTCAAAAAAACATTAAAATCGCTGTTGAAAACAGAAGTACCTATATATTCTGAATTGAATGATCAAACAAATTTGAAACAAGTATAATAAAAAAAATCAATCACATGTCATTTATTAACATGTTTTCCCCATTATGCCTGTACAGAACAAGCTAAATACTATTATCAAATAAAAATATTCTGAACCCTTAAATCAATCAATTAACTGTCCTATTAAAACTCAACAAATTAACAATTTGAAATATAAACCAAATTCTCTATATAATAATAAATGTTAATAAATCAGTGGATGTTCATGGATGATCTAATTTAAAAAGAAATAATCAAAAACATAATTATGATTGCGAAAAATTTAATTTCAAATAATATATAAATTAATAATTGCTATTGAGTGAGCTGAATCTATACATAAATCTTCATCACCAAAAGGGTGCAGAAGGTGTAGGGAAAATAAAAGTTTGTAAAACTTTTTTAGTAAGGTTCTTATTTGTTGACCTTTTGTCTATAACAAAAGTTGGAAGTAAAATTAGTATTTATAACGTTCTCATCTTTTATAAGTGTATGTTTGTATAAATTTATATGTAGATGATTAATATTAATTTTATATTTATTATATGTAAGAAATGGACTATGAGTGTAATGCAATGGTGAATATTCAAAATTGAAAGCCTCTACTAAAAAAAAAAAAAACTAAAATAGGACCCACCTTCAAAATTAAAATATTGTTAGCGGAAAAAAAAATAATCTGGTTTGTAGAATTGCGAATCTCAGAACTATTCTAGTAAGACATTAATAATATACAAATGAAACATAAAAGTGAAGCACTTGTATGATTCTTTCATGAAATAGGCCATCAGCAATGAAATAACTTTTTAATGACTTGAAGAGTAAAAAAATAACTTACTTCCTCTCGCCTCATTACTTCCAATTGTAATCGCTTATGATATTCTTCACATTCCTCTTTATATTTTTCCATTTCTTCCTTAGTTTGCCTCATTTTTTTCTTCAGTACGTCCAAAAGCGTACCTTGCTGTATATTAGTTGTCATTATGCCGGTGGTTTAAATTTAATAAGACCGAAATTATATATAGAATATATTGAGCACACTTAAGCAAAAAAAGAAGAAGCAAGCCGTGTATCACAGAACAAAAAGGAACGGAATGAAGTATCAGGCAATATGGTCGAACGTAACGAAAAGTCCAGAGACAAGTCGCCAACTCAACTGGACTTGTTCAGAGGGCGCCGGCCGGGCCACGCCTTCTGGAAAATAGTCCCAACTTTGCCAATGTAAAATGTTATAGTTGGAAATCTTTTCATTAAACAAATGTTTAAGTTTGTTATAATGGAAATATAATTATTGAAATCCTTTTTCTGACATTATAAGATCATTTTATAAATTTGTAATGCCCATGTGACAAGTATTCATCCGCCTGTATTACAGCCAACCACAGGCGAATACTGGAGCATTGACTTTGGCGGCAAATTTGAAAAGCTACTTAAATTGTGTAAGCTTTATTTTTTAAGATAGTATTAAGTCTCAAAGACAATGTTGTGGGCAGATCACATTAAGTGAAACTTATTTATTGAAAATAAACAACATTTTTCATATAATTTTAAGTTTGTCATGGGATAATTTTACTTTTTCCATAGTTTAACAAGAGTGAGAAGGCATTCAACTTATGTTTATGATAGAACTGTCCTAGGGCATTATCAATGAGTTTCTTTTCTACATTTGTACAAACAAAAACTTCGTTTTCAACTGCATATAGTCTATTAATGCGATGGTTTAATTAATTCTATTAAAATCAAAACAAATGCGGGAATTGGACATCACCGGTCAAATAATAAAGTTGGTTTAACAGTTGTTTAAGGTAAACCGATTTGTAATTACAATGAAGCATGGTAAATTTGTATTATTTTAAAATTATATTTCTTTTCCCAAAACTTTACTTAGTTATTATTTTGATGCATAAGATTTAACCGGCATAAGAAAACTAATAGTTTACTTGTACTCTATCAACATAATACGTGTTGTAATTACATGTAAGGATGGGTAAGTTTTTTTGATGCTGAATCATAAATTATTTGGTGTTTGTAACCATAGTATACGTAAGAAAATATGAATAAGATCTTGAAAAAAAAAACTTTGAATGAACAATTTCGAAAGGCAACGCCCATAGGTGACGTTTAGTTCAGGGAATGCTAGTCACGTGACCACCTGTTACGTCACACCTAGATGGTGGAGAGGGGATAGGAGTTGGGGAGGTCCGGCAACGCCGCATCAGCTGTTGCCCATATGACAGGTGAGAGAGGTTCTAGAGAAGGTTTGACATGACTAACCCTTTTAAGCTGGCTGTTGAGTACGTTGTGCAACTCGTTCTTGATCACAGAGAACTTCATGAGAGTATCGGAGCTGAAGATAGACGTGCCGAAGCTGATTCCAGGATAATCAGAGCATACCCTTCGCCGCCGACGCTGCTCCCGCTCAGCTATCACCTCAGTACGCTCTGAAGTACACCTAAGTCGCGACAGTTCCTCTTCTTCTGCTTCCTCGTCGCTTCTGCTACTGCCGTCGCCTGCTGAACGTTCCTCCCTCGCTGTCGGTGGTGGTGACGGAGAATTCTTCGATGGTGATGGTGATGGTGATGACTTGTAGATCTTCGATGACAGCCTGCGGCGGTTCCTAACGCGTTCACTGCCGATGACAATTCTTTCAGCTTCAGAAGGGGTTCCCACGGTGGCTGACTTTTCTTCATCAGCCACTCCAGCTCCTCCGCTCTCAGACATAACTGTAGGCCAACTCACGTAATTCTCAGACTGCCATCTTGGAGCGGGGGAGGTGGCGCAACCTCTCTGCTCTCAGTCGTACTAACTGTGTTTCGCCATCTCTCCGCTACACAGCGCTGCTTTTCAGTTATAGAACGTCCCCACTCTACGCGCGCAAGTAGTGAATCATTGAATTCAAGTTTTTGCTTTTACCCTTTAAGGAAACTGTTCGGAAACCTGTAAAGGTCTGTAGAATATAAGTAGAATCTTGTTGAGAAATCTGATATATAAGGCATACCCTATTGGGAGATGAAGGAGGCTTTCTATTATTAGATTCCGCCTCTCTGGCAGCTCTTCATTATATTTAGCGTTGGAGATGGTGTCCCTCGTGCGTTCTTGTTGTCCCAGTCAAATAACAATGCCTTGACCCAGTTCTTCGAATGTAAAACGTAATTAAACATTCCACTCTATCCTTTGCCGCGCCGATTGCCATTCAATCGGAACACTCCTTTATGACCCAGCACATTATCTTCAACTACTGTCTCATTCGCAATCAAATTACCTTGTAATTTTACTTGCATTATACATATTAATTGTAGTTAACAAAAATATATTTCCGTGAAAATATGCACTAAGTATTTATTTTGCTCGGACTTGGTCTAAGGAATAAAAAACAAAAATCCGTTTTCAAAATATTTCCATTCGTCTGATAAGGAAGAAACAAGATCTTGAAGTTGTGTTAATGATGACCGCTGATTCTTAATATTAGTCCACTTTCATATCGTACATATTCCAGTAATAATTTGTATCCTTAAAAAGGGCATTCCATGCCCTTATTTTTATGGCGAATGGTAAAAAAAGTAAGTAATAAGTTACATGGTAATATGCCATTACCTAATATGTTTCTCAATAATATTGCTGAAACTAGTGTTTAGATTACTCTGAGCTGAAGCGTCTGACGAAATCTGTTGTGATACAAAAATAAAAACAGTATAACTGCATCTAGAATGGCGACAAAGATTCAACACACAGGGACTTAGATTCAACTCGACGAGGAACTATAAAAAAAAGGTGTATGGTCAGATGATATACCCCGAAGTTCAAGCGAGTGCTTAAGCCCGAAAAACAATTTTTATTTCCTCGGCAAAGACTATCTTAAAAATCTCCATGAAAGAAAAAACCTTGCCCCCTCCTCCTGGCGCGACTGCAAATGATTTGGATGTAATATATGCAGTTTTATTCTTGCAAGCTTTATTAATTTTTTTCAAGGTCATTAGTAATGTATCGTTTAAAGTAAAATTATAATTATTTAGTTCAAAGATTTCTTTGAAATAAATTGATAAACACAGTGCAGTTTAGCAGTAAGTATAGAGAAAGAAAGGAGAAACCGGAGTCTGTTAAAACGGGTTTTAGGTTCTCCCACGCCCTTGTCTGCTCCAAGTTCTATGACTTGCCGTCTTATCGCCAACCTTAGACAATTCTACCTCAATTGCCGGGGAAGACTTTTTTTTTCTTTTTTTTTTTATTTATTTATTTGGAATTTACAACAATGTATAATACATAGGGGAAGACTTACGCTCAAAATAGAAGGATCTATCTAGAAGAGTACTAGCGCTCAACCCTCCGCTCCTATTTCGGGATAGACTTAAATGTATTCATAAAGGATTTAAGTGAGTCAATTTTTCAGACGGATCCAAGATTAGGCTTGACGGGCTACGTGTTGAAGTCTTCACGGTGAAGGGCCAATACCGTAATATACAACACCAAAATTTATGTGGGAATGTTGGATATTTTTCAGTGACACACTTTTGAGTGTTCAAAACAGAACATCTAGTTTTACCTACTTTTCTCATAAGAGGTTAAAGATAGCCTCAAAAAAGGTTCCATTCGATTACTCACTCCATAAATTTGATGTGTACCTACCTACAATAGTAGTATTACCTACAAATATTTTATCAAGAGACAAGAGCAGTTTTAGACTATTCGTATGTTTTCTTAGATATCTCGAAAATGGTTTGAGTAGAAAGAAGAAGCTAATAATTTGAATATATTTTCTGAAAAAAAAGTTCAGATATAAATTTCGAGAGGACCACCTCAGAGTAGGAGAAAATTGTGTTGGGCTGGCTTTATTTTAAGAATGTCAATACCCACCAGTTATATACATTATATGGAAATGCGCTAAGATAACGCATAAGTTCCTGAGAGAAGGACTATTGTATTGCAGATTCATGCTTAGAAGAAAAATAAAAATTGATTCTGATCTCAAGTACAGGTAATGATACTATTTTTAAGAGTTAAAGGGGATTCGTGTGATCAATAATTGACATTACAGGATACACGAATCTTTCCTCAGAGAAACGCTATTAGACCGAGAGCTGGCAACGCACTTTTCATGAAGTATTTTATGCACCCTGAAATTTTGCTATAATGAACCTCTTAGGTAGATAAGAAGGTAAATATGTGTTTCCAGGACATACCTTGGAACACCAGGTACTGCGCATAAGGGAAAGGTGCAAAACAATATTGCCCAAAAGTAGAGTTTCTTTCAGAAGCCAACTATTATTAATGAAAAAAATGGCAAATTAAGGCAATTTTCAAATTAATAATAAATAAGGCAGGCACTTTTCAGGGGGATAAAATGATAATAATAACAAAAAACCAAGTACCTAGTTTTTATTTTTAATATTAAATGAAGTGCTTTATTCACGCTGCGATTTAAACAGCGTCTTCAGTAAACATATTTGAAAATAATTACAAAAGGGCAGACACTTGTGGGGTATAATTATCAGGAAACATAAAAATAAATGTTGAATATGATAGACTGCAATACACTGCGCGTAGCCGTAAAGCGGCCCCTAAGGAGGACAAAGTTGGAATGACGAACAGTAATGATGTGAATCCGGATTTTCTGATCTCGGCTTCATCATTACTGAAAGTGGAGGGGATACTGTCATTAGTAATGATGGTGTAGGGAGCGCTACATCATTAATCCGTCATTACTCAGTCTATCTCGAGCTGTAATTAGGTGAAACAGATGTAAAGGTTAAACTAGATTGAGTAGAAAGGGCAAAAAATAAGATGAATTGAAATGTATGACTCTACCTTGGTAACATTATAGTTATAAAAGTAATATATATAAATATATATATATATATATATATATATATATATATATATATATATATATATATATATATCAAAGTAACGAATCCGCATTAAGTCTAATTAAAATATATCATAGAATAAAATATATATAAAGTCATCTATAAGGGACCAACAACTTTTCACATTCGTTACTTTGCATTTGTATCGACGATATCAAATAGGTTGAAAGTGCTTTATTTTTTATATCGACTTTAGAAAATAATGTTGACGTGATTGTTTTTCCAATTCATTTGTCTTATAGAGAAGATTAGAAGAAAATATAATCGTTAAACTATAATTTATATTTCGTCAAATATATTCAAAAATATGCTTACGTTTTCAAGCAAACTAATATTATAAATTTTTTTACACCAAAAATAATAGCAGATTTAAAATCAGCACCCCAAGAAACCCTAGCGTGGTGAATAATATTGAAAACAAAAAATAATGAGTTTTCCCAGTCTGGAAGAGAATAAATAAAAATTTGTAAGCGAAAAAGTAATGTGATGTTTTGAAATTCAATATCTCCCCTTGAGATAATCCGATTTTTACGTCATTGAAATCTTTCAAAAGAAGAAAAACTCCTTTTTTCTAACCATATAAATGACTATTGTATTTTCTCAAAAGGTACTTGCGAAAAATGGTTATCCAAATAAAAATAAAATGTAAACTTTTTTGCACATAACCTCGGTCCCAGAACACGTGGAAACGCCCCGATTGGAAGGATATGTGTCATATTAAGGCCTTTACGAACGTTTCACATGTTTTTTTGTGGCTAGTGTCGCAATTATAGCTACACAGGCGACTTTGCGAGGATCCATTATTAACAAAACGATTCTGTCACGGAGATCACAATGCATACTGAAGAAAGGTAATGACATTAAAAATGATCCGTGGAATGACGGTGTAAGGTGTACATTGTAATGATGATATGGAATGACGAGAGTTGAATAGTAATGGCATTACTGATAATGTCATTATTACTGACCGTGTAGGGGCCGCTTAAGAGTGAATGACAGCACCTCGCAGTTGTGGTTATTCTCTGCGCTCTCATTGGTTCTTGCTCATATGATCTTGTACAGCTGTTCCGGTTTAAATGGCAGCGCGAATAAAACTCTCATTTAATATTAGAATCAGAGTTGGGCGTAATCGTAATCATAATTACGATTACGATTATAATCACAGGCTATCAAGATATAATTACAATTACGATTATAATCACAGACTCTGGAGATATGATTACGATTACGATTATAATCGTAATTACAGCTGTGATTACGATTATATTTGTAATCACAACTGAAGGTATAATTACACTTTTAATCACAACATTTTTCTGTAATTACAACTGTAATCACAAATTTTTTCTGTAACTACGAATATAATCACGGCATTTTCTGTGATTACACTTGTAATTGCAACTAATTTATCTGCAATTACAACTGTAATCACAATTTTTTTTCTATGATTACGGCTGTAATCACAGATTTTTCTGTGATTACAAACGTAATCATAAATGTTTTCTGTAATTACGAATGTAATCACAAATTTTCTGTGATTACGAACGTAATCGCACCTTTTTTGTGTGTGTTTTCCACTGTAATGACAACTTTGATCATGTGAATACAGTTTCAAGAAGGGTTGTGAAAAAATTACCGATCGCTAAAAACTGATACCTCAGCATAATTTACCGCTACCTTATATACGCAGCGCTAAAAATTAGCGCATAGCGACGCCAGGGCGCTGATCGTTAATTTATTTATGAAATGTTTAAATATCGTGGTAGCTAATAGCTAATTAGCTTTAGCAAGGGCGTATATAGAAAATAATTTGATATAATAATTTTGGCTGAAACCAGTTCCGGGGTATGGAATACTAAAAAATTAGAGCTTGGAATAGTTTTAGGCAACTAAAACGCTACTGCACGTAAAATAAAACATTTTTTTATGAACTAAGTGATATTATTTAATTTATTTTTAAGGGTTTTACGACAAGTTTTTACCATCAAATCAAAATTTCAGGGTGGGGCGGGGGCTGCAGTCCCCTCAGCCCCCCCTTATATAGGCCCATAAGCTTTAGTTATAGTTACAATTATAACATTTTCCAGTCCGCACAGGTCCACTTCGGTCAGATTTGAGAAGCTTCCAGAGGCTCGATATGTTTAGTATTCCATACCCCGGAATTGGTCTCAGCCCGCCCCCCCCCCCGAAATTTTCCCAGCCCCTCCCGAAATTATTTTCTATATACGCCCATGCTAAAGCTAATTGGTTATTAGCTACCACGATATTTAAACATTTCATAAATAAATTAACGATTAGCGCCCTGCCGTCGCTATGCGCTAATTTTTAGCGCTGGGTATATAAGGTAGCGCTAAATTATGCTGAGGTATCAGTTTTTAGCGATCGGTAATTTTTTCACAACCCTTCTTGAAACTGTATTCACATGATCAAAGTTGTCATTACAGTGGAAAACACAGAAAAAAAAGTCCGACTCGCAGGAACTGCAGCATCTTAGCGCGGTTCCGTTCATGTCCCTAGTGCCATTTGATAAGCTTAGAAAAGAAATAAACTTATTTTTTTTATATATCTCGTGAAAATTGTCAAAATCCTCTCCAACATCTCGAATAAAAGTGATATTAAGGCGTCAGGGACACCGACAGTAGCTAACTTTTACACAGAAGCGGAAATTACAGAATCTGGCTCTCATTCTAAAGCAAATCTCTATAAATCAATACAAAATATGCCTAATAAAGCCTTTCTAGAGGATACAGAAGCATGGGCGTATATGAGAGAGGGGCTGAGGGGGCTGCAGCCCCTCCCGAAATTTTGAAATGATGATAAAAACTTCTCGTAAAACCCTTAAAAATAAATTAAATAGGATCACTTAGTTCATAAAACATATTTTATTTTACGTGTAATAGCGTTTTAGTTGCCTAAAACTATTCCAAGCTCTAAATATTTAGTATTCCATACCCTGGAAATGGTCTCAGCCCCCCCCCCCCCGAAATTGTTTTTATATACGCCCATGTACAGAAGGATCAAGAAGAAGTACACAAGATTGAGTAGAATACCCTGCCTAATATAGCCTATATAGAATAATATGCCGAATAAAACCTATCTAGTAAATACACAAGGACAAATAAAAGTCTTGACGAATAACAAGTCAAGAAAAAAAAACTTTATTTAACAAAATAAAAGAAAGTTTAGTTGCCCAACTACAATAGAATAATATACCTAATTAAGTCTATAGAGTAGACACAAATGGACCAAAAACAAGTCTTGTGGAATATTGTTTTTTTTCTAATTAAATACTTTTTATCAATATTTAGTATATAACCTTTGTTGAAAACTATTGATTGCTAATTGATGAATCGGTTTACAACTAAGTAGTCTTTATGAATATTTAGTATATAACCTATGTTTGGATCTGTGTTTTTGGGGTGCTTTCCGCCTAGGCTTTGTATTTGTGTCGGCAGATACCTGGGGTATATTTACAGCTCTTGAGGATTAACTCTTAGCAGGTAAATTTCCTGCGGCCCCCTTGTTTCTACGGGCATTGAACCGCCATATTCGCTCATAGTATCTAACCGTTGTGAAGTTTATTTTTTGGATTTAGGACTTAATATACATATGTAGACTAAATCATAGCAAGAAGTAATCCTCCGTCGTCGGTTCTTAACTATGTAGACTCGCTAATGTTATCCAATCTTAGACACATCGTATTTAAAATCCACAGCAAAAACACGACATTTCATCAGAATCCCCTGCTGAATAAAACTTATATAGAATAATATGCAAAATAAAGCCTATCTAGTGGATAAAAATAGAGGAAAAAAGCCGTTCGTGGTGGTAGAAAATCTTAAAAGTATTTCGCTCAGAAATCTCCGAAATATTGTCACTAATTTTACGTATCCTGTTTTATAGCCAAATAGATTTATATTCTATAATCAATAAGAAAAACCTACTAACAATAAAAAACTATAGGTAACAGATGAAAATAGGGAATACCAAGAACAATTCTAAAGAACGAAATCAACACCAGTACTGTAATCTAGATATTCATACGGCATCTTCGAATTCTAACAAACAAAATATTGATTCTATACGTATCCTGTTTTATTGACAAATTCATTTGACTACTATAAGCAATTAAAAACACTAGGGAATATGCCAAAGAACTCGGAGTAGGAGCCTCGACAGTTTCAAGACATTTGAAGGAAATCGACAAATCCAAAACTGACATTTCATACGGTACAGCCTGATATATTTTTAACAATGAATTGTTTTTCTTATTTTAATTAATCTGTTTTCTTGTCGAATACATTATCCAACTTTAAGCAATTAAAAAATAACAAGGAATAAAAACAAACAAAAAGAACCGTTCGAATAAACGAAATCAATTACTTCAAAGTTTAAGCACTTATTTCTCCGATTGACATAGCCTAATCAAAAATTGTTTCAGAATCTTTTTTGTAGAACATTTAGTAAGCTTTTGCATGGTAACCCTCCGTTTATTAATATTCCTAACCGTCTTCGAGATATTAGGGAATTTATACGAAGTTCCCAAAACATTTCATATCTGTTAATAAAATATTTTATTCTAATCCTTCCTTAGCTCCAAACGTAACCAAAATTTTAAAATTTTAGTGTTGATGAAATTCAAACATGCAGAAAATGTTTCAACTGAATCCCATAATTTTAAGTATCAAAATCAAAGACAAAAAGAACAGTTCGAATAAGCAAAATCAATTACTTTAAAGTTTTAAGCACTTATTTCTCCGATTGACATCGCCTAATCAAAACTTTCATTAGAACCTTTTTTGTAGAGCATTTAGTAAGCTTTCTAATGGTATTCTTCCGTTTCCCAAATTCTCAACCTTTTTCGAGATATTAAGGAAAGTATACAAAGTTACCAAAACTTTTTTATGTCTGTTAATAAAATATTTTATTCTAACCCTTCCTTAACTCCAAACGCAACCAAAATTTCAACATATTAGTTTTAATGAAAGTAGAACATGCAGTAAATGTTTCAACTGAATCCCATGATTCTAAGTACCCAAACCAAAAACGGCATTCAAAAATTATTTTTTCAGTTTTCTCGAAAACGGTTAAAGCTATCGCCTTGAAAATGGTTCCATTCGTTTTCCTAGCCCAAGAAGCCTATAAAAAGAGTACTTACAAGCTTATGAACTCAAAAACGTAAGCGTTACGATTTTTTTTTGCGCGAATTTCGCCCCAAACGCCATCTTCCAGTGGGCGGATTTTGCTGGTTAACGAACTTGACCTTTTAAATTGGACGACAGATTTTTGTACCAAATTTCATCAAAATCGGACCATCAGGGAAGCCAGAAATGAGCAGACAAATATATATATATATATATATATATATATATATATATATATATAAGTATATACATATATATATATAAGTATATACATATATATATATATAAGTATATACGTATATATATATATATATACAAATTTGAACCATTTGATAAGCGGGGTTCCTCCCTATGGGGAAGGGAGGAACCGCGCTAAAAGGTGTGATTACGTTCGTAATCACAGAAAATTTGTGATTACATTCGTAATTACAGAAAACATTTATGATTACGTTTGTAATCACAGAAACATCTGTGATTACAGCCGTAATCATAGAAAAAATTGCGATTACAATTGTAATTGCAGATAAATTAGTTGCAATTACAAGTGTAATCACAGAAACAGCTGTGATTATATTCGTAATTACAGAAAAAAATTGTTATTACAGTTGTAATTACAGAAAAATGTTTGATTACAAGTGTAATTATACCTTCAGTTGTGATTACAAATGTAATCGTAATCACAGCTGTAATTACGATTATAATCGTAATCACAGCTGTAATTACGATTATAATCGTAATCGTAATTATATCTCCAGAGTCTGTGATTATAATCGTAATTGTAATTATATCTCGATAGCCTGTGATTATAATCGTAATCGTAAGTATGATTACGATTACGGCCAACTCTGATTAGAATAAAAACAATTAATTTATTTATTTTTTTTACGTGTTATACCCCTTAAAAGTGTCTGGCATATTTATTATTCGTGGTAAAATCGTCTTAATTTTACATTAAATATAGTTGGCTTCTGAATAAAACTCTATTTTTGGGAAATATTTTTTTGTACCTTTCCCCTATGCGCAGTACCTGGTGTTCCAAGGTATGCCCAGGAAACACATATATACCTTCTTATATATCCAAGATGTACAATTTAGCAAAATTTCAAGATGCATAAAACACTTCATGAAAAGTGCGTTGCTGGCTCTCGGACTATATCTTCCACATTCCAAAGGCAATGATTTGTTGGCCTTCAACCGATCAACGGTTTATTCATAACTGTATACTCCTCTGCAAAGAAGTGCAGTATAGCTCAGACTGAATTGTGTATTTAAATTTACCACACCGATACTCTTGTCTTCATAATTTCTTTACTGGCTAATAAGGTTCTGAGAAGGACAGTGAAACGTTAACTCATGATTAATAAGGTCCTCTATTCATTGGAATTAAAATGTTTCGCATTTGTTGTCTTATTAAGAGGAACTCCATTTACTTAGCCCGTCGGATTTAAGATGAAATGAAATGAAAACGTTTTATTCCCATTCGGGTCCAAATGTGTCTTGCGCACCATTTTACATTCCAGACATTGGCCAAATCAGGTTGTCTAGTCTATTATTACAGTCCAGGCAACGAATGATTAGAAACAGCTAAAGGTGGAAATTTTTGGAACACAATTTTGGACTTCGTAACTTTGTTTGGGCTGGATAGGAGGTGAACGTATCAAAAGTCTTCGCCCGTAGCCTTTCTGCCGGGGGGGGGGGGGGGGCTCGGAAACCCTGCATCCTAGCGACATGACTATCATATAACAAATGAAAGCTAATTAAATTTCTTCTACAAGTTCTATTCAATAAAGTGTTTCGAGATATCTTTAGTTTTCGAAATATCCGCTCTTGAAAGTCTGTCATTTTGGGGAAAAACACTTTTGCCTCATATTTTTTTCTCGTTTTGACCGGATAACTCTTAACTCTTCAACGATGAACCCAAAAAATAAATAACGGTTATAGGGTTGTAGATTATTGCATTCCCTTCAATAATATATATTACTTTGCTATTTTCTGTATTTTCCTTCAAAAGTAAAAATAATTTCAGTATCCATCTTGAAATCTGAAATTTAGCGACAATAGTCCAGGCAACTAAGAGTTATAGATGGAAATGTTTGGAACACAATTTTTGACTTCATAACTTTGTTTCAGCTAGTTAGGAGGTCAACATATCAAAAGTCCTCGCCCGTAGCCTTTGTGCCGGGGGAGGGGGGGGGGGGTTTAGAAGGTCCCATTTTTCGGGTTTTAAAATAAATTCCGTTTATATGGTTGTAAAGCATTGCATTCCCTTCAAGAATATAGATAACTTTACTATTTTATGTATTTTCCTTCAAACGTGAAAACTGGTTTAGTGTTCATCGTGATATCTGGCGACAACTGTCGACCAATGAACCTTTCAATTTCTCACCATTTCCAGTCCAAAATATACTCCATTATGCAAATATAGTGAGTACTGGACGTATAAATAGCACAATATACAATTTTGGGCCCACTGACCTGTTATTCACACTCAATTAGATAAGATCTTGTCCATTATATTGGCAATGGTTTTGCTAAGTTCATGTGAGTACGTATATAAAGTTTGAAAGAAAATACATAAAATTGAAAGTTGATTAAATTTCCTACAAGTTCTATAACCGGAATTTATTTTTTGGGTTTATCGTTAAAGCGTTAGTTATCCGGTTAAAAGAACAAAAAGTGTGTTTTTTCCCAAAATTGACACATTCAAGAGTGGATTTTTCGAAATCTAAAGATATCTCGAAAAACCTTATTGAATAGAACTTGTAGGAAATTAAATCAGCTTTCATTTGTTATAGAATGGTCATGTCGCTAGGACCCACGGTTTCGGAGATATAAGTGAAAACCCGAAAAATGGGACCTTCTAAACCCCCCCCCCTCCCCGGCACAAAGGCTACGGGCGAGGACTTTTGATATGTTCCCCTCCTATCCAGCCCAAACAAAGTTACGAAGTCAAAAATTTCAATCTATAACTGTTCGTTGCCTGGACTATTAGGATTCTTACAATTTTATGTTATGAGTAATGATTTCGGGCCCTCAAAAATGGCGGGACCTTCTGGGGAAAGAGCTGGCAATTCTTTTAGTGCTTCTTTCAGGTTTCGGGGTTTCCGCGGTTTTCTCATTCATTTTAGCGCGTTTCCTCCCTATCCCCATAGAGAGGAACTCCTCTTATGAGGTTGACCTGCTGACGCAACCCGAGGACAATTCATGTTTCAAATCACGAAAATAACTGTGGTTCAAATTTGTATGAGTATGTATGTATGTATGTTTATGTGTATGTATATGTACATGTATGTATGTATATATATATATATATATATATATATATATATATATATATATATATATATATATAAATATACAATATATATATATATATATATATATATATATATATAAATATACATATATATATATATATATATATATATATATATATGTATATTTATATATATATATATATATATATATATATATATAAATATACATATATATATATATATATATATATATACATATACATATAAAATTTGTTTATGACATTTTGTAGCTACAATAATAATAGAATTGGATGTCAAAAATGGACGAAAGTATATATATTCGTCAGTTCCCTCTCCCCACGTACAAGAACGCATGGGCGTATATAGGAAATAATTTCGGGAGGGGCTGGGAAAATTTCGGGGAGGGGCTGAGACCGTTTCCGGGGTATGGAATATGAAAAATTTAGAATTTGGAATAGTTTTAGGCAACTAAAACGCTATTACACTTAAAATAAACTATTTTTTATTAACTAAGTGATCTTATTTAATTTATTTTTAAGGTTTTTATGACATATTTTTACCATCAAATGAAAATTCCGGGGGGGGGGGCTGCAGCCCCCCCTTATATACGCCCATGCAAGAACGGTCCGTTTGTACGCCTCCAGGTACACATTTTTACAGGCTCTTTAGCGTAGGAAAACGAATGAACCCATTTCCAAGGCGATATCTGTCACCGTTTTAAAGAACTTTGAATATACTTGTTAGAAGAATACAAATATTTTCAACGCCAGAATCCAGTCTCAGAAGACACTTATGGGGGGGGGGGAGGATGAGGTTGGCGGTAATTACATTTATTAATAATTTCTAAGCCTAAAATAAGAAGTTATTTCATAATTAATTATACTCCATTAGCAAAATATAAATTATTCAATGAATTAATTTTTGGTGCGTAATAAGACAAAATTTACGCATGCATGGTATTGGATCAATGAAATAGAACTAGGGGACTTAGAGAACGGACGTTGGAGAGATAGAAGGGTTCTAAAACAAGATGAAATCCATTGTCTCTGCAGAAGCCAAAGAACTCCATGATTAACTCATGTCATGGTCTAGAGAATTGGTTGACGAATTGCTCCACCTTTAATTACTCTATTCTAATAGGAACTAGCAGAGGCTGTATTAGGATGTTGTTATTGCTTGAAGGCAATACTAGTGGCGAAAGGAAGAAATTTATCCCGCGGATCACTCGGTGCATGGAAAAAAGTCCGTCACGCAGGAGCTGCATAACTAAGCACTTTCCTCAGAATTTGGGTAGTGTAGACTGCTTTCCAGAACAATTTGCTTAAAATATCCTACATAAATAAAATAAAAACATGAATAGTTCTCTTTTAATTTTGTAATGACTAACTGATAAATTATTAATTTGCTTCCAGAGTTATGTTTACACATGGTACCTACTACACTACGTAATAAATACAAAATCCTCATATTATCGTATTTTGATCTAACGCAGGAACCGGATACAGTCCCTCTAGCGCTCCTTGCGGCGCCTTTGTGAACCTATGTCTGGCTGGCTTTTCTATTGAAGTATATTACAAAGTAAACCCCCCTTTCCGAATGACCGATTCAGCTCATTTTTACAACACTTCTTTCTCATGAGTTACCCACGACGTATACCGCGTTTCGTTACAATCCAGCAGAAATTACGACCAGTATGAGTATATTAGTAATTTGGGTCCGGAGTAAACCCCCCCTCCTAATGAACCGATTTAGTTTATTTTTACAACACATATTTACCTGTAGATTACCACTACGAATGCCGAGTTTCGTCGAAATATACCAAAAATCACGGTTGGTAGTGGCGAATTGGTATTGTGGGTCTGGAGTAAACCCCCCCCCCTCCTAATGAACCGATTTAGTTTATTTTTACAACACATATTTACCTGTAGATTACCACTATGAATACCGAGTTTCGTCGAAATACACCTAAAATCACGGCTGGTAGTGGCGAATTGGTATTGTCGGTTCGGACTAACCCCCCCCCCCTCCGTATGAACCGATTTAGTTTATTTTTATATCTCACTTTTCTCTTTATATTACCAGTACGAATACCAAGTTTCGTTGAAATATAACAAATATTACGGCTGAAATGGTCAAATTAGTGTTTTGGGTTCGGGGTAAACCCCCCCCCCTTCCGGTGGACCGATTTTGGTGGTTAACGAACTCGTTCAATCGTTTGCTAATTGAATGCTATATACCAAGTTTCGTGACGAAAAAACAAAAACTCTGGCCGCTATCGTGTTAACAGACATATATATATATATATATATATATATATATATATATATATATACATATATATATATATATATATATACATATATATATATATATATATATATATATATATATATATATATAAATTTTAACGGGGGTCATTTTCGGTGTCTACTAGGTAGGATCGATAAAGATTTGAAGAAATTTTTCAAAAATTCCGTCATGAGTCCAACCTCAATAGCTACTTTCCTTCGGAGGAAAGTGCTAAAAGTCTGCAACGTAGGAATTCAGCGTGTTTCAACCATGGGTGTATATAGAAAATAATTTCGGAGGGGGCTGGGAAAATTTCGGTGGGGGGGCTGAGTCCATTTCCGGTGTATGGAATACTAACAATTTAGATCTTGGAAGATTTTTAGCCAACTTAAACGCTATTACACCCAAAATAGAATATGTTTTATGAACTAAATGATTTTATTAAATTTATTTTAAGGGTTTTATGAAATTTTTACCGACCAAATCAACATTTCGGGGGGGGGCTGCTGCCCCCTCAGCCCCCCCTCATATACGCCCATGGTTTCAACATATATAATGTTTTTATATCTGACACGATTTGGAAAGCGTAGACTACAAAGTTTTAATATTCCACCGACATTTAAACATAATGAGATGAAGATAGTTTGCTTTTGAGGTGATAAGAATTGAAGGAATGGTTGGGATTCGGCTAGGGGCGTATAAAGGAAATAATTTCGGGGAGGGGGGGGGTCTGGAAGCATTTAGGGGGTATTTAATACTCGCAATCTAGAACTGGGAATAGTATTCTGAACTAAGTGATATTATTTAATTTATTTTTAAGGTTTCGAGGACACACTTTTGCCGATGAAATCAAAATGTCGGAGGAGGGGGGTTGCAGCCCCCTCAGCCCCACCGTTATATACTTTCATGGATTCGGCTAGGAGAAAACGTCGGATTTTCAGAAGAATCTATTTCAAACGTAAGATCGACACAAAAATTGTTAACATTATACAAAGGCAAGTGAAAAATATTTTTGTAAAGAACTTCGTTAAGAGTATGGACATTTTACCAAAACAAAAATGCAAATGACATAAGTACAGGTAAACAGGGAAATAATGATATTTTTAATCTTTAATAATAACTAAATCATAATGGTATGTAGTATTTTCGTTAGTTAATGTTGTATTTTAGTGACATTTTACCTTGTTTGATAACACAGCCACACAAAAAAATTGTTTGGACCCAGAGACCAGACCATGTGTACTATATGTTTTTGGGGTCGCTGAATCCGAATCCGGGGTCATATCCCGCATGGAGGGTCATATCTTTTTCCAAAGCATAGATGACACTTTAATTAATATTTAGGCAAATTTATTTTAAAAAAGTTCGAAAATAAATTATTAATTTATTAATTTATATAAAGACGTTTATTTAATTTACTTCAATTGATACATTGCTCGAATCCATGGCGCCCCCCCCCCGAAATTAAAAATATTATAGTGTAAAATATCCTAAATATTGCGAGTTTTGGGGCATGAGTCTTAAAAAAAATGCAGGGGTTTTTCTGACCCGGGATTCGGATTCAGCGACATAAAGTAAACATGTTCTGATTCTATGTGTCCGAACTTTTCTTTTTTGTGTGTGGCTGTGTAATTTCTCCATACTCTTAACTAGGTTCTATTAAAACTATTGTTCACTTGTGTTTTTATAATATTTTGTTACTTATTGGACACAAAAATGTTTGGTTAAGCGATATTTATGTGTGGATTTAACATATTGTTTTTAATTATTCTATTTGATAATTCTGTAATTTTGTTTTTAAGCTGAAGAAGACTGCCAAAGAGTATGCTGAAACGGTCGAAATATAGATTTTCTGAAAACCTGAAAAAAAAATGTATTTTTTTAAAATGTAAATTAAGCGTAAAGTGTAAAGCTGTATTCTGTAATGGAATGTATTACGGAGAAGGAGTATTAGTACTTTACAGATTTTACTCATGAGTTTAAGACCTCTTGAGGGCGAGGAAGACTTACGACTCCTATTTCGATATGAAGGGCTCCTCAAAGAGTGACTCATTCAGAAAGGGCAACAAAACAACAAACATCCAAGGAGATAAAACAGTCTAATGGATCTCTTATCTAAAGTGGGCTTCCAAATCGTGGCCATGATTAAACAAATGGTGTCTCGAACAAACTACCACTGCTCATCAAGTTCATTGTACTGTAAATATTAGTTTTCGATGGAGCTGTCCTTCAGAATCCGAGTTATTCATATATAGCAGTTTAAATTCAGCCACAAACTCTTAAGAAATGTTGAATAATAATTTTAAATCAATAGCTTTATAACAGTACTGCCATTCAAATATATTAAAGCTTATGACATGGAATCCCTAGATTTAATAAAATAGGACCTGAATTATTTAAAGAACCAATTCATATATTGAAACATTAAAATATATGTGCATGGATATATATATATATATATATATATATATATATATATATATACATTAACAATAAAAGAATCATTATTAAAGAAGAACAAATATGTCTTCTAATATGGTCTTCCAATGGCATTAAACAAGAAATTTCGTTTGAGCAATGACAACATACACTGCAAACCTCCAACTTAGTACTAAATGATAGACAAATAATGTCTTAACAAAACTTTGCCTAACCAAAATTCGTTTACCCAAAACAACTATTGCCTGTAATATCAGCCAAGCCCTTCTGTGCGGCGCGCCTTACCGCAATTTCGACGATGGATCCTTACCGGAGTAAATAATGTTGATATTCAGTCCCAGTCCTAAGTTGCAAGAGTTACTACAAATATTATTTTATTTAAATTTTAACGTCAATTTATAATTGACAGCGAATTTTAGAGGAAATTATCTATTATTATTCAAAATAGAAAAAATAAATCAAGGAAAATATGCAGTTAATAGAATGAATTATAGATAGTTTCGTGGTATAGGTAAAAACTAAATTAAGAAGCATATTTAACGGAGTATAGGAAATATTTATTGTTCAATAATTATTTCTGTATCGTTTATCGATTATATTCTGAGGGCTATGTAATTGGAAATATGTAATTTGTAACAGTGAAATTTATATTAGCAGTGAAAGATATATCCATAGACAAACAAATATATATTTTTTTTTTAAATAAATGTTTATTTAAAATCTGTACAATTTATATAGTACAATAATTAATTGTGCTCGTCTTGTGTACATTCAGTGAATAGTATATGGAAGGAGCCAATCATTATTGGCACTTCCTAATATATGCTAACATTCATATTTTCACTGTTTTTAACCGCTGCTGGGGTAGCTGGTCACGGGACCAGCCTCCTGGGAAGGTCTTTAGCATGGGGTCCGAGTGGATAGGACCTCTAGGATTTAGATGGGATGACAATTTGGAATGAAACGTTAGGAATCTGGATGTTGCGAGGTCTTTTACGAAGGGGATATTTAGGTCGTTGTGTAGGGTTTTGTTGGAGACATAAAAGGGAGCATTAACTATTCTACGAAGGATTTTGGATTGGAATGGTTGTATTCGTTCTATGTTTAAGTGTTTTGCTGTTCCCCATAAATCAAGTCCGTAAGTCCTTCTTACGGTCTGATTATAGTTTTGTATGTAGTAAGTTTGATGTGTGTCGTAAGCTTTGAAGTAGGTCCAAGTAGTCGTCGTAAGAGTCCAAATCTCCTTTAGACAAACGAATATACATATAAGATTCATGAAAATGTGTACTGCTATCGTTGAGCTGGGTCTTTACGAATGGCGCAACAATGGTAATACGAAGTTTAATTGTTTGATCAAAAATCTCAATTATGATTACAAAATTTAGTCAAATTTTGAATACACAATATATTAAGCGTCTTCAGATATTAAATGTATATGACGATGTACAAGCTAAATTATACTATATTTCGTCTAAGCTGTAAGCTTTATCTTATCATAGAATAAGACGAAATAAAAAAAAAAAAAAAAAAACATATTATAGAAAAGGTCTTGGCTGCCTCACAGAGGATGGATCCTTAGTAATCTCTATGTAAATTAATTCAGAAGTGGTCTCCTATGAGAAAATTCTTGTGTGCAATGACTCCACACAATGAAAGTCAGTTAACGGGATTCCAAAGAGGTTTTCACATTCAAGGATCGTGCATTGGAGTTGAATCACTTGCTCTCTTATCCAAATAATAATAAAAATAACTAATTCCAAAACGTAATCTGAATAAACCAATTAATAATTGTGTAAAGAGCTACGTTCAGAGATCGCCTACACAACCTTTTCGGGTGAACCGCCTGCGTATCGGAACCCTTAAAGCAAGCTAAACACGATTCAGGCAGGCCTGTCAGTTAGACCTGAACAGTCCACCGCTAAGCCAGGCACCTGATCGTGTATATATTCCGGCCGGTCTCTCAGTTAAGACTATTCAGGCGGCTGGAATATATACGTTCAGGCGACCGGCTTTTCGGCGGACAGTTCAGGTCTACCTGACAGGCCTGCCTGATCGTGTGTAGCCTGCTTTAGCTAAAATTAAAAATATGCTGGAGAATAAAGAAACAACAGTGTATGCTATCTAGGCGCGTGAACGAATAAGTAGAATCTATAACATCTTTTAGTCCGCTCTCCAGATTCAATAAATCCGTTTGTGTAAATGAAACACAATAAGAAGAATAAGTATTTACGTAACATTGGAGTAAGTAAACTTTATACATTGCACATTACATTTAAAATGTTTATTCAAGCTAATCGCATAGCTTTAATCGTACACTTTTGTTCCAAAATGAAACTTATCAAAATTAAATTCGAATCAAACTCGTATCATAAAATATACTTCCCAGAGAAACTGCTTAAAGAAATATACACAAACTAATTGACACAAATACAAAAACTCCAACTCGCAGGTACTGATTCATTTTTGCGTGTATCAGTTCTTATCCCTAGTGTCATTTTGTTTTGATGTTGAGTGGAAAATTTGAAAATCCACTCCAATGAAATCTCAAAGAAAAGAGATATTTTAAGCGCCGCGATGCGCAGGAAATTGACAGTAGCCAACTTAAAGCGGAAATTCCAACACATCTTTCCCATTATTTGAGCACGATGTGTGCCAAGTTTCATTGCATAGAAGGAAACATTACGGCCATTATAGGAAAATTAATAAATTCATTCCGGTGTAAATCCCTGCTCCGAATGGAGTTAACGAACTCATCCAATCTTTCGTTTTAGGAATTTTGTATGCCAAATTTCGAGGCGAAAGAACTAAAGAGGAGTTACTCCAAGAAGTAATCTACTCGAATATTACACAGATTGAGGTATTTTATGTTTTGGGTATTTGGTTTAAATGGTACTATTAATTTTAACATCCTTATATTTAGTACACACTTATCGTTACCAGCTGTTTTCAGTTACATTAACTGTTTTATGATTGCTGACTAAGTGTAGATAATTTTAAATACTAAAATTTTACAAGATCTTATAATATGTCATAAAGAACTCATCTCATCCTAAATTCTAAAAGATGCACAATTATAACTTGGCTTGTATCCGACCAATATTTCTTTTTCTTCAAAAAAGAAGCAAGTCTGAAGAGAGGTAATATACCACCAACAATATGGCTAACCGCAGACCTCCTCAATGCTGAACAACCGCAAAGAACAAAAAAAAAACTCCTACAAAAATTAGCACGCGACTTGCTTCGATGCGTGACCCTCTTGTTACTCGTGTCCAATCAAAAACCCCTATTTCTAAGACTGGAATAAGTATAATTGAATTTTCCGCGCTGTAATATCCCGTCAAAATATAATTAAAGTCTTATAAGTAAATACCACTAAGACACACAATAAAGTACAGTAATATCACACATAACGCACAATTTTAGCCCAACCAAACTTTCTTATCTCAGGATAATTGTCAACAGATTCATACTAATTGTAAGAATATAATTATGAATACTATTATTTACTAAAATAAATATTACTTATTATTAGATTGAGTATTTTTTTTTCTTTTTTTAACGGCTCACCAACATATGGGTTATTAGCGCCGACATACATGGTCCAGCAGGGAATTTTCTCAACGGACCTAAATGAGAAAAATTCTCGCTTCAGAAGGTACTCGAACCTCCATCTCTCGCATGATAATCCAAACCGTTAGCCATTGGACCACGGTGAGATCCATTCATTATAATCAATGGGTCTCCTAAAAATTATTAGTGTTATTAAAATTGTACTTTTATTTTATTACTCACTACTTAATATTTTTTTATTTTTAATATTAATATTTGTTTTATTTTACTAATCAGGAGTAATTAATCCATATACTATCACGTATCATTTTGTATAACTTAATTTAGGGCAAGCTCAACATTCGATCGCCTTTTCATATAATTTATCAAAGGTGTCATTAAGGAAGTTTAGAATAGAAACAGCACATTTCCCATTCAATCGAACTAGGCAATAATTTCGAAATTTCGAGCACCTCTTTCTGCTAAGCAGTTCGACCGCACGATAGCACCTCTCAGAATTGCGATAAAAAATGTTCTTATTCAATTTTTGTTTAATTATCAAACTTTGGATTAAGAAAAAAATAATTGAAATATGGGATTTCAAGAAAAACTTTCTCCATGACTATGTTGCTTTTAAATCTTTTTGATTACGATATCGTGTATAAATAAGACAGGAAGAAGTAAACTATCACAAGATAACCCCGCAGCCGTTTATAAATAAATGGTAGTTGAGTCATCTAAAGTCTTCACAAAGCCTTGGATAAACTAGAATAATAATTTAGAAAGATATCCTCTTTGTCCAATAGATAAATGTTCAGTAGAATTAATGAGTCATCATCACACTACCTAACAGAAAAGGATATATCGTCCCTACAATGTCAAACTATCGAATACGAAAAATCGGAGCAAACCAGCGAACAAACATATTCTATCTATTAATGAAGTAATATATTGAAAAATGGTCTTATGCTTTATTGAAGGCATTAAAGGCTTTTCTAAACGTGTTAGAGTAGGGACAACATGGACAAGCCGTATCGTCCACAATCCAAGGGCAGAGTCTCGTACACCTTGGCATTGTGAAATAAAATATAATGATGAGTGTATATACAACGATGTCGTGTCGATGATTTAAACAACAAAAAATAAAAAGCTAATTAAGCCAGAAGTAACTTTATATAGAATGTTTGGTATAATTTAAATATTCCGGTAAATGCCTAATTTCACTCTTCTGATTTTCAGGATACATCCTTATAATTATTATTCAATATTATAGCGTCCTTCGTTGGGAGAAAAAAGAAAACATTTTCGCCGCCGTAACAATTTTGGCTATTGACGAGCTCGCTAATTCTTTTAGTTTTTAAATAAATACAGAGTTTTGGCTCAACATATAAAAACTTGCAACCAATTTTATGTTAACACACATACACACGTTCCCAAAGTTTATTTATTTGGATACAAATCAGAATTACTGTTGGTGCCTAGTAGGTAAAAACGGATAATTACTTAGAGATATTTTTCAAAAAAATCATTCATAAGAGCTAAATAATGGGAGTAATACAAATTTGTATCATAAGAGTAATACAAATGGGTGATGAAGTTAATTTCCTAGTTTCACGAAAGAATCAAAATGAATTTGATCTGTTGGTCATTCACCAACAGGATTATCATTATCAATTGAAATATGAATAAATTGTTATAATAGTATTTATTCTGTCTCAATAGAAACATTTATCAATGAATCAGAAAGAATGATTGAAACTGTCTGCGAATTAGACCACTAAGCAGTAGCAACATTTTATTTTAATAGGGACGCTACCAAATAACAATCAGTAACCACAAGGAATAATTTGTATAAAGCTTTTTCTGACAGGTAATTATTAAATAAGAATCATCGGTAAAAATCAATTTTCGAAAATAAAAATTATCAAAAAGTGGTAGGAAGGGAGTTATTTCTGCAAACGAACAAATAAATAAATGGATACAATCTATTTTAAATTGATAGATGTCATTATAAAAATAATAGCTATACTGACAAAAATGTTTATTTTATTATTTCAATATGCCTCATACAGTAATAATTGTAGTTGGTACTCTTTTCTAAGATCCAGTTGGCACTACCACAGAAATTCCCAAACATCAATATCAATCAATTTTAAAGTATGAACCACAAGCCAATTGGTTAAATGATTTTTGTTGTCTACTTTTCTAATTAAAATACACAATACTGAGGGCAGCTTTGACTTAATTGAAATAAAATTCAAATTTACTTTTAAATCGAAAATTACTTCAGAACCTTTTTTGAAGAGAATTTAGTAAGATTTCGAATGGTTAATTTCCACTTGCCACGGTTTCTCAACCTTTTTCGAATTCTTTAGCAATATATACGAATATACCAAAACTTTTCATGTCATTTAATATAATATTGTTTGGCTAATAAGTCATTATTTGTCCTAATGCTTCCAAAAGCACCGTTGTCATATGTATAAAACATTTATGGTGGAAGAACGCCTTTGATTTGACCTAATATCCTTGATATAAAATCCAAGACTAATTTCAGAAATAACTTATAATGTTGTTAATAAACTTAAAGTATTTTTTTAAAATACTCACGTTCTGCAGGGCCTTGTCTTTGTCCTCGAGCTTCTGCAGGACCTGCATGAGTTGTTCCTGGGTCTGATCAAGATCGTTCTCAATGGCTTGGATCTTCTTCTGGAGTGATCTAGCCTCCTCTTCAGCCTTCTCTGCGCGCAAATTCGCGTCGCGCGCTTGCTGTTCGCAGAGAAGAGCACGATCCATCGCATTGTCCTTCTCAAGCTTCATAGCTTGCATCTTCTTCTTGATCGCGTCCATTTTCAAAGGGTGTTTGTATCACTGTAACAATCAAATACAGAAACATTAGCATTATTCGCCAGGAACACACGAAATTAAAACATTTACACAATTATTAAGATGCGTACATCTCACCCCAAGAGCAACCAGATATAAATCATAATTAGATAAATATGTGCTCTACCAGGTTTATCGGAATTTTTAATTAAGTCTTACGGAGCTAAAAATTTCAGCACGGAGTCAACGAGGAAATGAGAACATATCGTCGATACAAAGTAAAGTATCGAATGTGAAAATCACCATTCCAGAGAGGAAAAACTTTTACTCATTACTTTGGACAGTCAAATAATCGGCAGATTCGACCTTTTGACAGTGGCTACTTTCCCTTTCATTGAGTGAACTTAGGTTCGAGAGTTTGCCGTCCATCAGTCCAACAGCAATCAGTGATGTGTTAAATCAGTTCAACAGAAAAATGCGTTCTTTAACATTCGATAGTTTGCATTTGTATCGACGATATATCTTACCCACCCTCTCCTACAAGGAATTTTCCTCTACTACAACTGCTGTCCATCACTTAAATGGGTATATTTAAGATCAAAGAGGTTGATTAGTCTTTAGGAAAATGTAAAAATAATGAATAGGTTTCGTATTTTCGTCTATTTCTAAAACTTAGATGAATAAAAGTGTTGTATGCGTGATAGCCATTGAGGAAATATCTGGGAAAGTAGATTCACAATAGCCCTGAGTAAGGTACCAACCCCCCCTGATTGACTCGGGTAGTCGTTCATTTTTACGCAATTCTTCTCCCGTAAACATATTATATAATGTCTGCAAATAATAGCAACAGAGGATAAATGTTCTATAATACTATACATATAATGAAAGTCATTTAAGGAGATGAGAACGCAATGTACTGTAAATCAGATTGAACTAAATGGGGTAAGTCTGACTTGCGTTAAATAATTTGTAATAATTTTTCTGTTTTGATAGGCTGAACATTAACCCTGATATTTTGACAAACTTAGACTTACACTATTTCATTTTTTAGAAGATAAAACACAAATTCTATGTTATTATACGTATCAAAGTACAAATAATCAAAATATTAACTAGCATCATCATCAACCCTTCATTTAAAAAAATTACAAAAAAAAACTAACCAATAGGGGATTTGCGGCCGGATCCTCCCGTTTTACGCTCGGGTGGTTGGCCAATTAGGTTACCAATCATCATAACACAACCTAACATTGCCTGGATTTAGATAAATATGACCCTAAGCCGTCTGTCTAAAGCGTTAGCTCGTTTAGATGAATTAGCTTGTCATGATGAGCCGAATTGGCAAGGCAAGAGAGCTATCAGAGGAAGAATGCGGGTTAATGTTTCTAAAAAATAAAGAATTTAAAATTAACTCACGGGGCTTGTATAACGTCCTGAGCATTCAATGGCTGAATGAATAACATAAATTAATGATAGTAATTCCGCAATAATAGAAAATTCATGCAGACCTTTAACAAACCGTTGGAATGAATGGTATTTGTAGGGAAAACAAGAACTCTTCTCCAATGATAAAATCATTTTCTAAAGTCTGATGTTAATCTAAAGGTACAATTTTCCTGCTTACCTCCTCACCCGGACTAAGAAGCTATTATTAGGCATTATGAGAAGAACAGCTCTTTCTTTGGGCTTGCGAAAACTGAGAACGTGAAGCCTTCCCTAAGGATACATGTTTTCCGGTGCTCGGTAATTTTGGCTTCGAATCGAAAACAAAGGCCAATACATATTTAGGTTAGGTTGTCTTTCTCTCTTATTTAGATCGATTATATAATATAACATTAAACAAACAACAAAGAGGAACCCCAAAGACGATCTTTATTTTGTTTTGATGAACAAGAAAATTAAATCAATAAATAATAATATTAACTTAATTTTGCTTTAAAAATAAAGCCCTTCTATTTTTTTTTTTTTTTTTTTTAAATGTAAAATTATTTGCACGTTCGATATAATGTAAAATCCCATAAGAACTCCCACAAAGTACAATATCCCACAAATGTCTATATTAAACATTCTGTACAATCTGAAAACTATTAAGAGCCAACATTTTTAAGTTTACTTGGTTAATTAATTTGCATACGCATTTTTTTCTTTGTTTATTCAAATTTATCTTAAGTGAATATACTTAAATATTAAAAAAGCTTGAACTTAAATATTACTGAAAATCCTGATAACGAATTATTTTGTTATATATGCATAATTTATTTTAGTTTTAGACCATTTTGGTGGTTCAACCTTTTTCGTTATCAGCAAACAAGGTAAAAATGAAGTCATGTTTCTTTGTTCTGCCCATTGATTCTTCCTTGTGTGTAAGGTCAACGATGCTAAATAAAGTAAGTTAAATATATAATATAAACAATTAACATACCCCGTCTCGCAGGAACTGCGCAAACTCAGCATATTCAAACGCAACCACAATACATATAAAAAGATTGAAATATTTTGATTAGTTATAACCGATTCAATAATGTGAAAAAAATGTCTTCCCTAATTTCAGTGCTCCAATTTTTCTATTTTTTTTTTTTTTAATTTACTTGATTTTGATCTCTTAAAGAAAAAAAAACTGAAACATGTTGGCCAAGAGGTTCCAGGAAGAGAGAAGGTATGAAAACAAGAACAGGGAAGATAGAAAAAACAAATATTTTTGCTGTTCCAAGCAATACTGTAAAATGCTTCGTAATTGTTTATAATTATGGGCCTCGAATGGTTCTATATAAAAGATTGAACTGATAAAACTGCCATAAGCGTTTCGAATACAACCCCCCCCCCCCCGAAAGAGTTGTTTTACTAAAAACGAAATATTTCAAATGAATTTAAAATAAATTAACACTTAGTAGGGTTTTTGGACGAATGTTGTCCCTATTTTTAGCACATAGCGAAGATAGGAATATAAATCAAAAGAAACTCGATATATAATATTCCCATTACATAAGAAAGGACGAGTTCGTCGCTCAGTAAAATTAGTTCATTAGCTGAGGGGGTTTAATCTAGACCAAATTATGAAATATGCTCCTAGCGGCCATGATTTTTCTTTTCTTGATGGGAATCTCGCTATGTAAAATCCAAAACTGTCAAGAGAACTGCATGGTGGAAATAAGAGAATTAGGTAAACTTGGCTGTATTATGAAGGGAATGGAATGGAAATACTTGCAGGCGACCGTTTTCGACTTCCGGTTAGGTTTCTTCAAAACTCTTGCAAATTGAATTACACGCTCATTTTGTTTACGATTGTAATAGAGGACGCAGTAGAAAATAAAATATATTTACAGACATGAGCAGTTTTTGGATCTTCTTATATTTTCGGAAATAGCTCTAAAATAATTCAGAAATTTATTACACATTTAAACATATTATCTGGGTATAAGGCAAAGAGTTAATAATGAAAATAAAATAATAATTATAAAAATTTGGATTAAAATTCTGTCTATTTTAAGTAATAAGTAAGCTATTTGATATTAATTTTTTTTTTTTTTTTTTTTTTTTTTAGAATTTATTGTGCGTCGACTACAATGGCCTTTAGCACAATAAGTGATATTAATTATTTGTACTTTTACTTATATTAAGAATCTAACTTCGGGATCTTCAATTTGCAATTTATTCTTCTTTTTCTTCGGCCCTATGAACGATTTTTAGACTTTTCTTTTAATTAATAAGCGAAATTGTTAACCTGGGGTGACAACGTTCAATGGGTCAGAAGAAGCAGTCAATTGTAAAATTCCTAGCTTCACATACTGCAGCTTATATCTCCATACAGGCAAATGACCATTTTTAATATTAAACCTTTGTAAAGAAAAACGCATTAAGGCTTACCTTTCAAAGGTTGTGTATATTTTTCTATTTTAATCGGTAAAAATAGACGATAAAGTGTCAAAATAAAAAAAAAAAAATTTTATCAAAATGGCGATAAGATTATGACAGAGTAAGATCATCGTGACTGACAAAGTCTCTTTGACTGGAAAGTATGCGGGATACCTAGAAATAGAAGCGGCTTCCGGGAAGGATTAAACAAGCTGTGTGAAAGTTGTCCCATAGGAACTAGGTCAAAGTTTGATAGAGGTGGCCGATATAGGTTCTACAATAGAAAAAGAGATCTATTCATTGGTCCTAAATTGAATGGCAAATCGCGTAACAGCTCTCTTGAGTAAACTAGAAGACTACATAAAAGTCAGTTTTTTAACCAGCAAAGGTTTATTATATACAATTTCAATAACAATTATTTTGTGCGTGCATATATATATATATATATATATATATATATATATATGTTACCAGCAAAGTATATAATCAGGCAATGTATAGAATGCCTAGGCATTCTATAAAACGCCTAAATCCAGCCGGCAATGTATGAAATAAAGCGTATTTCATACTTTCCCCTTAGTAGCGCTTTAGGAAGTATGAAAGACAGAATATATGTAGCTTCTAGGAGTGAATAAGTGTCAAGAGTACAGAGTGTAAAAGAGCACAGAAAATGGAATTCTAAGTGTCACCATACTCAGCCCTGCTGCAACAAGTAGCTCTAAATATGTAAATAACGATCTCACTTAATACATTGTTTTAAATAAATTGTTCGCCGTATGAAAAGAGCTTGTTTTTAACCAATTTTTAAAGTTATTCAAATTATCTATCTTAAAGTGTATAGAGTAAACTCAAAACCTCTTTAATTTTATGCAATGCCAAATAAGGAACACTATTACAACAAATACCCTGACTATTTGATGTTGTGCACGGATGCATCTAAGGGAGATCGAGTAGGATGTGCAGTGGTATCAGATTCACGTATTTTTAAGAGCAATCTGCATGAATCTAATTCAGTATTCTCCGGGGAGCTTTATGCCATTCTACAAGCGGTAAAGTGTGCTCAAGATCATTGCCATAACAAAGTACTCGTAATAACCGACTCTCTGAGTGCTGTACAGGCCTTAACTACAGAGGACTCTTCCAATGGATTGATTCAGAGAATCCGGAAACTATGTTATGAAACAAGTCATAAAGCATATACGTTTCTCTGGGTCCCGTCGCACTGTGGTATCGAGTACAATGAATTAGCAGACCTAGAAGCAAACTGTGCTCGGTGTGAAAATGTTGCGACTGTGCACGATGTAAAAAGGTACATTAAAAATAAGATGTTGGAAAAATGGTCAGCACTTTGGCCATAAACATGCAGGAGCGAATTGCTGAGAGAAAAACGTGACACAAGACCATGGGATACAGCTTCACGTCACTCTCGGAGGGAAGAAGTCGTTCTGGCACGTTTGCGAATAGGCCACTGTGCAATAACCCACACTTACCTCCTCAAATCTCTACATTCACCCACTTGTGAAATATGCGAAATGCCTCTGACTATAGAACACATAATCATCAAATGCCTAAAGTCTTCTACATATCGTTCACGCTATAACATCCCAAGAACTCTACAGGAAGCACTACAAGATGACGAAACTACTGTCAAAAATTTGATTAACTTCCTGAAGGAGATCAATATATACCAACAAATATAACAGCTACATGTCCTGCCAATGACCCTCAAGGGTAGAGGCAGAATAATTTAAATAAATAAAGGAACAGGCATTCTATAATACCTAGGCATTTTATACAATGCCTAGGCAATGTTTCTAATATGTTGTAAAAACTAATACTTTCTATACATTGCCTAAACTGCTTAGGATGTCTGGATTTTATACTTTGCCGATAACATATATATATATATATATATATATATATATATATATATATATATATATATATATATATATATACATTTAAAAGCATTGAATATTGCTTTTGTGTTTCATTTGAATGAACCACCCTTTCATGAGAGTTTTAAGAAGCATTAAACTTGACAGGGGAAACGTAAAATATATGAAATAAAGGAAGACAATTATTTTTGACAATTATCGATACGTTTAATTTTATTACCGTAGTTGGTAAGATCGATATTTGAATTAGCGTTTCGCGTATTCTTTCATGTGTGTAAACTATTTCTATTTCTAGCCCTCTATATATTTCTTGTTCTAAAATGTGATGTGTTCGTCAGTTCCCTGTATTAAAACATGTCATAGTGCAAATATTAATAGTAAGAAGGAATGTTGTTCCCCCAAATAATAATGCAATTGAATTTCAAGTCAGTCATTCCCATTATAACTTAAGTCATACTATGTGTTAACAGCGATAAAATATTTTACCATTTTATTATTTATTTAATTATTTAATACTCTTTACTCGCAAAAGTCAAATTAATCAGAAGACATAACAAAAGTGTCAAAACGAGAGTTGAAGTGCCACATTAAAAAACCTGAAATATGGGATGAAAGGCAGACGCATCGTTAACCCCACACGTGGTACCCCCTCTGAGAAACTTGTGAGGAGCAACCTAATGTTCAGTTGTTCAATGGTAGACAACACATGTTCAACATATGTGTGCATACACATACACAGAAATATATATATATATATATATATATATATATATATATATATATATATATATATAAATATGGTGTCTTTATGAGTCCCAGTTTACCTAAATGCTAAAGCATATGATTAATGTTCTGATGTTATTTTTATTTTTGTTTTAGCGCGGTTCCTCCCTCCCCCATAGGGAGGAACCCCGCTTATAAGGTTGATACAATGAAACAATCCGGAAGTGCCGACTAGAAAATTTTGCGTTTCAGAACCCCTAGAAACCGAAAATAACGGTGGTTCAAATTTGTATATATATATATATATGTATATATTTATTTATATATATATATATATATATATATATATATATATATATATATATATATTTGTCTGTTCGCTCTCTAAATAGAAGACGAATGGTCCGATTTTGATGAAATTTGGTACAAAAATCTGTCGTCCAATTTGAAAGGTCAAGTTCGTTAACCAGCAAAATCCGCCCACTGGAAGATGGCGTTTGGGGCGAAATTCGCGCAGAAAAAATCGTAACGCTTACGTTTTTGAGTTCATAAGCTTGTAAGTACTCGTTTTATAGGCTTCTTGGGCTAGAAAAACGAATGAAACCATTTTCAAGGCAATAGCTTTAACCGTTGTCGAGAAAATTGGAAAAATAGTTTTTGAATACCGTTTTTGGTTTGGGTACTTAGAATAACGGGATTCAGTTGAAACATTATGTGCATGTTCTACTTTCATTAAAACTAATATGTTGAAAGTTATGTTACGTTTGGAGTTAAGGAAGGGTTAGAATAAAATATTTTATGAACAGACATGAAAAGTTTTGGAAACTTCGTATACTTTCATTAATATCTCGAACACGGTTGGGAAATCGTGGTAAGTGGATTGAAACTATTTGAAAGCTTACTAAATTCTCTACAAAAATTATTCTAAAACTATTTTTGATTAGGTTATGTCAATCGGAGAAATAAATGCTTAAAACTTCAAATACGTCTGTTTTGTTCTTATGAACGGGTTTTTGTCGTTCTTTTTGTAATTTTTGTCTCTTTCCCTTGGGTTTTTATTGCTTTTTATTTCTTTAATTTCTTATGTTGTATTTGTAAGGAAAATGTATGTGTGTGTAAAACAGGATAGGTAAAATGAGACCAATTTTCTGTTGTCAGAAATAATGAAAAGTTTTGGGAACTTCGTATAATTTCTTAATATCTCGAAAACGGTTGAATCTTGGGAAGCGAAAGGTTACCATTCGAAAGCTTACTAAATGGTCTACAAGAAAGGTTCTAAAGAAAGTTTTGAATAAGCGAAGTAATGTCAGCTTTGGATTTGTCGATTTCCTTCAAATGTCTTGAAACTGTCGAGGCTCCTACTCCGAGTTCTTTGGCATATTCCCTAGTGTTTTTAATTGCTTATAGTAGTCAAATGTATTTGTCAATAAAACAGGATACGTATAATTAGAATCAATATTTTGTTTGTTAGAATTCGATGATGCCGTATGAATATCTAGATTACAGTACTGGTGTTGGTTTCGTTCTTTAAAATTATTCTTGGTATTCCCTATTTTCATCTGTTACCCATAGTTTTTTATTGTTAGTAGGTTTTTCTTATTGATTATAGAATATAAATCTATTTGGCTATAAAACAGGATACGTAAAATTAGTGACAATATTTCGGAGATTTCTGAGCGAAATACTTTTAAGATTTTCTACCACCACGAACGGCTTTTTTCCTCTATTTTTATCCACTAGATAGGCTTTATTTTGCATATTATTCTATATAAGTTTTATTCAGCAGGGGATTCTGATGAAATGTCGTGTTTTTGCTGTGGATTTTAAATACAATGTATCTAAGATTGGATAACATTAGCGAGTCTACATAGTTAAGAACCGACGACGGAGGATTACTTCTTGCTATGATTTAGTCTACATGTGTATATTAAGTCCTAAATCCAAAAAATAAACTTCACAACGGTTAGATACTATGAGCTTATATGGCGGTTCAATGCCCGTAGAACACAATGGGGCCGCAGGAAATTTACCTGCTAAGAGTTAATCCTCAAGAGCTGTAAATATACCCCAGGTATCTGCCGACACAAATACAAAGCCTAGGCGGAGAGCACCCCAAAAACTCAGATCCAAACATAAGGTTATATACTAAATATTCATAAAGACTACTTAGTTGTAAACCGATTCATCAATTAGCAATCAATAATTTTCAACAAAGGTTATATACTAAATATTGATAAAAAGTATTTAAGTAGAAAAAAATCAATATTCCACAAGACTTGTTTTTGGTCCATTTGTGTCTACTCCGTAGACTTAATTAGGTATATTATTCTATTGTAGTTGGGCAACTAAACTTTGTTTTATTTTGTTAAATAAAGTTTTTTTTTTTGACTTGTTATTCGTCAAGACTTTTATTTGTCCTTGTGTATTTACTAGATACGTTTTATTCGGCATATTATTCTATATAGGCTATATTAGGCAGGGTATTCTACTCAATCTTGTGTACTTCTTCTTGATCCTTCTGTACATGGGCGTATATAAAAACAATTTCGGGGGGGGGCTGAGACCATTTCCAGGGTATGGAATACTAAATATTTAGAGCTTGGAATAGTTTTAGGCAACTAAAACGCTATTGCACGTAAAATAAAATATGTTTTATGAACTAAGTGATCTTTAATTTATTTTTAAGGGTTTTACGAGAAGTTTTTATCATCAATTCAAAATTTCGGGAGGGGCTGCAGCCCCCTCAGCCCCCCCCCTCATATACGCCCATGCTTCTGTATCCTCTAGAAAGGCTTTATTAGGCATATTTTGTATTGATTTATAGAGCTTTGCTTTAGAATGAGAGCCAGATTCTGTAATTTCCGCTTCTGTGTAAAAGTTAGCTACTGTCGGTGTCCCTGACGCCTTAATATCACTTTTATTCGAGATGTTCGAGAGGATTTTGACAATTTTCACGAGATATATAAAAAAAATAAGTTTATTTCTTTTCTAAGCTTATCAAATGGCACTAGGGACATGAACGGAACCGCGCTAAGATGCTGCAGTTCCTGCGAGTCGGACTTTTTGAATTATTATTTCTTTTACATTTTATTTTACTTATTTTTTACATTTTCTTTTCATATCAATTTACTTGGTTTTATATTTTTCCCAAACTTATATATAAGATTATTATAATTTGTTCATAATTTAATTATTATATTTATAACTCTAAACGTTTAAAAGCTGACGTTTCCATGCACACATTCATTCTTACAAATCGCCATCGCTACGGTCTTGCAAGAGAAATAAATAATGTTCTGAAAGACCTCAATTCAAAACTCGGGCTCACACTAAAGATTTTATCATCTAGTGTATTCGGCCGAGGCTTAGATTCGGGGCTCCAGATCGTCCCTAGGCCCCCATAGCTTTCGATTAATTTGTGTAAGGGAAAAGGGGAAAATCAGGCTCTCGTAGTATAGTGCTGACCACTTTCTCTCCCTAGTTCGCAGCATGGCATAGAATCAGATATTTCCGTAAAAAATATATTTAACGGTAGATTGATTGAAATGTGTAGGAACTACGGCGAGCAATTAAATTAATTATTTTTTAGTGTTATAAACTTTCAATAGTTTACTCTTCGAATCCCTGACTACACTATATGGAGCAGTTAGTAGGATGTTCTATTTGAATTATCCTCTACTGTACAATATATATATATATATATATATATATATATATATATATATATATATATATATATATAAAATAACAGATGACATCCTGTACAGGTTACGATGCGAAAAAATTAGCAATTAAAAATTATCCAATGAGTTACTTATCTACTATATATATATATATATATATATATATATATATATATATATATGTATGTATGTGTGTGAGTGTGTGTAATATGTAATGGGAGCATTTCTTGTAAGAGTTACGGTGTGTATGGGCTTGGACGATAAAGCCAGCAATCGTTAATAATTATTAACGATTATAACACTGTTCAGTGTTATAATCTTTCAATAGTTTACTATTTAAATTACCCAGTACATAGCAAGGCGCAGTCGGTAGGATATTTTATTTATATATACGTGTGTATATGTATGTATGTATATATATATATATATATAAATATATATATATATATATATATATATATATATATATATATGCATGATAAAACTGTATTTGCCTATGTTATAATAAAATAATAAATAAATAAAAAATGTAAGTCTCGATACTTTTAACGAAGGATAAGCGTAGACTAATATAGTATAACATAAATGGCATTAGAATAGCGTGATAAGCAAGAAGTTAGGGTACCTTAAGAATAAATTCAGGTGGTTTGGAGTTGTAAATGGTAGAATGTTGCTGCCGAACCGTGTACTCTTGAAGATGACGACGCACGGAATTATGGCTGAGAACTAAGCAGGACTAGCAGAGGTATAGCCCAGAGTGTGGATATAGCTGGAACACCTTGTCCTACTTCGGTCAGGTGGTACACCTGGTGAAGTACTCGCAGTACGTCGACGGAAAAGCACCTTAAAGGGCGTTTTGTGTAATGAATACAGAAGCAATAAAGGAAATACCTGTTATAAAACCCGGTATTATCTGATCGACTTAAATAGTGCATAACTCCCCTCGTGGCTCCATACTGATCCCGTCTCGTACGCAATACTACCCCATCTGGTACCAGAGATGGGCATAATTTTATTTATAAATAAAAATACGAATTTATTCGTACTTCATATATTTGTGAATACATATATAAATAAATTCGTATTCATAAGTGTGAATACGAATTTATTTTTATTCACATATATTAAATATAAAAATACAAATAAAATTTTATTCGCAAATTTTTCTGCGAATAAAAATAAATTCACAGAAAAAATTGTAAATAATCACAAAAAATGTGAATATTTACAAAAAATAAAGTGATTACAAAAAAAATCACATTAAAATATACGAATAAAAATTTATTCACATTATAATTTGTGAATATAAATTTATTCACAATAAAATTCGCAAATAAATCATGAATTTATTCGTATTACGATGATATTACGAAAGTTATTGAAGGTGATTTTTTTTTTTTTTTTTTTTTTAAGGGGTTAACGTCTAGGTTATTAGCGCCTAGACTTTTTGATTACCCCGAGTCCGCCGCAGGACCACCAGCCAAGCTGCAGGGACACAGTTTGTCATCTGTACCTCCATAAAAAAAAAAAAAAAAAAAAAAAAAAAAAAAAATCACCTTCAATAACTTTCGTAATATCATCTTAATACGAATAAATTCATAATTTATTTGCGAATTTTAATGTGAATAAATTTTTATTCGTATATTTTAATGTGATTTTTTTTGTAATCACTTGATTTTTTGTAAATATTCACATTTCTTGTGATTATTTAGAATTTTTTCTGTGAATTTATTTTTATTCGCAGAAAAATTTGCGAAAAAAATTTTATTTGTATTTTTATATTTAATATATGTGAATAAAAATAAATTCGTATTCACACTTATGAATACGAATTTATTTATATTCGTATTCACAAATATATGAAGTACGAATAAATTCGTATTTTTATTTATAAATAAAATTATGGCCATCTCTGTCTGGTACACATACCCATTTCAAGGACTTTATAAATGGTGCATACTAAGGTATAGTTTTTTCTGCGCCCTATCACCATCTATCAGAACTATTAAAAACTATTTTATTAGATATTATTTATTTAAATTTTAACGTCCATTGATTGTTGAGCTATTAAAAAAACATTTTACAGAAAAACGTTCACATATTTACTTTTTAGAAAAACTAACCCACTAACATCGTATTCTATACAGTGGTTTAATAAATTTAAACCCCAATAGCATTAAACCATATACTAAATCTAATGGAACCTAACTGATATTTACTACATCTAAAGCGAAAATAAGTTACGCAAAAATGTCATATCTTATGTTACTGATATGATATATTTTGATATCATCGATGATTGTTCTAATACTGTAAAAACTGGATGTACGTATGATTAATTTTATAAAAAATTCTCAGCATAAAAAAATGCAATGGGATATAATAAAATTACGAGAGATACAAAAACTAAAAATTTAATTAATAAATGTGTTGAAAAAGAATTTCATTTCAATATAATGAAAGGTCGTTCTTTCAGATTTAGATACAGTTCCATACGGTTGTTAAATCACTCTTATAAATCTTTCAAATTTGAGCCCAATTTTCAAAATTTACTCACATTTTTTGGTTGTTGCTTTTTTCAGAGGTTGACTCAAATCTAGACATTCTTTTAAAAATTTCATGTTTTTTTCAATAATAATGAATAGTTAACCCCATTTATTTTTGTTTTTTTTATATATAGAAAATTTACTCAAAATTTAGGTATTTTTTGGCCTACCAAATTTTGGCTAAAATAACTAAAAATAAACACCGATACTTCTACTTCTGCTACATGGGCGAATATAGAAAATAATTTCGGGAGTGGCTGGGAAAAATTCGGGGTGGCTGAGAACATTTGTGGGGCATAGAATACTAAAAATCTACAACTTGGAATAATTAGCCAATTAAAAGGCCAATAAAAACTATTTTACCTGAACTAAGTGATCTTATTTAATTTATTATTTAGATTTTTATGATATTTTTTTACTGATTTGGGGGGTGCTGCAGCCCCCTCAGCCCCCCCTTATATAGGCCCATGTTCTGCTACCCTTACATCGTAAAACAGGGTGTAGCTTCAGATAAATATGTCGTCTGTCTGAAACTTTAGCTCCTTAAGATAAATTAACTTTCCTTGTGTGTGATATGGTGCCCGAAGCATAATTGGCAAGCATCGAGTGTAAAAAATGAGATTTAGGGCAAATCCCCGCGAAAGAAAGGAATACCCATGGAAAGAGTGCTCGGCTAAAAGCTAATCGAAAGACAAGAAGAGTAGATACATCGTGATAGTGTAGTAGTAGATAGATCGTGATAGTGTCTACGATACCGCGAATAGGCCTTTCTATGCTCATTCACTCTCATTTAATGGCAATAAGAAATGAACCAGCAAGTCGAATTTGCAGCACAGTTTGGATTGTGATGCTAACAATCATACAACTAACCGCAGTGCAATGACAGGAAAGACTTAAACTGAAAGTAGTTAACGTTAAACATCTACAAAAAAAATACCTACAAGAAATTATAAAACTTAATCAAACAGTTTTCTACATCAACAACTAATTTTATTCTCTGAATTTCTTTAATTATCACAATTTTATAGCTCAAACCCCCCAATGTATCATCTCATCAAATTTGATGCAGCAGTGGAAATTGGAGGAGCCAATATTGTGTAGAAAAAATAAACAATGATTGGGAGCAAACGAAATATAGTTGAAACAAAAACAAAACCTAAAGCATACCAAATGCTAACATTTATGGATATGACACAATAAGATGAGGGTTCAATAATTTAGATATCACAAAATGTCATCTTCCATACCGTTGCTAAACGACGTCCGAAGTTTGTATATTTGGGTATATCTGACTTAACTAAAAAATACATCCAAAAATGTCTGCATCGTTTTCGGAATACCCATTTTAGATTATTTCAGGAAACAAAAAAAAATTCTTAATATGTTAACGTCATTCGAATAATCGTGTCAATATACATTGAAAGTTGAATATTATATAATTTAATTTTTTTTAATTAATGAAAACACGCATTAGATTTTTAGCAGTTCTTTGGTAGTAACTGGAAGACTCAAGTTATTAATCATGAAGAGAAATAAACCTGCATTCCCTTGGAATTGAAACATCGGCAGTTACTTCCGATTTGACATTGTATTAAGAAAATAGAACTTCTTTGATTGGAGATTTTTGAACGCAGGCATTGCGAATCTAGATATAGTCAAGCCGCGGTCGTTTGGTATATTAATAAAACTCCATTTTTTATGAGAAATGCGTTTTATTTCTGCCGACGTATCGGCTTGAAATTCGAGCCTTCATCAGGGAAACGAGATCTGTGGCAAGATTTTAAGCTTCTCTCGATTCATTTTGTTTGACTCAACTTGAGTGCATCACTTTTTTATTATATGGGTTTGGTAGAGGTCAAAAACGTAACGCATCTCATACGTGCGTACTCACATATTTGGGAGTGTGGCTTTTCTTTTCCTGGCAATGAATGACAACGAAATATAAAGCGTAAGTTAAGTAATGTGCATACACAAAGTTTAGTTCCTACATAAATTATGTAAATTGAAATAATAATGTAGGAGATTATAAAAAAAAAATGTTTTAGTTAGTGTATTTTTACATCCTAATTCAACAAAGCTTCATAGTTAGCGGTGATAGAAACACCGCATTGTATCTATGGACACGTCGACGTGAGACTGTGAAAGCTGGGCAGGTTGAGTCACTGGCTCCGGTGAGGGCCTCCCCTTGAGTTGCAAGGACCCTGCCATGTTTGGGCATCCTCTCCAGTCAGACCACATACCCTTTATGGACATATTTGTAAAAGTCTGTTTATCCACTCTCTTTTCCACGCACATGGTCTCATATCGTCAATTGGAACACGTGGACGATTCGCTGTTCTCTACTATCTGCTTGGACAATGCTCCACGTGTATAATTAAATAGTTCGAAGATACTTATTGACAGCGATCAAACATTGTACAATATAAAAAATATCAACTCCATACTACTTGGCATCAATTTGGGTAATTCTGTATCATAAAGGTACATCAAAAACAATAGGTTTATCCCAATGCTATTATTATATTTTGTTTAACCGGGATACAGAGCCTGAAATCCAAATAAATGTGCCCAGCCGGCTAGAAGTCTCTTGTGTGGACAGTACATAGCCTAGATGGTGCTACAACTCTCACGTCAAATGTGCTCTAAAAGATAAAAATTATTGTGTATATTTCTTTACAACCACAATGAAGCCCAAAAAAAATCTCTTAAGTAATGTACAATGAAACGGAATATTCTTTTTAAAATGGAATGATGAAAAAAAAAAGTCCGTCACGCAGGAGCTGCATAACTAAGCACTTTCCTCAGAATTTGGGTAGTGTAGACTGCTTTCCAGAACAATTTGCTTAAAATATCCTACATAAATAAAATAAAAACGTGAATAGTTCTCATTTTGTAATGAGTAACTGATCAATTATTAATTTGCATCCAGAGTTATGTTTACACATGGTACCTACTACACTACGTAATAAATACAAAAATCCTCATATTATCGTATTTTGATCTAACGCAGGAACAGGATACATTCACACTAGTGGTAGAAAGCGCTCCTTGCGGCGGCTTTGTGAACCTACGTCTGCCGGCTTTTCTATTCAAATATATTACAAATTAAACCCCCGCTTTCCGATTGACCGATTCAGCTCATTTTTACAACACTTCTTTCTCATGAGTTACCCACGACGTATACAGCGTTTCGTTACAATACAGCAGAAATTACGACCGGTATGAGTATATTAGGAATTTGGGTCCGGAGTAAACCCCCCCTTCTAATGAACCGATTTAGTTTATTTTTACAACACATATTTACCTGTAGATTACCACTACGAATACCGAGTTTCGTCGAAATATACCAAAAATCACGGCTGGTAGTGGCGAATTGGTATTGTGGGTCCGGAGTAAACCCCCCCTCCTAATGAACCGATTTCGTTTATTTTTACAACACATCTTTACCTGTGGATTAGCACTACGAATACCGAGTTTCGTCGAAATATACCAAAAATCACGGCTGGTAGTGGCGAATTGGTATTGTGGGTCCGGAGTAAACCCCCCCTTCTAATGAACCGATTTAGTTCATTTTTATATCTCACTTTTCTCTCTATATTAACACTACGAATACCAAGTTTCGTTGAAATATAACAAATATTACGGCTGACATAGTCAAATAAGTGTTTTGGGTTCGGGGTAAACCCCCCCTTCCGGTGGACCGACTTTGGTGGTTAACGAACTCGTTCAATCGTTTGCTAATTGAATGCTATATACCAAGTTTCGTGACGATAAAACAAAAACTCTGGCCGCTATCGTGTTAACAGACACATATATATATATGCATATATATATATATATATATATATATATATATAGATATATATAAATTTTAACGGGGGTCATTTTGGGTGTCTACTAGGTAGGATCGATAAAGATTTGAAGAAATTTTTCAAAAATTCCGTCATGAGTCCAACCTCAATAGCTACTTTCCTTCGGAGGAAAGTGCTAATATCAAGATAATTAAATACATCTTTAATATTTCCACTTTTTTAAACTTGAGAATGGCTTCAACAGCGAACGGATGTATAACTTTGATTAGAAGCAAAGTTAAATTCCTTTTTGAATACGTTATTAATAATTCTTCAGAGTCAAAAAGATGGTTGAGTTAGATGGCATAAATAAATGTAGTTTTAAAAACTTCATTCTTAAAATGACCTAAACATACGAGAAGAGCGGACTAAAATAATCTCACACCGTTATTATAATTAACAAACTAAAAATGTAATACATAAATTAAGTAATACAACAAGCAACCTCTTTAGGCAAACTTGTCGATCCAGCCTTCGGCTTATTAAACGTTGAAAACATAATTACAGGGTCTCATTTCCCTAACGTATTATTATACTAAATAATAGTCAATTACTGACACTACTGGTCATAGAAATCGATCTACCTTAAAAACATAAATAGTATATTACTGAATTGAAATTCAGAATATTTATTTCCAGTAAGTGAGGGCCGTTTTTTAGAACACAAAAAACAATATATATATATATGCATGTATATATATCGATAAATAGGCCTAAATTTTCGTAACATAAGATCATTTTAGGCCGAGATTTCGGTACCTTCGGATTGTGTAGACCTTATAGGCCTGTTTCCGGTAGTTAGGGAGGAAACGCGCTAAAAAAAAAAAAAAAAAAAAAAAAAATCCTAGAAAGCTGATTTCCTACGGCGGGACTATATAACAAAGTCAAAGAGAGCAATATATTACACAAGAAAGTTGAATAATTAATCTGAGTATTTATTATTTAAGGCGGTACTTATTTAAATGAAACTATTTATTTTCTTACTTAATTTATGTTTTAGATTAACGATCAGACATTCCAGCGACTATTTAGTACGGCTCACATCCTGTTTCATTCCAACTTTAGCTGCAGCTGTTTATTTAGCGGACCCTGTAAATAGCCAACCCGTTCTTCCTCTGGCTTGCGAAACCAACACATGTAATGTCGACCACGACATTCCTAGGATGTGCAAACAGCTTTTAAAAGGAAACCCCAGAATTTCCTTAGTTAGCTCTATATTTTCCTCCGGGGGGGGGAGAGATTACTTCTATACTTCTAAATGTAAATTCTTTTCTTCCATTAGTTTTAAGCATCAGTCCACAAAAATCTAGCAGAATTTCGTACTGTCGACATAAACGTTTTACTGCAGTTAAATGAGATTGAGATTAAAGATATATATACATATATATATATACATATATATATATATATATATATATATATATATATATATATATATATATATATATTTTAAATCTGTCTATTAGAAGTTCGGGATTATACCGATACAAAATTAAATAAAAATTAGTAATAGCCAGCACATCATTAAAAGAACTATTCATTTTATTTCGTATTTATATGGGCTATTTTAAGAAAATTATTCGGGAATGCAGCGTATACTTCCACCTTTTGAGGATTGTACTTAGTAATGCAGCTCCCGCTTGGCGGATTTTTAATAGAGTGGATCAATTAAACGTGATTAGTACCATGGGCGTATATAGGAAATAATTTCGGGAGGGACTGGGAAAATTTCGGGGGGGGGGGGGCTAAGACCATTTCCGGGGCATCGAATTCGAAAAATTTAGAATTTAAAATAGTTGTTTACTATACTATAGCAACTAAAACGCTATTTCACCTCAAATGAACTATTTTTTATTAACTAAGCGATCTTATTTAATTTATTTTTAAGGTTTTTATGACACATTTTTACCATCAAATGAAAATTTCGGGGAGGGGGGCTGCAGCCCCCTCAGCTCCCCCCTTATATACTCCCATGGTTAGCACGTTGTGTAATGATGAAGATAAACTAAGATTTTATGTTTCGAAACATCATAAAAGGTGGAAGAACAGAAACCAAAGAAGAACTGAACAAAAAGCAAACTTTTTCAATCCAAATAATTTTTACATACAAATAATTAGACAGTACTGATAATTTAAATAACAAGAACAATTTGGAATCATACACCAAAGGTTGTATCCAAAAGGATGTTACTCGTACTTTAAATAAACTCCCACGATGGAGGGTTACTCCAACGTGGAAAACAGGAACACCAAAGGTTGTATCCAAAAGGATGTTACTCGTACTTTAAATAAACTCCCACGATGGAGGGTTACTCCAACGTGGAAAACAGGAACACCAAAGGTTGTATCCAAAAGGATGTTACTCGTACTTTAAATAAACTCCCACGATGGAGGGTTACTCCAACGTGGAAAACAGGAACACCAAAGGTTGTATCCAAAAGGATGTTACTCGTACTTTAAATAAACTCCCACGATGGAGGGTTACTCCAACGTGGAAAACAGGAACACCAAAGGTCGTCAAAACCAATTTTTCGGAAGGATTGTTGAAGGGGCTGAGTATGAAATATTTCTTTTATGTCTTGTGTAAAAATGGATTGAACTGCTTTTGATATTTAACGCCTCAAACACAATATTATCTTGATCATTAAAAACGAGCTCTATTACTAAAATATGCGAGATATCACGTGAATACGTTGTGAGTGGCAGGTTTATATGAAACTCAATATCTGAATGACTCAAATAGCTTAGGAGTGGCACGGGCTTCGAAAAGCGTAAAATATATTTTTTGGCATATCTTGATCCCTTGGCGACCCACCCATGTTACATGATACGGCTATTTTTTTTTTAAATTTTGCATATATTATTTTAGTAACATTTTCCTTATGATTTAACTATTATTTATAATAAACGTATGAGTAATGTAAATATATTTCTATCTATTGCATGAGATAAGGATGATTCAGTATAAAGGAATTTAACTAGGAATCTAAGGAATGTAATTTTTGTTCGTAATCTAACCTTCTCATCTCTCTATTCCTCGTGATGTAGTAAAACACCCGTCACACAGGAGATGCTTAAACACAGCACATTATTTCGCAAGTTGGTTAGTCCATATCGCATTCCTGAATAATGTGCTTTAACTAACCTATATAAATAAGAAGTAACATAAAAAGCTTAGCCCTTTGATATTTATAATGAACATCAGACTAAATTATTAATTTTTTACCTAATTTTAATAAAGTGAGTACACCCTCACTCCTTATGGATCAATTTTGCTAATTTTCAAATCACTCCTTTATTTATTGTATTGCTTATTTTCAGAACACTCCTTTCTTTCATAGTGGTGAAAAATTGTCCAAAATTTCCACAGGAGTTTTATTTTAGGCAGAACATGTTCAAGTCCCATTTCTAATATCTATGCCAAGGCCCTTACCTCCTAGACTCTAGAACTTGAAGGGAAATTTAACAATTTGGTGGTTATGTAAACCTCCACTCCTCATTGACCGATCTCACTTATTTTCACAAATTATCTTTCTCATTATATGGGCACTTATTAATCTGAGGTTAGTTCCAATATAAGAAGAATTTCCACCGTTAGTTGCATATTAAAAATTTGGGTCTGGAGTAAACCCCCCCCCCCTTTTAGATGGACCAATACTTGTTATTTTAAAAGTTCTATAAAAGTTGCTATAAAAGTTCTAATATTAATAATTATTATTATAGGGATTATTAGTTTTTAGATATAAATATATTAACGTCAGTGATATTTTAGTAAGAAACAAATTCGAAGACTGATTGTGGAATAAAATTAGACTCCATCAAGCTCTCTCTCTCTCTCTCTCTCTCTCTCTCTCTCTCTCTCTCTCTCTCTCTCTCTCTCTCTCTCTCTCAAAAAAAAAAAAAAAAAAAAAAAAAAAAAAAAAAAAAAAAGAGAAGGAAAAAAAATACCCATAGGCTAAGGACAGAACAATTCGTAGAAGAGAATCAAACCAGTGAAAACAAACGTCCAATTCCTGAATTTAATAAGACACGTTACATTAAAACAAATTAAAACTATTTTATGGTTCTTTTCTTATGTACATAATTTGTCTCATGAATTCCAGATCTTACGAGTATAATAGTAATACCCGGACATATATACACATAAGCTGAAATTATGAAAGCTGAAGAAGCGGCACTTTGAAAAGTTATGGTCCCCTTTATACTCTTTTTATACGTACCTCTTAGGATTATCCTAAGCCATTCATGCATTATTCAAGATAACCCGCGTTCCTCACGTACTCGACGAAATTCTTAATGGAAGAAATAATCACAACCAATAGTAATATCGGTCAATTGTGGGAATTTTTTCAGCATTCAGGATTTCCTCTAATCTATACATGCGATTAAGTGAGCAGAATTTTGAAAAGGGGTCATATTGATTTGTCAACGTTGAAAGAGATGTTTTAGTAGGCAATGTTTTATCACTTTACGTTCAGAAATTGTCAGTAACCATTTTTTATTCGTTTCTTGTCATATTCATTTGGTTTATATATATATATATATATTTATATATATATATATATATATATATATATATATATATATATATATATATATATATACATTGATTTGGCTAGACGGAGGTGGTACTGCAACAAATAGGAACACCAAGAAAACTCCAGGTCTCTACCACTAATGATTTATTTGATTGTCATGCTTTCGGAATCTACAGCTCCATCAGCAGTGCTTCTAGTTCCTTACTGTAGGCAGTTCACCCGAAGAGTCCAAAAGCATGCTATGACAATCAAATACGTAAATCATTTGTGGTGGAGTGGAGACCTGGAGTTTTTTTGGTGTTACTATTTGATATATATATATATATATATATATATATATATATATATATATATATACATATATATATATAAAATTGCGATTTGAATATATTCTGGTGGGAACATACTCCCTTTCATGGAGAGGCTTGAGCCCATTAGAACAAACTAACGAGGTAGCTGTTTTTAAGAAATTAAGTTGGAGAGTATGAGATCGAAATTAAATAATACCATTTCCGGTGTTTGCTTATTCTGATCAGTTGAGAGGAAAACCAAATCGGGACGATCGGATCACTTAATATTCAGGCCAAAAGTAATTAATGCAGATGCAAATCTCTCTTTCTGAAGAGTGAAGGCACCCGCCAAAGAGGTAGAGAAGTGATGACGTAAGAGAAGGCGTCACTCACCAAGAAGGAATCTCTTCTCGGTTACATGCTGAGGTTCCCATCGCCTTTCTAAGAATTCACCTTGTCAAATGAAAGCAATTTATAGTGTGAGCTATTTTTACACTTAATAGCACTAACAAAGCATTAAAAGGTTAGTTCTGCAGAAGCAATGAAACTGAGCGCATTTCTCAGCGAAATAAGGACTAATATAAACAATCATAAATAAATATTATGGCCAATCGTCTTCGCTGCGGATGTTCATAAATAAATAAAATGAATATTAACTTCCACTTCTATGTTCCTCAGAAATTCTAATGTTATTTTGGCAGGTTTTTGCAAACAAACAATAATTAAGGCCGTAAGAGGAACATGAATAATATGGTCTAGAGTGGGAATGTGGGGATGCGGGTCATCCAGTTACAGACCAAATAGACAGGAAGAAGTCATCGTCTAAGGCACGATTCACACACAAGTGGCGAGTGGTATTGGATTACATAGAGGTGGCAAAAACCACCGACACGCCCGAACCACGCCAGTCCCACTCCACACAACAGGAGTCTAGTTAATACTTCACCACTTAGGATTCATCTTTCTTATTCTAGACCTGTATTCAATCAATCAAGTCAAATTTCATTGTCCTTGATTTTTTCCGATGCTCTCTGACACTAAATTTGTTTCTATTTTTTGAGATACGTTGTTTTGATATTTTATTGTTTTACATGAAACGAGCCACAGAACAGTAGAATATAAAGAACCCGCATGATCTAGCTGAAAATAAATTAAGTCCTCCGTTAAAAAAACATCTTCAGAAATGTTTTTATTACATTCCTATACAAATTGAATAAGAAAAAAAGTATATCAATAGAAACTACGACAAAGGAATTCACATTATTTGTTCTAAGAATATTTACATAAAAATTATGATTAAAGAAGCATAGGAATGATAAAAATCTGTTCACCTTCAGATTTCGCAAGAAGGCGTCATATTTAGTTTATTTCTTAGAATGTTATAATATAAAAATACTTATTTATTGGTCGTGATATCTTCATGAATTTAGAGAAATATAATAGCTTATTAATTAAAAGGTAGAAATAGTCAGGGTTCAAGCCTTCATCAGGGCTGTATAACAAGTAGGACAGAGTTAATACTAATTTATAAATATACAAAAAGTATATTGTATATTTATAAACTAGTATTAACTCTGTCCTACTTGTTGTACAGCCCTGACGAAGGCTTGAATATCAAGCCGAAACATCAGCAAACAATAAAACACATTTTCACATAAAAAACTACATTTTATGTGTGTGAAAATGTTCGAAATAACGTTCGACCCCTGACAATTTCTACCCTAACATCACCAAAGGTCGACGATATCCTCTCAACAAGAAGCTTATTAATTACGATTCACTAAAATCTATTCATATGATCAAAAGGACTTAAAACTAATTAAATAAAAATATTCTTACTCGCAGGACGACATTTTAGCGTGTTTGCATATAATAGTTATATCTTGTTAGGAAAGCTTACAAAAGAAATTCTCAAAATTTCACCTTTCAATGGAACGAAAACTATTTAATTTAGGTTAAAGAACAATCTTTCGTATTAGAGAAAGCCACTTTTTGTAAAAATTGGACCAGTTTTGTAGATAGTTGAGTGATATATATAGAGGAGAAGGTGGTAATATGAGCCCCCAATTTGTTTTCCCCTTTTTTTCTAATTGCCTATGAAGTTTTTTTAGAATATTCTTTCATAGCATTAACTACAATTATTTGTTAACATACTTATAAAATAAGAACTTTTTTCGATAGCTTTAAGTATATGAAAAAAAAAGAAATTTGACGAATGTCAATTTGTAATTAAATCTTTTCGTGCTGGTAATATGGGCCCCTAAGAAAGAGAAATAAAATGACTTATGTATGACATTTTCATTTATTACAAAATCTTGAAAATGCACTACAAAGTAGAAAATAATTTATAAAGCAACTTGGAAAACGTTAATAAGGAACCATTAATTGCTTTATGACTTTAATTGCAGTCACTTCGTGCCCACATTTCACAGATTAGGCTTTATACCCGCACTTCTCCGAAATTATCTGAAGAAAATAGGCCCATGAGAACGGAGGTACAAAGGTTCTTTCCTCTCAATTCAATGATTCGCGGGATTTTACTTTGAACTATTTATGTTCCAGTTTCATCCACATTAAACACCCTATCAGCTGGATAGGTGTGTTTGGGGTACTCGGCTTCCTGGAGATCACAGATATGACCGACTGCTTCTTTGTTAAAGCCATTAGCTCTTGAAAACGATGTTGCAGCTGGTTCCAAAACAGACAAAACATTCTTGTGGGGATTCATGAAGTGGTCCAACCAAGCTCTTCCAACTAAACATCTCCTGTGAATGGGTGCTCAATTCAATTTCTTTCACACAGTTGGTAAGCCACTCTGTGAACATTACGGAGCCCTTAAGTTCGGGGGCTCATATTGCAACCCTCGCCATGTTGGAATTTGAACACGCATAACGATTCATTGTTACTTGAAAAATTACATTGCATCTACACAGAAATAATCTCTGAAATGTCCTTTACACTATTTAATGAGGAACTAGATGGATTTTGAATGGGCAAATACTGTAATTATAAACAAATTACTCACCTCTCAAAGTTTTTCAGATCAAGATAGCAAATAAAACATTTTTTCCCACAAACTATCAGCTGCAACTGAGTGAGAAGGCTCCAGTGGTGAGAGCCTTTAATGAACTATCATTTAAAATTATCACCGCCAAAGTGAGCGGGCTGTATGAATAGATATTGGGGGGGGGGCTCATAATACATGCAGGGCTCATAATACCACCTTTACCTCTCTCTCTCTCTCTCTCTCTCTATATATATATATATATATATATATATATATATATATATATATATGTGTGTGTTCAAATCCCGAGCAAGCACTTAAGATTTTTTCTTCTAGTGTCTTCGTTCATGGGTTGAATTCGGCCTCCCTGACCGTCTCTAGGCCAACCCAGCCTTAAATTAATTTATTAATGGGTACCTTGGTGCTAATGACTCCAGCAGTCGAAGCAGCAAGGGGAAAATCAGGCGGCCGGAGCATAGTACTGACCGCACTATCTCCTTATAGTGTGCCGTAAGGTCACGAATCAGATATCTTTACAGTATCTGCCCCTCAGGGCCCTCGTGGCCTGTTACGGGACTGATTTTATATACATATATACACACACACACACACACACACACACACACATATATATATATATATATATATATATATATATATAATTGATATCCAGAATTACAAACACATTTGAACGACCATTTCTTTTTTCTATAGACCTATGGGTTATGAAATGTCGATATTGTTTATCAGTACTTCTGGATGCATCATGAAGTCGTCACCAGAATTGGGGAGTCCTCTATCAGGATACTTTATTTATTATTTATATTTTTACGGCGCATTAGCATCTAGGCCATTCGCGCCGAGCTGTATATAGGTTGCCACCCTTCCTAAGCATCCATAGTGGAGCGGGACTCCTTCAGTGGGCCCACGGATTAAACAACTTAATCTGCTTTACAGCAGGTATACAAGGCGTCAGCCACTGGACAACGGGGGGGGGGGGCTGTCATGGTGGTGCGAGCTACTAAAAGTGTTTCGTGCTGGTATTAAAATAAGTTATTTTACGATAATAACAATTTAATTTCTCCTAAAATGTATGAGTTGCATATAGAATACATAAATATTCATGTTTACGTGCAGATTATAAAACAAACTTTCACATCATAAAAGAAAAACATCCAATCCAATTGAAACTCTAGTGTAATGCAAAGAAAATAATATCAGTAATGAAATCATGTGACGATCATAAGATCGCCTTCAGATAGAAGGGCAAGGAGTGAGATATTGCGCCTGAAGGTCTCCCCATGTAGTTTATAGGTTAATTATAGTGGCTGATAACGAGATATAAAAGGCTCTAAGCTCACCTCAGGGGATGGCTTGCCGTATTTGGCACCACCTATAGAAGGTTTCCTGCCATAATAACTCTTATACCATATATAGATACGCTCCCATTATTAACAACCGGATCTAATTCGATAATTAAATAAACCTAAATAAACTTGTTTTCACCACAGTTATTTGAATCGACAGAATTTTTCATGATTCCTTTTTTCGTTGCAATATAACAAAAATTACAGTCGGACTATTTAGGAATTTTGGAGTATTCCACCCCTTCCAAATGGACTCAGTTTGGCGGTTAACGAACTTGTTCAATCTAGAGTAAACATACTCTAGGAGGTGATTTTAGACACAATTTCCAACAAAAAGGTTCATTTGAAGTATGGTTCGATTCCGAAGGGAAAAGCAGTTATGTCCAATTTTCTGTTTTTAAAACGAAGACATATCTTTTATTGAATAAGAAAGGATTGCTCAAAAACAGTTGAAGATAATTAAAATCTAATTATGCCCTCATAAAATAGACAAAATTTCCTTCAAGAAAACAGTGATTTAATTCACTAAACACTTGGATAAAAGATACTTTCTGCACGTCCAATAACGCACTTCTAGTTTTCTCGATGAAGCAAAGGTTTTCGCGGAGTTTTTACTCAGCTCCCTAAAGGACTACAGATTCACTTCTTACAGGAAAACTTTTACAATTAGTAAGCATTAAATCTCTGCAAATGATGTGAACGTTTATTGAGAGAAAGGTGGAACGACTTACTCCCTTTTTTCAAAAAATGTGGAGTGGAGTTTTATTACTTTGGATTATTTTGTGTAAAAAAAATGATGGATTATTCATTTTTTATTGGCTAAATTTGGGAATCCATTGTCAAGTCCGAAATCAATTTCATTTTAGAGATATGTCACATTTTGGGTATTCCAAATTTTCATTGATATAAAGATTATAAAACTTATATTAGCCCACATTGAAGAGCCGATTTTCAATTTGATGAGTTTTTGATAATAATAGTAATGTCAATATATATTTCAGTATAGTTTGTGCAATAATTCAGATTTCCAGGTAAGTAAGATTCGATGTAAAATGAGGGCAATATAAGAAAATGGCCGCGACAAGCAAATGAAAAAAGAGAGACCGAGAAAGAAGGGGTGTAAGAGGAAGGCGGCCGCCTAGAAATAGACGGAGGAGCGCCGTGACGTCAGAACGAAGGCGGCAGATACTTGACACTAGCCCCATCTTCGCCATAACGGGCCTAGGCCGGCCGGATAGATATCATATCTCTTTTCTTATTCTCAACAAGGAGCTCTTTGTCTTTAGCTCTTTCTTTTATTCAACATTTTCGGAGAAGAAGAAAGTACGAAGTAGAAATCTGAGACGAAACAATTGCTACATACGTTAAATAAGTCGATATGAACCCTATTATCAACCAAAATAACTATTAAAATTGTTGAAGAAACTTTTATGGTAGTTTATCATAATATTTAATCGATTCAGGTTCGGAATTAGTGCCCAAGTACATTTTATTCTCAATATAAACTTTACAATGTTAACAAAATGGGAATGATCGCGTCAAGTGCGAATTGCTATTACAAGTGCAAGCACTCGTATTGCCAATAGCAACAGGACTGCCTTTGGACAGTGCTGCTCAAATTTTAAATCAACATTTCAAACAAACTAACATACCAGTCCACTGATTAGCAGCTACCCCCTGATCTAGCCCGTTCCATACAGGAAATGGTGTATAGATCCAACAGGCAATGCAAATTTGAGTGCTGTTTTAATAGCTTTAGCACAGTTGTGAGTCAAGCAGCACCTATTATTTTGTAGGTAGTTTCATTTTGATTTTACTAGATCTGGACAATTTTATGGGCGATTATCTTAGCATTGGCAATGAAGGATGTGAATAAGAACATAGGAAATACGTGAGATCTAGAAGAAGACTTTATTTTTCCTCAGGTTCTTCGGGCATGCAAGTCTTTCGTTAAATCTTCTATCTGTAATATGATTTTATTTATTTATTTTAAGTAATATTAAGTTATTACATTGTCAAAATTTAAATTCAAGGTGTAGCTTTTTGTTATTTTTTTACGGTGACCATTAATATTGATACGATCAAATATAACCATTTACATTAGGGTAATTCAAATGGTTAAGTAAGAATAATAGTTTTTTAGTACTCATTGAACATTTTCTAATACTTTACAATACTTGTAGCCTAAGAAAAAAAAAAAAAACTCATCATTTCTGGAAAAAAAAAATTGAAATCCGCAAAATGATTTCGGCTGCAAAACCTTGCTTGTCGTTTTTATTTAAATTTGAAATTTATCATATAATGGCGAAGAGAAACTCCACACTCGCAGATGACTTGCTCGCCAGATTCATCATTTCCCCGTAAGCAAGTCAGCAAGTAGGGTCATCAACAATTTTAATATGGATGTCAACTCAAACCGCTCGAGTCTGTGAGCAGTCCTTCAGCAAGACTTAACTCTTTCACAGCTAAGGATTCTGAGAAAGGTAAACTTCAAAATGTTGAAATGAGTTTGCCTGCATCCGAGCGGATTGCGTGATGGTCGTTCAAACATGACGGACACGCACGTTGACATAATTTTGAACGAAACGGAGAACTAATCAAGAATTTCACCAAAATACCTAAGAAACTTCAAATACAGAAGAAGTGATTACAATCTCCCAAGAAATTTAATGTAAGAATCCAAAAACAACTCCTTCAATCCTCACCAAAGTGCACAGATCCAATATGCATTCAGCGGGAGAAATTTCGAACTCAATATTTTTCAGTTATCCCATATTTATAAACATATATCAACATACCCCTTTTTCTTTACTTTCAGACAATTCTGAACTTGAGTATCTACCGAAATAATCCATTTGCCGATTACAAGAGTGATATTGGATATCTATTGAGAGATATTCGATAAGAGTTATTGATTCAGCTATCACCCTAATGGATTGTAAAAGTGAGAAGGTTCCTTCGCCTTCCAGGTCCTAATACTTCCTGGGATGTCCGTGACGAGAGGTTTGTGGTCGATAGGCAGGTAATGGGACCTGGCGTTTGATTGATTAATGGGAATTGTGACCCAAATCATATAGCACATTCTGTAAACAAACTCAAATTATTGTATTCTCGTGGAACCAAATTGTTGGTCTTACAAATGGGTTTTTGGTGCAAAGATAATAAAGGCATTCATCATGTAACGCAGGAACAACGATTGGAATTATGAAGGATTACTTCTTACATAAAGAAAACAACAGAGATTCAAAGGCATACGGCGAACATCAATTATAAATGTATGTTAAAATTGAAGTACTAAAATATATATTTTAACGCCCATTATAAATGGCAACGATTTTTGGGACAGGGTTTCTACAGGATACCACCCTTTTCCAGTAACGATAGCGCTGATGACTTTTTTTTCGAAAGCAAAGCCATCATCCATGCGTGTCCATCACTCACGGGTCACCGGGCTTCTGAAGCAACGGGAACGTACGGAGCGTCCATGTGACGTGAAATAGTATACACACTTTGATCAATTATCAATTGATGAATAACTTACAGTTTGACTCGAACCACAACCACCTTTGAACTAACTAAATAAAATCTTAAAACCATTAACATATTTTCATCTACATTATAACTTTCTTACTATCAATCTTTATTTATTTTTTTTTTTCATATTTTTATTTTTATCTTTTAATCTAGTTTTTTTATTTGTTTTAACGGATAAAATTTAGTAATTTCCGAAGGAATGTACCTGTAGGTATTGGGGTTGCACTCATCAAAGAATTTACCAAAAGAAGATAAAATGACCACGTTAAAATTGATGTATATATATTATTCAGGTATGGGCCAGGGTAAATATATTAACACGGTACTCGCCAATGTTTACGTTTTTTTTCAATGAAAATTGGTATATACCATTCTCTTAGCAAACGATTAAACGAGTTCGTTTACCACATTATTCTGCTCTCCTGGAAGGCAGGGAGGTGGAATCGATCTATCTGAAGAGGGACCTTTGCTCCGGACTCTAAATCCTAATTTCCCCATATTATTTCCCCTTAATTGTTGTTATATTGCAACGAAATCCCCTAAACATCTAAATCTGAAAGGGGAGTTCACTCCTGACCCAAAATTATAATTTGCTCATATCTATACAACCATATCGTGGAAACAGCCGGAGTTGCTGTGCACAAATAAGAACTAATGTTGTACCCAAGAGCGGTGTTGTTGTTCCATTAGCGCCTGCCGACACAGGAGGGTGTCCTAAGAAGAGGTCCTGTAGCAGACTAACTCCCCCCGCTACACAGATAACGGGTTCAGTTATTCATCCAAGCACCGACACTCAGCTCTCTGAATGGATCTCAAGACAACTTTCTGTCAGACATATGTCAACTCTCTAGCTCGGGTGGAGCGAATTTATACCAGCTTTTAGTTCTTTTCTAGGATATTCTCATAACAGTGTCATATATAATATAGTACAACTTTGCTGAATCACCCTAACCCTGTCTGTTCTAAATAGGATTCTTTTTAAGCCATTTCACACTAACCTTTCGGATCTCCAATATGTTGAACCTAAAACTCATAAAACAAAATTCATACTTCTTTTTTAAATGAATCATTTTTTAAGAAATTAAATATATGTATATATATATATATATATATATATATATATATATATATATATATATATATATATATTTACATATATTGTCTTCTAATAGGATAGCAGGAACAATTTTTGTTTTATCGCAACGAAAGTTCCCACAACAAATAACTGACCGACTTCGTTAACCAGTAAAATCTGTCCGAATCGAAAGAGGTTTATTCCGTATAGGAATTGTTAACTATTCCAATAAAAGTCAACATATTTTAACCAAAATTGGCACACATTATGTCCAGCTAATTAGAAAGAAATGTTGAAAAAAATAAACAAAATTTTGAGAAAACAGTAGACAAGGAGAGAAATAACATCAGGGGGAAATAAAAGAAAATATTCACATTATAAAACACAATAGAAATTCAGTAAATAAATAAATAAAAAAGAGAAATTACGTTTCTAACTAAAATATTTTATAATAAGATCAGAAAATAAGAAATAATCTATTTAAAATAACAGAATAAATGTAGAACATCAGCTTATAGATACTCCGCTTATTTCTATGCATCTCAAATAGATAGCCACCGCTCCCGTTGATCACCATCTTAAGCAATGTCGATCGTGGCCAGTACCAGAATGGGTGACCGACCACCGGTGTTATAAAAAGGGTGGCAACCTGTAGGTAGTCCGGCGTTAATTGTTGATAGACCATTAGACACACACACAAAAAAAAAAACGACTAGAGAGGATCTTATGCTAAATGCTAAGCATGCAGAAATTTCACTAATAAATAAAATAAAAAGAAAATATTTTTTCAGAACTTAATTTTTTAATTGATAATTATTGCCCTGCAAAAGCTTAGACAATGATATTTTTTTTGCCTGTAATTATCATACATATACGCGTGTATGTGTTGTTAAATCTTCACACTTTAATTGATTTTGGCGCTAATGACCTAAATTGTCGAAGCCCATCAACAAAAAATAAATAAAATTTAACTGAACATCAACTTTGTTGACGATATTCATGCTTTTGACATTTTATATAATGGAAAAGGTCATAATCGGACGTATCTTTTCTTCGTATGTAAATACTGCTCTTTTTTTATACCAATAGAAATTCCCTTAGTAATAAACAGCTTTTGGCATCTATTAGCTCTGGTTGATTATTTAACATTCGATATAAGACACGTATGCACCATCAATGCATGTTATGCTTTTCCTAATCTTGTAAAAATTTTGAGAAATAAGCCAAAAAATTCAAAACATTAATAAGTTGTATGTCCCAACAAAATCAACCTATTTAACCTAATTATATAAACTATTATATCAATATTAATCAAAAAAATTATAATGAAACAAAAAATAAATTGTATATAAATTATTAGAGCTTCTAAATGAATTAATTACAAATAATTTTTAGATGCTGAGATAGCTTTACAAGTCAAACTGCACATTACTTTCACTCATCTTATGCAAGCACCACATTCAAAGCCATGAAGATAATGGTCTCATAGAATTAAAATGATTAATGTATATATAGGTAATAACTCATAGCGATAGACAATCTTCAGGAAAAACCACTCATATCTTTCTTCATTTTAAATTACTTATAGGAAATAAACGAGCAGATAATGATTTTAAAATTAAATACTTTTCTTAGATATTTATTCACAGAGTTTCAATGCGAAAAAAACAAACATTGTAAGCACTATGTATTGCATTTATATTGTTTATTTATTATATTATATACATGAGAGTGAGTGATGTTTGCTTTTGAAAGAGAGAGAAACTTTTTGTAGGATAGGGTGACGATTTGAATAAATATTTCAAAACGTACATCACAGAATTAGATATAAATAATTTTAAATTAAAAAGCAGAACTTTACCGTACCGTCATTGATAGCAGATTGAAATATTTAAGAAAAACTCTTCGTTTCTTTAATATAGAATACTCTATGTATTTTTATTTATTTTAAGGGTATTAAATCCATCAAGCTCATTACACACATTACGGAAGTACTATGTTTAGCTGCTTTCACCAATATAACTAGAAAGAAACAAGGTAAGCTGGTACTGTAATATAACTGTGAAAGTCTGATTAATTAATAGTAACTTTCTTTCTAGTCAAGTTAAGAATCTAATAATATCTACTAAAGACGGGATAGAACGATTTAATGGGCAAGATAATAACTGCCCATGGTGGAAAAATATTGGCCAATTTAAAACCACGGTTTATCTATTACTCCTTAAAAGTTTTTATTCGAAAAACATATGACCCATAAGATGATATTTCGAATGAGACTATGAGGTGGTGGCTTTTCTTTAGAAAAAAGAAACGGCATCAGCCCTAACCTGGCTAGAAAAGGGTGTTAACCTATAGATAACACGTTCTAAAATTCGTAGTTAATAATAATGGACGTTAAAATTTAAAAAAATAACAAATTTTATGATTCAGGATATCTGTTTTTCTTACTGGTTAAAACAGATTTATGGAGAACGGAGAAGGCTAATTTGCAAATGTCCTGTACATTTGAGAGTAAAGATTGGGGTTTAGGTCAATCAACTACCCGGTTTTCAGTGGCCCATTATTTATTGTTCTAAGGGATGTTGAAAATAAACTTACTATACCATAGTAGTTATATATATTGTCAGATCTACATTCAAAACCCCATATTCTGGTCACGAAAATGAAATATTGGTTCACAAATTTGCTCTCGCACCGACATTAGCTATAATCACATTAGAAAGCTCTTTTTATCTGTTATTAGATGCCTAATACCTAAAAAGTAAGTTATTAGACATTTTACATTTCTCAGGTTCTACTAATATGTAATTGGTGTAGGCAAACAAATTTTATTGACTGGTATTTTGTGTATCTTATTTCTGTGCTCGATAAGGTCTGCTAAGGAGCAGATAAGCGCAAAAAAAATGTATTGCTTGTGTACGGAAACGAAACACTTTAGAAAAATATGGCTTAGCAAAGTTTGACAAGAACTATGCAAACTTTACTGATGCTTTATAAAGTGAAATGATTCCATCGAATGAATAATCAATTTCGAATCCACTGCAGGAACAGAAGTAACCTTTTTTAATGGCGTAGTTATGAGAATCTGATTAACAAACAAAAATTCTAGGAAACTAGAATTAAAATGTTTATAGAGGAAAGGGAACTTTTCAGCTGAATGTGACGCTCAGAATAAAAATATAATAAGAAATGAATATTTCTTATAAAATGTGAAAATTAAAAAACAACATATTAAAAAAAAAAAAAAAAAAAAAAAAAAAAAAAAAAAAAAAATTAACAGATACATTTGCAAGGATAGAATCTACCCTATATATAATATAAAGCACAATTGTTTTTCTTTAAATAACTATTCCCCAAGATGAGATTATTATTTACATAGACACTATAAGCTATATTTACTTAAGTTACAAATATGGATTAATGGACATTTTCCCAAACCACGTCAATCTTTCTTGTTCTTGTTTTCACCAGAAAAAGCATTCAAGGCGATATTCCCCTACAGGTGAATAATGATGTCAGATTTTCTGAGTATTGACAATTCTTTTTCATTACTGTATAATGGTGTCAGAAATTTTTAGTATTGAACAATTCTTTTTCATTACTGTATAATGATGTCAGAAATTTTTAGTATTGAACAATTCTTTTTCATTACTGTAAACTTTGAAACTGCCTTTGTTAAAATAAAAAATGTACAACTATTAATTTGGATTGCCATATTAAGAAGTATTGTCCTATATTGAATAATTAAAGATATAGAGAAACCCAGGATGTTTCAATTCAGCATTTTCTGAAGTGTCAGACAAAGGAAACTTGGACCGTCCTTGAGCATACCTACTGCATTCTAAGGATACTTGGAAAGGATTGTAGAAGGGGACCATAGTATCAGCGCAACTTATAATTCACAAAGTATATTCCTACATTTCAATAACAGAATTAATCAAAAATAAATTCCCGTTCAAACTAATTTTTTTGTCCTTACTAAACCTTGCAAAATTAAGTGAAACATTGATTATATTTAATTCTTGTAATTAATTTCTATAGGACTTTTACTTTTGTAACAGTAAGCTGGTTATGCAGTAAAGAGCATAAAGACTGAGATATAAAAAAGTATAACGCAAATAATAAATATGTAAAGGGTCTCCCCGTGGTCTAGTGGGAAACGCCAAGGATTCTCATGCGGGAGATGCGAGTTCGATACCCATCTGCACCAGGTTGAGTTCTTACATCTATGGGAGCACTGAATGAATTCTCTGCTCCACCAGAAAATGAAATGTTGGCAGAACTATCTCTGGGTAGCGGCGATTTAATTAATTTGATCCTTAAAAATATGGAGACGCGACAGGATATTAGTCTTGGCATAGAGTTATGCCACCTGTATGATCCTGAATTTGAAGAAGTTGAGAAATAAAAATTAATAAAGGGGGCAAATTTATATACTTATATACAACATTGTCTTTAAAAACAATCAGCACATTACAAGCCACGAGGACCAAGAGACAGGAATATAAGTATATGATTCTTGCCTGATCTCGGGGAATACTAGTGTGATATTGTGATCATAATTATGCTAATGCCACATGATTTTAATCTTTACTGATACCCCTAGGCTGCATGTGGGTAGAAACGATTTGGCATATGGCGTAGGAGAACTGATCCTTCGGTACTTGAGGGCTATATCACTTGATGCTGGTCCCAAATGTTGGACGTTAAAATAATTGAGATACTAGAAAAATTAATCTCCAAACCTGATAAAAATGCACTGCAGCCAAAAAAAAAAGTCATTCTAAGGGATGCACGCGAAGAAAGTTGCCTGAACACGATGTCGCCTTGACAAACCGTGACTCACTCAGACTCATTGGGTTGACCCGTCAGCCTTCCCCCGAAGCCATATTTGGACATCAAACAACAAGTGACCTTTTTCTAATTACTTAATAACTTCTTTACTATCACTAGGCTTACGACAGACTCGAATAAGCATCAAATGACTGAAGTGCAGAAGTGTTTGGGAATGAAAACATCATGCTTTGAATTAAAAGTTCCTTCCGACCCAGGTATCATTTCGTACAAAAATCATGGGATTCCGTGTATCGTTCTTTAATTTTGCAATACATCCGGAAGTAAAGGACAAAATTAAGGTATTTAATCGATTTTATTATTTTAAAAAGTAGTAACAGGTTGAAAGAACCCACAAGGGTAGGTACTAAGGATTTTGCCCTTTAGCTCTGGCGAGCAGAAATATAAAATGTGCCAAATTAATATAATTCAATGATTTACACCGATGTTAAATTTCGTCTATTATCAAAATATATGTACGTCCATATTAAGGAAATATATAATCATACCTGTGAAATACTGACAAGGCAAAAGAAAGGAAGTTTTTACAAATTGAAGATTCTCTTTTTAAAGTTAAATGGATATTTTGGTTCGAATTTTTAGTGTTTTTTTTTTTAACAAAGTTGTAAAGATGATTAATCTGAAATTGTTTAAAGGGGCAGGATTTTCGAGGCCATACTCTTTGTGTAAACACTTTTCCAAGTAGAATCATCTGTATGTAGGTCTTCTTCTCTTGTCGCAGACGGACAACATTTCTTCAGGGTATATCCTGTAGGATAAAGAGGCCTGTAGGCCTCGCCTGTAGAGCCGCAGAAGGGTCCTAATTTGGCATAAGCCTGCACTTGTGAAGCCAGGAAAGTAGAAGGTGATAAATTCAAGTTTTATCGAATTGTACATTTTTAATATGACACAAAGAGTTATTTTAACAAAGAGCTAAGGAAAGGGCTTCACTCCTTCCGACTAACAGAAAAGATGTAACAAGACAGATAGGCCCTCGAGGTGAAGCTCGCCAACGAGCTGTTCCGCCTTGAAAATCGGATCCTACTCCGCCTGTGGCAGCTATTTTTTTCACTAAGTCCTCCCCGAGCTCCGTTACTGTGTTCCAATCATTGCACCCAAAGGTGTTCAAGGTCGGAAGGAACTCGAATCTAAAACAATACAAGTCCTTATTCTTTGATGACACTTAGTCGAACTTGGATGTAACGAAGGCATGGCGTACTAATAAGAAACTAAGATAGGATTGAGTGAGAAATATAAAAAACTCCTGGGATTTGCTGCAGCAAATTAATGCACTTTTAACTCTGCCCAGTATCACTAATAAATGTTTAGTAACCTCATTAGTGTCCTTTATTATGCCTGATGGCTATGATCATTAACACTTTCCCTGTCTCCTGTATGAAACATGAAAACAACCCGGTAGGGTAAACGCACCAGTAGCTGACAACATCTTCGAAAAATATAAATAATAAAGGTTCAAAGCCTTTCAGACCCCCCTCTCACAAAGCCATGGCTTCTGTAGGTATTTCTGCGTTGTTAGGTTCCCTACCCTGCTTTATTTTGGCGGGCATAGTAATATCAGGTAATCAAATCATCTGCATGTTCTCCGTCACTAGCTCAGCGCCTTCCAAGTAGAGGACACCCGGATAAGACACCAAGTTACGGTTCGTGTTCTCCCCTTTACTTATTCTGTTATATTCTCAAATTAGTGTGTTGTTTCTTCTTATGAGTGTTTATAGATTGTGTTTTATCTGCCTTTGAACCTTATTTCACTGTGAATTAGGAAATTCTGTGGGTGTCAGGTATTGGACCCTAATATTGGGCATATCACCAATAGCTGACGGACCTGTCAGCTACTGGTCCCTCATATAATTTTCTTCCAGCCATTTTTTCCTTATTTAACCTTTCTACGAGTATTTCGTTATCTATCCTATACCGTTTAATTCTATTTTGAACGTAGTATATATATTCCAGTAGCTGACAGGGGGTGTCAGGTACTGGAGCAAAACATGTCAGCTAGTGGAACAGCTTTTAAAAAAGAAGCACTTTGCACCCCTGCTAGAAGCCATAAGAGAAGTACCACCATCTGCTATCAGAAATGGATTTAGGAAATGTGGTTTGGTGCCATGAAACCCCGACGCTCCATTTCCCTTCACCACGCTCTCAGATGGAAAGAAGAGTATTAATCACGAAGACTCAATTAGGCTGAGGGATACCAAAACGGCACTCAGAATCATAGAAGAAGCTATAGGGCAAGAAAAAGCCATGCTACTTAAAAATGCCGAATCCTGGACGAGTGGGGATGATGACAAATCGCTTTATGACTTATGGCAGAAGCTTGAACAAACGATTAAAATTCTCAGTTTGCAGCCAGATGATATCCAGTTGGCAACTGTAATAAGTAAGATTGTAAGATAGTACAATAGTTTTGGGAGTAAGCGAAACTCATGACACAGTTCGGCCAAATCCACTTCACCAAGCTGGAGCAACCTGCTTCTCACACCTTGCGTTAATTTCTAACCAAACCAGCATATCAGAAACACCACTAAATACCTTCCCAAGCCCTTTCAAAAAGGCGCTGGCGTGGCCTGAATCTCCCAAGAAAATATCGAAGAGGAAAAGTTACCCCGGCTCCGTAATTTCTGAGTCTTGGAGAGATTATAACAAACAAAAAGATCTAAAAAAAAACATGAAGAGGAAGAAAATAAAAAAAATGAGAGCTGCAGACAGGTTGAGAAAAAAAAATTTAAAAGAAAGAAAAGTGGTAAATTTGGGACCAAGAATAGAGAGAAACAGAAGATAGTCATCTTCTAGTGAAGAAGAGTGGTTTCCATCTGAGGATAGTGAAGAAGATTATGCAGAGTGAGTAGTCTCTGAAATTGAAGGTGATGGTACTGGAGTCAGATTTAAAGAGGATTCACAATTTCCTAGCATTGTGCCCATTGAACATCAGGTTAAGCCCGATGTGATAAGAAACAATCATGAAGTTCCTCAGCCATACATCGCCGAACCATAGAACCAAATACGTCCCTTCAGGAGGTGATGTTTCCAGACAATAACAACAACAGAGTTCTAGTTCTAACAACAATTTGGATCTTGAAGAAAACAAATTGGAAGAGCCTCAGCCACAACAAGCAAGCCCCAACCGATGTTGCAAATTTAAGACTTCCCACCGAGCTATCAGATATGACGAAGAATTCGGGCAGCACGATGATTCGATGTAGCGAGTATCTCACCGAGAACAGCTGGTTGCCCCATAAAAATCTTGTTTTGTCCGCCATTGGCGATGAAAGAAGTTTTGTCATAATTGCACTAAGAAACACAAGAAGAGCTTATGAAGTTGTTGGTAAACAAGATGGAAAAATCTCTGCTTTTGGACTGAAACCATTGAATCGCTTGCGGGATGTGTTCATGAAAAGTGAAAATAAGCTTAGAATTCTAAACGAAAATTGATCAAAATAGATGAACATTTGCCTCCTCCATTACTTTTTGGCAAAAAATTAAATATGAGATACCAGTTTCCTAAATCAGTTAATGTAACTTTTTAATTTAAAGACTTGTTAAAAATTGTATAACTGTCATTATTTAAAAATGTTCATTGCGTTCGAATGTTTGATGTCTGTTGACGAAAACCGAAGTTACCTAAGTACTAAGTTTAATTTGCCTTTAATAGAAAAATCTTGTTTAATTTAATTGGTATATAGGTATTTTACTCCCCAATATGATACCTAATTTGAATTGATAAGAGTCTAAAATGTTTCAGATTATTTGTGTACGTAACAGCTTGTGAGTTACCTGTCTTGGATTTAAGGTGCAAAGCCAAAAATATAAAACTCAAGTTCCTACTATTGTAATAAATGATAAATTTATAATTCCTGTTTTAAAATAAAGTAATACTAAAGTTTAAGCTATTTTTTGTATGACTTTATTGCCCCTGTCAACTACTGGAGCAATCCCTGTCAGCTATTGGAGAATTGCCTGACAGGAACTGGAGCAAAGTAATTTTTCTCAAAATTGGCATTTATCCTATCATTGAGCGAAGGTTTTTCAAATTTGAAGGTGTAGTAAGCAAGGGGAATAGATTTTGGACGAGATAAAAGTGAAAAAATACACCGACATCACCATTAGAATTTTTAAAGCTTAAAATGGACTGAAATTTCCTTAAGCATGTCAGCTACTGGTGCGTTTACCCTAAGTCCAAATGAATTTTTATAAAAAAAAAAAAAAAAGGGGGGTTTCCTAAACTTTATGACTGTCCTATCAAGTCCAAGCTTAAAACTGTGCATGACCTAGCACTTTCAGTGAATTTATTTCAATAGAAATAGTATATACCCTGTGAGTCACAAGTGGTTAACGAGCGTAGTGAGACGTTCCAGCAATGGGCTATGCTTGATTAGAACGCTAATTGATATTTTTTATGATGATATGAGATCGCTCAACCGTGGATTATTAGCATAAATAGGCTTTAGCGATGACTAAACTCAAAAAAAGCTTTACAAAAAAGTGTAACAAAAAGGTGTCCGCTGGCGTTCGCGTATGCGCGGTGGCCATGTACGAAAAATAAGACTGAATGTTATACAGTACATTACATAGGTTTATCGGGTGGACCTAAAGCATATTTATGTTCCTGAATTTGAGCAGAAGACTCTAAACGAAATAATTTTTTTTTTATTTAAGGGTGTATTCAACTAACAGGCTTCTTTAATAGATTAACCTTTCTAAAGTAAAAGAACCCTTTAAAAAAGAGTTAAATAACTCGAACCGAAAATGTTGTACAACATAATACTTGAGGCGTTCCTTTTCAGTGGAACGTTTTGACCCCATGAACAATTAATTAATTGTATAGTTTCTTATTTAAAAAAAAAAACTTGCAACCACCATAGAATATATCAATTTCCATTTAAGTATTGGTTCAGTTTTCAAACATTATTGTATCGCAACTAACACAGAACGGTCTAAGATTAAGGCAAAGTTGTAGTGTAAAAAAAAAAAAAAAAAAAAAAAAAAAAAAAAAAAAAAAAAAAAAAAAAAAAAAAAATCAGACATTTTTTAAATCTATTGTAAAAATTGAACACAATTTCCATTTAAAAAAAATGGTTATAACACATCATCTATAGCTAAACGATTCAATAATAATTTCACGACTTCAACAAAACATACAAGATTAGTACGTGAGATAAAAATGAAAACGCTATCTTGAGGCTGACAAAAAGCAGCCTCATTAGCACAATGACCGGTTACTTATTGCTGACGATGTTGAATTGATAAATTAAAATATATTTGTTGGCAGATCCCATTCGGATTGTCATCAAAATAACACAATCTACCTGAAAACCCCTAGATTTAACAATGGTAATATTTATTAGTTGAGTGGCGACCCGTTCAACCATTTATTGCTTTCAGAACACATTAAATACATTTCTTTACTTGTAATAATGACTCTGACTAATAATTAACAATTAATATTTTATTATAGCTAAACTATATAGAGAGAGTAGTGTTAAAATTCTCGGTTCTTTCTTATATTTTTTAGTTGTTGTGATTTTAGAATTTGGTTGGTTTAAGCTTTATTGCCTCATAATTCTCGTTCAATTTTGTCGGAAACGTATTATTTGCCACTAATCAAAATGTTACAACCATTTTCGATATGCTTAAGAAAACTGTTCACAAAATTGATATAGTATTTTTATTATTATTATTTTTTTTTTTATTTCTTTTCTTTTTTTTTATTTCTTTTTTTTGCTATTCTTCCTCTATTCGAAACATAATCAAAATTCACGTATTTTAGTGAGGATAAGGGTCAAACGAGTGAAAAATGCCTTATTTCTTTTGCTATAGAGGATGATATTGGAAGCTGCCGAACCAGGAATCAGGTGTAGCAGTAAATAGTCAAATAAGGAACTTGAGAATTATTTTAGTAGGTCCTGCTTTTCTGGACCTACTAAAATACATTTTTCTTTGAGCTGATTGTTCTTTTTAAAGCTCCGCTAGTTTCTCCCAAAGTGCTCCTTGTTTTTAGGGGTGATTTTTCGACGGGAACCTACCTACACAACCCAGGATTCACAGCGTTAAGCGAGTAAGTATATAAATAAATATAAACGAACGTACATTGTCACTTAATGCTGAATGGTCTGAATAGCAAACACAGGTCTTAAACGCATATACTTTGTGTTAACAACGTTTGTTCTTTTAGAAATAATTTATTAATTGACTTTCGATTGACATAAAAAAATAATAAGATAAAGAATATAATAAATAAAACATAAAATTGAAAGAAAATTACAATGTTTTCAAATGTTACCAGACATCGGAAATACTTTTAGACGCAAAAAATTAGATCTTATTTATAACCGTGTGTGCTGTAAGGGTTGAAGAATTGCGTCTATGAAATGGCTCTGTCAAAACTTCAATCATGAGATATTCATAAGTATAATTATGAATCTCTACAGACTGACTATAGTCAGGTCTCGTACAGTCTGTCCGAAAGGGTTTAACTGTACATTACACTGTTTACAAGTAAGTTTTAAGGATCTGTTCATCATGTAAGTGCGTGCGAGTAATGTGTGCCCGATGCTCAAGCGACGCGTCGTAACACTACTTCACCTCGTCTCACATCTCAATAAGTAGAATACCATGATTGATTGAACTGTACGTTTGTCCTATTTCGGTTTGATTTCTAGCTGAAATAGCGATATTGCTGCCAGGTTCGTCTAATTTTACAACAATATTAGGAAAGGTCTCCCTGCTATTTCTAGAAGTAATAACTTTACATAAGCTAACCACGATAATAGGTAGGTAAAAATAGGGTAAAAATGAAAATGGTTAGACCAGACATGTATAAATAATATGATGAAACAAATACTTGAATAAAACTTCTCAAGCGAATATCAGAGAGATAATTCCACAATTATTTAAATTATGGAGTTGAACGTTTTCCACGAATTGTCTTTTCACTCACATGCTTCGGATTCCTGGCTAAAATGGGTAGTGCCATTCAAGGAACTGCGACGACTTCCTCTCGACTCATGTTAGGATGGAGTTGGAATGATTCATAGGGTTGAATCTCGAATACTAAAACATATTAAAAGGCACCTAACATTGACATAATACAGAGACAGAAGACCGGCTTGTAAGAGCACATTCTTCAGAAATTAGTACAATAAGTTGTTTTTGTTTTTGTTTTGTTTTGGTGCATCTACTGTTAACGTCATTAGCACCAAGTACAATAAGTATATGAAAATTCTATATAAATATATACATATAACCGATAATCTCAATTATTGAAAGAACAGACAATCTTTCAGGTAAATATCTACCGTCCATTGGTCCGATGTTTTGTTTTTATATAACATAGAAATAAAAAATAATTAAGATTTTGGTTTACTCAAACACCCAATATAGGGGCACATAAATAAGTTGATCTGGCCCAGGGGGGGGGGGTCAAATAAACACCCAGTCTTAATGAACCGATTTCAATAATTAACGAACTCAGCCTTTTGGTTGCTATGAAAATGTTAACTTCCGAGTGTCGTTATGAAAGGACAGAACTTGTTGCCACTTTGTTAATCCACACAAAGCACTTTTTGTACCACATCGATTTTTAGTACGAATAAAGAATTAAAGGAATGAAAATAACCTTTCATGAGTGTGACTTCCTAAAATTACATTATATTCCTTTGGAATATTTGATTGACTTTATTTTTCCATGTGAGTCTCCTGCCTCCGGGCACCAACACACATACAAGGCCGAACGACTTACCTACCGATGGCATGTGCAATATTTCTCTATTACTATAGAAAGAAAATGTACTGTAAATATACATATATTAAACGAAGACATTCGAATCAAGATCTGACTAAACTATACCTGATTTCTTTACTCCTTCTCTATAGTTATAAATAATATTAATTGTAATAAAACTTTTTTTTCGATGGATAAAACGAATCAGACATGAATCTTTTATTTACATTTAATAACAGATTATTTTATCTTGTTTTACGGGTTCTTTAATTTAGGACACGAAAAGATACTGTTGATAATACTAAGAACAGCATTGCAATAAATTAGCGCTACTATTGCAGGCAAAATGTCAAGGAAAACGTTTTGCGAATATTGTAGTTTACTTAAAAACATTTGCAAACAACAGACCAGATTTAGTAAATACGTAAAAACATTACAATGTCCAATCCTTGTTTACAAAAAACAAACTAAAAAGGTGGATTTTAAATGAAATTATTAATTTTGGATTTTAAAAAAAAGTTATTACTAAATAATTAATTTGTATTTATGTTTCAATCCCAGGAAATAAACTTTATTTTTCGGGTCCAAGTTATTTAAAAGCGTTTCTGAAAAAAATAACGACAACCATGGAATTCCACCTTGTAGTATTAAATCCACAGAATGTTTTTTTTTAAAAAGATATGTCTTTTAGCTTAATTTATATATATTACATTCTTTATATCAAATTAAGTGATATTCTTTTCACCTTGAAGATGTTATTTGGTGTTAGCCCGGACAACCTACCCATTAGTGTATTTATGTTGTTTACATTATTACATCTCAATAATTTTCTAGCATTTTTAGTGAATTGTTATCTATTTTTATTTATTATTAGTTGCTGTCCTCTGAAACTCCTGCTTTACTTACTTGTCTTATTAAGCAACAGTAAAATAATACGAAGATTGAAACGTTTTAGTTTTAAAGTACTGGCTTCCGCAACAGAACACTTATTCAGGAAGCTGTGTGTTATTTTTATTAGTTGCTCTACTGTAGTAAATAAATACTGATTATTCAGGTGGTTTGAGGTAGAAAGGTTTGAGTGTTCGCAAAATATTGTTGTGCGAGGTTTTCATGAATAGGAATCCAAAACATTGTTACCATTGTAAGTTGGTTTTTTGACATTTTTAGCGGTTTGTTATTAGTACAAATTTTATTGAGTTGGCATAATAAATAAATTATTTAGGGAAGCAGTTTATCTGTAATGTTATTAATAAACACAGCAATTGTGTGCACATTGAAATAACGACAATAAGAAATTACTTGAGTCCAGGAAGCATCGGTAACTCTTACAGAATATCCAGTTATTTCTTGTAATCCATGGTGTTAAGGGAGGGATATTTCTTCTGTGCAAATTTCTAATATTAGGGCTTCCGCTCAATATAACAAATCATAAAACAAGTTATTAATCTTGTTTTTTAAACGGCACATGCCATTTAAACGGTGCATACATTTCAATAATTTATGCACTTCAATAAAGGTAAGGTATAAGGTTGCTTAACCATTTTAGATTGATAAACAGAAAGACTAGTTATAATAGCTTTATCCGAATTTACTTTTAATATTTTGCATTACTAATCGTTGTCTTACCTGCATTTGTTAAAAAATAATTTAATTAAGAAGAACTTTTTTTTCATTAATCACTTTAAAATAATAAATAATTGAGATGTTGGATCTACACATGTTAAACGTTAGAAGGCTCGTTATTTATATAAGATATCATAAAACAGGTTTCTGGTTAAAGGTAAATCCCGTTTCTAATTGTTAATGAAGGTTAAAGAATTGATAATGGACTCGAGGTCCCAAAGCAAGGCTGTAGACCTCGAAATTCCACTGAGGGTTGTAACCTTCCTGGAACAATATCTCCAGTGTAGCCCAACAACCACGCAAAGGCTTCTCGTTTATAAATAGAATTACATTAACTCAATTATAATAGATGACGTTTCAAAACATTCTACAAAAATAAAAAATATAATTAATAACTCCAGGACAACGAAATGTATTCCCTGATTGCAGGTAAATTGTTTTCAATAGATGATAATTTTAGCATTCATTTTTCCTCACGTAATAATAATTTGTTGTGGTACAACTGTTCCTCTGATCTCACGTCTTTCATCTTCTGCTATTTATCTGAACACATCACTTCGCTTACAACAACGGTAAATTAGAGGCCAAAAATAAGATTCGTTAATTAATACAATATTCCTTAACACATTCTAGACCATGGCAAGCATTAAGGTAACATTATTATTCTTGTTTTATGATATTTTATTTCTTCGCAGAAAAAAATCTGAGATCAACCTTATTAAAAACCACTTATATTCAAATCTTCACCTTAAATCAAAAACTTATTTAGTTATTAATTTCACTTGACTTTTCGGCCATTTAGCCACTTTCATACTTGAAAAATTTAAAGTAAAGTATTAACATATCATAAAACCCCCTTATTTCTCTTGTAGTTGTAACTTTGATAAATTAACATTTATTCATATAAAAATAATTTGAAGATTAATCCCAGGTTTGAGATTTATGCCAGGATAACAAAGCCTAGATTACAAATTGTAAAAAAATAGGCTGCTGTTTTAAGGTAAAATATGTTATAAATTATATAAACATATTCGACATTGGGTCACTTCAAGTGTAAAAGTGGCTAACTTACCAAAACGTCAAGTGAAATGAACAAATACATATGCTTTTGGTTTTATGTGTTTTCTATTATTGTTCATATGTTTACCGCTTCTACGACAGTCTCATTCCTCCAAGGCGTCAATGTACCTGTCGATGTATTGTGATCTAAAGTTAATTGGTCTTTAATTTTGAGAAATAGAGGTTATAAAATCTCTGTAGTATGCTTGAAAGCTACTGGTTATCCAGCAGATGTCTTCAAACGAGTTTACACACTTTTATTTTCTCTAATCAAAAGCATATGTCATTTATACAATGGTTGCTGTCTTTCAACAAGTTATTCCTGTCACGTTTAGTTAATTTCGTATACCACAAGTAGGTAAGGTCCTGTAAAGTCTTCATTGCATATGTTACACGATGGTTTGTTAAGTCTTCTCATAACATATTGCTTTGTTAGTATAGTGTGGCCAATTCTTAGCACGATTTCTTCTGGTCTGTTTTCGGAGGAGTTGTGTGTCCACTCTTAAGTGTGTATTTGATGGTTCTTAATTTATTGACATTTCGTCGAGTCCAGTTGTCTTGCCAATAATTTCTGATATTTAGTAACATTAAGGCTATTTCTGTCTATTCATCTAGTCAATAAACAACTGATTAGTTATATGAAAGAAGCAGTATTTTTAAAAGATGAAGGGTCACGAGATTTTAAAAATAAGTGTATGCCTATTTCTTATAAATGAAATTTGATATTTGTTTTCATAATGAAAGATCAGTTTAACATGTCAATCAAGAGCAAAGAAACTGGTTGACATAGAATTAAGGAAAACTAAAAATTTCTTGAGAACATAAGAATTATTCGCAATTAGATATTCTGTTTGAATTGAAATATAATATCCTTTCTTTTTTAATTCATTAAGACGTAATTAAAAACATTGGGTTGATTAAAAAATATTATCTTTTCAATAATGTTTACACTAATAATTAAACATGTTTGTAATCACGGGTTTTTGTTTTAATCCCCTTATTATAATTATTTTTTACTACTTATAATTCTTACTTGTTTCCATCTAAAAGCAATTACAAGCTTTTGGGACAAGTGTATCCGAAGGTGGTTTAGAAAAACAATCACGGATCAAGATACTTTCCTTCACTGAATAATGAATACTGTATTAGATCAACTTTATGTATTTTGTGCTACATTTAGATTGTTTCACTTACAAGAAATATTAAGACTCAATTGAGCCCTAAAAAACATAGGATAGTGAAAAATATTGTGATTTAAGTCATTAATTAAAATAAGATGCTAAACATTAATTGTTATTTAGTTATTATTCCTTCGAGGATTAGGGCAGGCATAACCTTGAGCGATTTCTCTGTCGACTCATTAATGTTAACTATTTAAGAAATATTTTAAGATAAATACATCGTCTTTAAAGCTAGTACGGCAAAAATAAACATTTATGAAGTATAAATTGCTTAAAATTTCAAGGCATGAAGTTCATTACAGGGCTAAAGAAGAACTATTTTTAAGTAAATAATAATATAATATGTATTTTATTATTTCATTTAGGAAAAGAAAAGGAAAGACGATTTGTAAAGATGCTTCAAGAAAAAATATTCATATTTTGAATAAAGATATTAAGAATAAAGAATTGAGGTTTTGAGAATGGGTACGAAACAAAAATAACGTAGGCCAGATTTAGAAATCCTTGCCAACTGAGTGTTCCCATTCAAATATGTAATAATATTAACACAATTATTAAATAATATTGAAAACATTATCCTACCCAGTCACAAAACATATAAAAAATGAGAATAAACAAATCTCAGAGAAAAATGCTTTGCTACAATATACCGGAGAGAGAGCCAAGATGTCATCCTTTTAGGGGTTAAGGATAAGATTACCATCACCTGAAGGACTTCTCATTTAATATCATTCGGATGAAATTTTCTCCAGTAATCATTCTTACTCAGCGTTCTGGACCTCAAATGAATGTTTTAGACGATTTCGTTTCAAGAGTAGGCAGAATAAAATCATTATGCAAGTAGTATAACAACTAACATTTGCTTTGTCGGCAGAGATAACACTTGAAAGAACTGATAAAGAATTTAGAAGAAGTCATCTCACTACACACTGCTAGGACGTTGTAGAATTAACATTTTTTCTTAAAGTATGCTATTTACAAAAAGTATTCAGTGAGCGCAAATAATTTAAAATATGTCTATTTCTGGAAGAAATATAATATGTATATACCAGGGATTTTCAAAGTCTAGATGATCCAAACACAGCAGAAATGAGAGCGAACTTAAAAATAAAACTTCTGATAAAAATAGATTCCCAGTAGGATCTCGTCGGTCTTTATACATCTACAGATTTTTTAAATATAAAATATTTTTTATCACTAAATATAATAAAAATGTTTACGTTACATTATCAGTTCATATCATATTTGTGTGAGTGTGTGTGTGTGTGTGTGTGTGTGTGTGTGTATGTATATATATATATATATATATATATATATATATATATATATATATATATTACACGAGTATTTAATAAATCTTTATTAGGAGCATAATGTTAATATGAAACCCGAGAGGAAAACCTAAGAAGAACTACTGAAGTATATTTTGTTTTGTTGACTGATAGCCTACAAAATTGCTGGAAGCATGGACTAGGCATGTTAAAATGAATGTCAAATGTTTTGATGAGAAAACATGATTATTAAAAAAAAAAAAAAAAAAAAAAAAAAAAAAAAAAAAAGAGAAAAGTATATTAAGGTAAGGTAAGGTTTAATGTAAAGTGTCCAAATTTTTGGAACTTCTATTTCGCCAATATCAAATTTAATACAAAGCAAATGTTAAAATATGTCGAACTTTGGCAAAGTAAACAAGTAAAATTCTGGAACTACTTGAATCACTTAAATCTTTATCAAGGCGTTGATTGTCATTTTATCAAATTATGTAAAAATGAATGTATAATAGAAAAATGTAAAACAATAATAAAATATAAATTTGTACCTTGTGTGTGACTGAGAGAAGACCGTGCGGACCGTGGAGAGTCGAGAGGGAGGTAGAGTTAGAACTGGTATCCGCTTACTTCGCCTTACTGGCCGGTAGGTAGTGGGGGCAGCCCCCTCTTCGGCAAGACAAAAATACTCACCCCGTTTCCCTTACCTACAATAAAATCATTTTTTTGGATGTACATTAGAATATGGATAACCTGAAAATCTACATCCTCTAGAGGTTAACTTCACAACCTTTCTATGTAAACCTGATTCTTTACATCTCAGGAAAATCCATAAACTACTCATGAAAAGGCCTGCATGCAAGAACTGCGTCAACTTAGCGTGTCTTCACGAAATCCGTATACCTGAATTTCAAAAAAATCATCTACGAAGACTGGCAAGGTGAGATTGAAAAATGGTATATAACCATGTATTATTTTTTTCTACATTATTTAGAGTCTGGTCTGAGTTATTCGGCCTTTATTTCAAAAAGCTTAGGAATCTTCATGATAAGCTTGTGTCATATTGAAGTGGACGGTTCTTGGCACTTTGATAACAGCTTGGTTCTTACCACTCAATGTATTTTCAATGCAATCATGGTAATAAAATACCACAGTTTAAAAAACATCTTCAACGGAGTAACCCTATTGAATTTTTGGCCTAACAGTTTCCAGATTGTAACATTGAACGCCAAAAAGAATGACTTCGAAAAGGGAATATTTAAAACAATAAATAAATAAATAAAAAATCTGTTCCAGATTGGAAAATGTTTGTGAAAATCTGCTGTCACTAGGACAATTTCCTGATGTGCCTTAGGCCTTAGATACAAGATATAGTCTCGATCAGAACACCAAATTTCTTCCTCGAATATTACTCCTCTAAAGCATATAGGCGTATGTAGGAAATCATTTCAAGGGGGCTGGAAGCACCAGGGGATTTGGGGGGGGGGGGTATAGAGTACTAACAGCCTAGAATTTGGAATAGTTAGCCAACTAAAGCGCTATTACGCCCAACAAAAAAATATTTTTCTGAACTAAGTGATCTTATTTAATTTATTTTTGAGGTTTTACTGACCCATTTTTACCGATTAAATCATAATTCCGGACGGAACACCCCCCCCCCCCGGGAACATTTTACATTTATTATTTAACTTATTTGTTCCATTTTTTTTAAGTAAACTTCAACATTAGCAGAAATACAAACTCTTTTTTTTCTTTTTTAAATGCATTTTTATTCAACCGTGAGTTTGATTCGGGGTCCCCGACCATCCCCTAGGCCCATCCAGCCTTTAATTAATTTATTATCGGATACCTGCAAAGAGGAAAATCAGGCGGCCGGAGTACTGACCACACTATCTCCCTAGTGTGCAGTATAGTCAACAATGAGATAGCTCTACAGTATCTGCCCCTTTGTGCCCTGGTGAAACTTTGCGGTACTGTTTTTTTTTTATTATTATTCAACTGTTAGAATTCCAGCTTGCTAATATAATATTGCATTGTCCATATAAGGATAATTGCAGCAAATTATAAATAAATATGCGTAGCTTGATAATATATTAATAATGGAACAGTTTCATGGCTAAACCACACCGTGAAAATTTCTAGGTTATATCATAACTTAAGTATAAGGACCCGGTAGTGACATTGGTCGGATCTTAAGCCTTAAACACAGAAGAACGATACAGCTTTTTCATTCTATACCTGGAGAGTAATATCGCTATCCAAAGGGTGAGTCGAGAAGACTGAAGAAATAACTGAATCGAAATTAGTAACTGGTATCCCATACTTATTATTTTAGTGAACATTAATTTTTTCAATCGCCCTAAAAATTAATAATCTTCATAAAATAAAATTTCGTTTAGATCCAGCTGCTCAAATTCAGGAACATAAATATGCTTTAGGTCCACCCGATAAACCTATGTAATCACATAGGCGCACGCCCGAACGCCAGCGGACACTTTTAAATTGTAACGCTTTTTATCAGTTTAATCATCGCTAAAGCATATTTGTGCTAAAATAATGACCCAAATTACGTCTTTCAGTTACTTTAACCATTTCCCTACTAGCGCTTGCCGATTCTTCTAAATTCTCTGCGAACAATGGATACTTTCTTTCTAAGACTGAAAAGATAAATAGATGTAAAATTGTATTCCGCTTCATTACTCTACCTAAACTCGGGTTCGTTCAGATTTACCTCTTTTAGTTCCTTTAAGAGAAAAGGAAAGAACTTATTGAGGGGAGTGAGCTGTGAACTGGATCAGTTTATGTTGATTACCACAAGCTAACAAACACACTTCTTATGAGAGATGCTTCATGTAAATATGAATTCAAATTCATATGTATTGAATATATTTTCGTTAAAGGTGGAGAGTGAGCGAGAGTTTGTTTACATCTCTCTCTCTCTCTCTCTCTCTCTCTCTCTCTCTCTATATATATATATATATATATATATATATATATATATATATATATATATATATATATATATATACAGGGTGTCCCGTAAATGTCTAGTTATATTGTGGGATGTGATAGAGGACCCTTAGGGGAACAAAAAATGTTATGTGACGATTTTCCGAATTCTCACACATTAGGGAGAAAACGTCGTTTTATTGTTTTTTCGAGACTAACGTGGTTTTTAGAAGAATAATCGTTGTAGCTCCGTCCCAGGTGGTTCTAATAGAAAGGAAGTGAAACCAATCGAAAGATGAGTAAATTTACTATAAGACTAGTTGGGAATAAACCTAAAAATGAGTGAATTTAAGTATGTTTATCTTACCAAAAGAATGCTATTAGTGCGGTTCCTGCCTCCCCCATAGGGAGGAACCCCGCTTATAAGGTTGATATTACCGCAGTTCCTCCCTCCCCCATAGGGCGGAACCCCGCTTATAAGGTTGATACAATGAAACAATCCGGAAGTGCCGACTAGAAAATTTCGCGTTTCAGAACCCCTAGAGACAGAAAATAACGGTGGTTCAAATTTGTTTGTATGTATGTGTATATATATATATATATATATATATATATATATATATATATTTATATATGTATATATATATATATATATATATATATATATATATATTTGTCTGTTCGCTCTGTAGCTCCCAGACGAATGGCCCGATTTTGATGAAATTTGGTACAAAAATCTTTCGTCTAATTTGAAAGGTCAAGTTCGTTAACCAACAAAATCCGCCTACTGGAAGATGGCGTTTGGGGCGAAATTCGCGCAAAAAAAATCGTAACTCCTACGTTTTTGAGTTCATAAGCTTGTAAGTACTCGTTCTATATGCTTCTTGGGCTAGGAAAACGAATGAAACCATTTTCAAGGCGATAGCTTTAACCGTTTTCGAGAAAATTGGAAAAATAGTTTTTGAATACCTTTTTAGCACGGCTCCTCCCTCCCCTATAGGGAGGAACCCCGCTTATAAGGTTGATCTCATGACGCAATCCAGAAGTGCCGACTAGAAAATTTTGCGTTTCAGAACCCCTAGAGACCGAAAATAATGGTGGTTCAAATTTTTGTATATATATATATATATATATATATATATATATATATATATATATATATTTGTCTGTTCGCTCTCTAGGTAGAAGACGAATCTTTCGTCTAATTTGAAAGGTCAAGTTCGTTAACCAGCAAAATCCGTCCACTGGAAGATGGCGTTTGGGGCGAAATTCGCGCAAAAAAAATCGTAACGCTTACGTTTTTGAGTTCATGAGCTTGTAAGCACTCGTTTTATAGGCTTCTTGGGTTAGGAAAACGAATGAAACAATTTTCAAGGCGATAGCTTTAACCGTTTTCGAGAAAATTGGAAAAATAGTTTTTGAATACAGTTTTTAGTTTGGGTACTTAGAATCATGGGATTCAGTTGAAACATTTTCTGCATGTTCTACTTTCATTAAAACTAATATGTTGAAATTTTGGTTACGTTTGGAGTTAAGGAAGGGTTAGAATAAAATATTTTATTAACAGACATAAAAAGTTTTGGTAACTTTGTATACCTTCCTTAATATCTCGAAAAAGGTTGAGAATTTTGGTAAACTGAATAATACCATTAGAAAGCTTACTAAATGCTCTACAAAAAAGATTCTGATGAAAGTTTTGATTAGACGATGTCAATCGGAGAAATAAGTGCTTAAAACTTTAAAGTAATTGATTTCGCTTATTCGAACTGTTCTTTTTGTCTGTTTTTATTCCTTGTTATTTTTTAACTGCTTATAGTTGGATAATGTATTTAATAATAAATCAGGTTAAGAAAAATAAGAAAAACAATTTAATCTTAGAGATATGGATTTCCAAGATATAGCTTTTCAACTGCCTAGCGGGGTCGTTCCTAGGGCGGGTTAGCCTATCCAGGTAAGATCGTAAATAGGACCTTTCTTGAAAGTAAAGATGGAACTGTCAACTTTGGTCCTCCTCTGCCTCCCGGCACTTTCAATGCTGACGAAGGCTACCAATGAGTAGCTGAAACGTCCTAAATATAGATTTTTTAACAAAAATCGTATTGAGGTTTCTTTAGCCGAATCCCAACCATTCCATCTTTACTTATCACCTCGACGGCTAACTATCTAATCTTCATGCTTTCTAGAAATGTGGACCGAAAATAATAACAGCTTCTATTTTAATCATTTTAAATGAGTCTAGAGATAAGAACGGAACCGCCCTAAGATGATGCAGTTCCTGCGAGTCGGACTTTTTTTAATTTCCTGACATTTTCTTGATATTTCTTACCAGCGTTACTCTTCAATGGACAGGATCTGAGATTTCCGGGTTTCAGAAGAACTTCGTCATTTATCCAGCTTTCTATTCGTGTATCACAAACCTGTGTTATTGAAGTTGTGAAGGATTTAGGAACAAAAGTTTTTTTTAAAAAAAAAACATGGATCTGTGAAAAGAAAATTCAATTTTTTTCTTAAGTTTATTCAAAAAGCTTAAACGAAATATTTATTTATTTATTTATGTGTGAGAATTCGGAAAATCGTCACATAACATTTTTGTTCTCCTAAGGGTCCTCTAACACCTCCCACAATATGACTAGACGTTTACGGGACACCCTTCATATATATATATATATATAAATATATATGCAGGGTGTGTATAAAATCTAAGATTTACGAAGTCCTCATTGAGACAAGTTTGAGAGCGGAGGTCGCCGATGGAAACCCGACATTATTGCGGCTAAGGATGCTGGAGTCACAATAGTGGATGCCCAAATAATTAATGCAACTCCTGATCTAGGCTCGGTTCGTCGTGAGAAATAGAGAAAGTATGGTGATCTTGAAGTTCGCTTGGCTGTAGGCCGTATGTTTGATGTGCCCAGTGTTGGGCAAAAATTATTCAAATGATGAATAAAGATTAATGAATAAATGTATTATTTCATTCATGAATAAAGAATAATTACTTTTATTCATTATTCGTTATTCTGTGAATGAAGTTTGTTTTATTCACAAATTATTCGAATGATCAATCAGAATAAACATATTTTAGTGAATAATGATAGATTTATTATGATGTTGGCAGCCGGAAATTTGTATATATATGTGTGTTTGAGTAGGATTAATCAGTAGACCAACTAAAAATAAATATTAACGAATGATGAATAATGGATGATGAATAACGAATAATGAATAACGAATAATGAATAACGAATAATCCTGTGAATAATTCATGATGTACTGTGTGAATAAGATAATTCATCATTCACTAAAAATTTATTTGAATAATCATTCGAATAATACTTCATTCGAATAATGCCCATCACTGGATGTGCCGCTCACTCATGTGGATGTTACATCCTGTAAAGTTAGCTGGAAGGGAGTGTGGTGCGGAGCTTCCGTGAGGAGTCTTAAAGATCTCGGAGTTTCTACAACAAGCCTTAGAAAAATCCCCACACGTGTCATCTTCGATAGATAGAGGGCTCTACTATCAGCGCATGGCCGCTGATATTGAAACATTATTGTTCATTTAAGGCGATAAGTCTACTAAGTCAGGGCATTACCTGTAATACAAGATGCTCACTAAATAACAAATTTAACAAATAGGGTTGATAATTGAATATTATGATAATTAGCATGTAGTTATTTCAGCTTGAGTATATAGTTTTTATAATTGATTGCTCTTTTCAAAAATGAATATATTGTATTTTTATTATACAGGGTGTCCCACTTTGAGATGTCATAACTTTAAGGGTTTATTCCGCACCTCATTTGTAGTTCAGAGACGCAGAAATGAGCGTCCTAGCTCAACATGTAGCAGAGCTATTCAAACTTTTGTATATTTTCAAAACTATTGGGTTTTCTTATGAAAAACTGTGTTTCCCGGATTTCTGGTCTATGTATCGTAAATGACGACCACATTTTTAGAATCTACATTAGATTTCCAATAAGAAACACCAGTTATTGAAATGTTGCCATGTAAATTAGGAGCTACACTAAGAGCCATATAGATGTGAACTATTTTTATTAGGGTCTTCTTAACTCATTCAATATTTTCTTAATCAGCTATTTGTAGACTTAGCGGTTTGCCTCCGCCTCAAAAGTTGCCTTATTTACTAAGCTTTAAAATGGTACCCTGTTGTTTTAAAAACAAAAATTACTTAAGACTATTTTTTCTGATTTCTAAGTCAAAACCAATACATTTGCTTTAGTGCGAAGAAGCCATTACGAAGGCATTATTTAATTTCACGCGAATATGGTGATGTCCCATCCTTCCAACATTAGGTACACACGCTTTTTCCTCTGATTAAGGATTAGGGGATCCTTGGAAAGATGACAGAAGAACATTTTGGACATAATCAGAATTATTGTTAACATAATAAATACTAATGTTATATTTTTATGCTTTGAGGGTCTTGTTTTATGAAATTTCTATTTTTAAGTGTAGGTAGTAAAATATTATTTTCAGTTGAATCTATTTTTTTCGCTTACTGGATGGCATTTATGCATTGCTCTGCTGTAATCTGTTCCCAGGCCCATCTGATGCAATGTATGAGGACCTCATCCCTTGGGCAAATGGGCTCCCTGTAGACCAAATCTTTAATGTGTCACCATGCGAAAAAATCCAAGGGCAAAAGGTCTGAAGACCGAGCCGGCCAAGATACCAGCCCACCACGTCCTATCCAACGTCATGGATAGTTAGTGTCCAACCAATTTAGGACTGCCCTCCTATAGTGGGCTAGACTAACAAAGTCCCAGCCTCCCAATCTTTGTGCCAAAAGGACTACCTCCAAGAACGGCGACAGTTTATTATCAAGGGTCAAAAAATGGAGACGTCTTATTTCATTATTCCACACAAAATCATGGGCATACTCACTCCTTATATAAAAATAGCGATATAAATAAATAGCGATGTGTTGCATTGGGGGTTTTTAGTTCCTTTTCAAGCTAACGAGACGTTAGAATCCCGTTTTCTTGGGTTCATGTGCGTCTTGCTATGTTTACCGGTAATGTACAACATTGTCAAAACTAAATTATCATGCCTGGTAAACTGCAGTTAATAGTGTTGGTATGGTCTCCCTGTGGTCTAGTGGCTAACTCATGTTAAAAAGTAAATCTTTCAGGCTCAATATCTCGAAAACGAATACCGCTTGGAGTGTCATATCTTTTTCCAACGATAGAGGACACTTCAATTAACATGCAGACGAATTTACAAAAGAAATAGTTTGATACGGAAAGCTTAATTAATTTATTTTCGAACGTCTTTTTAATTTGCTTCAATTGATATATTGCTCGAATCAAACATGGGGAGATTTTTAAAGGGTTGTATTTTGGGCCTTAGTTCAGTTTTCGTATAAGAACTCATAGATTGTTTGCATCAGAAAACATGTCTATTATAATCAAAAACGCAAAGGTTTGTGAAAATTCATAAATACTTGGCCCCAATCGAGTTATTTGGGTCTAAATAAATGTGTATTTTTGAGCTCTGAAAGGGAGCACACAGGACAAATCGTTTATTTTGGTTAACTACTCGAATTAAAAGATTATAGTGTAAAATAGCCGAAACGAGTAGTTTTGGGGGGTTAGGCTCAAACCGAGAGGTGGTGTGGGTTTTCTGGACCCGGACTAGGATTCAGCATCCCCAAAAAAGTATGGTAAACTTCGTCTGCTGTCTGGGTCCGAACCTTTTTAGTGTGTGTGTGGCTGTGTCATTATTTAATTTATATAAACTTACATTTTATTTAAATTTTAACGTCCATTATTTAATTTCGAAATAATGTTTAAAAAAAGAAGAAAGATATGTGCTGGAAAAGGCGAGTAGGAAACGAAATATTTTGTGGTGTCTAACAAAAACAAAGCTGCTACCTGTTTGATATGCCATGAGAGAGTTGGGTTAAAGAAATACAATATCTTTGAACGTTTCCTCTTGGATCATCCTTAAGAAGTGAAAAATTGAGTTTTTTGTTAAGTAATCATTGCAACAACAGCACCACTTGAAAGTGCGACCACTGTACGTTTTGATAAATTCAGCAACACACATATTTCCAAATGTTTTGTTATATATAACCTGAGAATCTGCTGGGTTTTTAGCAACATCCGACAACATTCGAAGACTTCTTGAAATTTCTTCCAATGAAAGGTTAAACCCGAGGCACAGATTTACCTAGTTAGTATTTGCAATGTTTTAGACCACGATGAAATTGACAAAAAAAAAAATCATGTGTTTGTGTGTGGGGGCAGGGATTGGTTTTCCTTAAGGACTGCATCTGTAATTTTCTTTTATTACTTATTTATGGAGAAACAATATTAGGTAGTAAATATTGATATTTAAAATGTTAACCATTAATAAAATGTAATATTTAAATGATTTTACCTGGACAATAAATGGATTTGATACTAAACAAGGTAATTTTTTTTTTTTTTTTTTTTTTTTTTTTTTTTTTTTTTTTTTTTTTTTTTTTACGGCTCATCTACATCTAGGTCATTAGCGCCGAAAACAAGGTAATAAACCTGATCCGAACGTATATAATTCAACAAATATAAGAAAGTACCGTTGGAAAAAAAAAAAAATACTAGTTTCTTAGTAGAGTTATCGGTGTGTGTTCGTCAGTGCTATGAAGCATGTACTAAAAAATAATTAAAAAAAGGTAAACATTTAGATTATGCATTCCAAAGAACAAAAATTGCTAAGACAGTGATTGAAATCGGCTTCTATCGAACTGAAAAGTATAACTATCTTGGCTTCAGAGATCGTAGGAGTATCAGCCCACGAATAGGCACGCATTTATATCCCCCCCCCCAAAATCCTGGCTCTAGACCAAAAGGCAAGTGGAATGAAAACTTACACCTGGCTTCTTTGGTCTCTTGGCAATATAATTAGTCCTCTGCTAGAAGTGTATGTAAACATACGGGATCACGATGACAGTGATTAAAATTAATAGAAATATCAATATTTCTTTATTTGATTAGTTCTATTGTTATTAACAAACATCTTCTCGGGGATTGATTGGGAATGATTGTGTTTTAATGTAGCCGATCAGTATAGAGATAGATATCTCTTTGTCGAAAGTAATTACTAACATCGCGCAAACCTACGCCAGTGACAACGGTCTCCGCCGTAGGTAGGCAGATAAAAAAAACTATAAGTACAACTCACATGAACTGCGTCATCTTAGCGCATTTCCATAATGTTCTTATCACTATTGTCATTTGGAAAGTCAGGAATAAAGATAGTTAATACTGTATGAAAAATTAAAAGTCCTAATAAATTGAAAACTTGAAGACAATTAAGATTTTAGGCGCCCCTAACCTACAGTAGCGGAAATTGCTTACGTGGTCTCTCCGTTTATGATAAACAACCAAAATTTGATTCTCATTTTACGAAACTTGTTTTACTGGCAAGAAATAAAAAATTGAGGAAATCAAACTGAAAGAATCGCTCAGCTCGCACGTATTTCTCCAATTGAGTTCATCCCATCGAAATATACCTTAAACATTTTTTAAAGAGAATTTAGCAAGCTTTCGGATGCACACCATCCACTTAGCACGATTTCTAAATATGTTTCGAGATATTTAAGAAAATATACGAAGATCTCAATACTTTTCGTGTAGGTTAAATATTTGTATTAAAATAAATTATCTTGTTCTAATACTTCCTTTACTCCTTTACTTCCAACATAGTATACTTTAGTGTTTTCCAGGGGGATATGTATTCAAGTAGCGGATGTTCACTATGCAAACCTAAAGCAAACAATAGTACAGCAAGTTTCCACTATTGGTGCGAGCCTACGAAGGCGAGTATACGACTAATTCAGGCAACGTTTGCAGCATCCATGTAAACGGAGGCGGTGTGCCATATGTAGTTTTGAAAAATACCTTGTTACGATATGGAAAATAAATGGCATTCTCAACTGTATATTCGGAAACTTTTATTTTTATTTTCTTTGTTCCTATATAGAATGTATTAATATTTCAGCCACTTTTCTGTATATACATCCTTTCGGGCCGTTTCAAAAAATAGTCAGTTTTTGATGGAATTAGTTAATTTGAAAGCTCGTTAACCAGCAGAATCCGTCTACCAGAATATTCTTCGGTTTATATTAACTTTCTTCAGTTAACATTCATTGATTGATATGAACCATACAGCATATTTGAACCACCGAGATTTCCGCTACCTCTGGCTCTGAAAGGATTGCTCCATCTGGTCGTCTTCATAAGCGGGTTTCTTCCCTGAGAAGGGAGGGAGGAAACAAGTTAAAATGTGGCATTTAACGTACTTGCAGAAACACTCACTGTAGATACATACCTATATACATGTTAACAAAAATTATTTTCGATTCCTAATAGGTCGGATCGTTGAAGATTAGAAAAACAATTTCAAAAATTCTTACCGGAGGCTAAGACAATAAATACATTCTTTCTGGATGTGCTAATAGACGAAATAGTAATTATTTTTACTGCGAAACAACATTTGTCAGTGAAAATGGCTTAGTTGTTTTTTAGATAGAATAAGACGATAGAAACTTTCTCCAATAACGCTAGTAGCGTCACATAAGGATAAGATTAAGTGGTGTGCTTCTCCTCAGTTCGCCCCTTATAAGGCAAGCAGAATCACGGAATAAACTGGGACATCTCGTCTCACTCAGAGGTTTCAAACAACGGCCTTCAACTCATACCAGTCACTCAATTCTCAACGCTTGATTAATAAGAAAAGTTGCTCAGTTTTATAACAACAAACGTACTATATCGTAGGAATTGTCTCATCTTAGTGAGTAATAAAATATTTACCCGTCAAATAATTTGAAAAACTGAAAATAGTTACCCCCAAGGAATATTCTGGAGCCAAAATACTACTTGTATGAAAACATGTAAAGCACACATGCCTTAGTTTGTGGATTGCTCTGAAAGCAAAGTACAAATAAAAAAACAGAAATCAATATAGACTGCTGATGGCATGAAATCCATCCTATGTGCTCTCCGGAAAAAATCTCCTACAGAAATTCGCATAAGGGCTCTTTCTTCGGAAAATTTATAACACTTTCTAACAGCGGCCTTCCACTTTACAGGATTTGTCGAAAATCGTTGACATGTTTAAGAAAATATTTCAATACACCTATCCGAAAAATGTTTTTCAACAAGTCGAATTTACACATCGTTGCGTTTATAGGCTTTCCGGGACCCTTTTTATATGTGATTTGAAGTTGAAATCAAGTGAAACCATTGTCACGTACATATCTATAACAGGCAAACTTTCCTTTTCGTTACTAGGATCTCTCTCTCTCTCTCTCTCTCTCTCTCTCTCTCTCTCTCTCTCTCTCTATCTATATATATATATATATATATATATATATATATATATATATATACGTGTCTGTCTGTTTATATATTTATTTGTTTCTTTGTCCCTTATACAAATCTACATCGTTTGACCGATATTGACCAAACTTGGCACACAGGTAGGTCTTGATACGAGAAATCTCCTATGCTAGGTCAAAATAGTCAAATTTCAAAATTTGGTCAAAAGTTTTGTTCAAGAAAAATTGGCTACACTGACTGGCCATTTTGAATCGACTACTACTGGCCTCTGTCAGCTGTTAGATGAAGTGCTGTTGTGCTGGCCTCTGCCGGTATCATTATGAACTAAAACATTCACATTGTCAATTCACAAACAAACAATTCACATTGTTTGACCGATTTTCGTAACTGGCTATAGACAACTAGGTATCAAGTAGATCTTGATACGGGGAGAGTCATAGACAGAAAGTAGGTGTAGCATGGCACACTGGGTAACAGCTAGGATCTTATAAAATACTAGAATACCCGTCTGTCTTGGATTAACGGATGACTGAGAGAATTGAAAATTGTTCAAGACATTTGACAATCAACCAAACTAAGATGTATAAATAAACTAAGATGTATTTTGGTCACGTTAGGATAAGAGGAAAAATTATTATAGTGCAAGAGCAGTCTATAGATTTTCTTAAATAACTCGAAAAACGTCGGAAATCGTGGAAAACTAGTAAAAATAAAAAGTTAGGTGACATTTACAGTTGAGCATCTATTCTTTATTTATTTCATGTTAAATATAACCTTCACTTAAAACCTATTTTTGGGGCGAGGGTTTCTACAGGTTACAACCCTTTTCTACACCTGGTTGGTCGAACCCATTTATTAGCAGATATAAGAGATTTTTGGCAGTTTTGAGACTTTGCTGAATTTTCTTAATTACCTCGAAAAGGTTTGGGATTTTTTGGTTAATACAATGTAACCATTCAAAGGCGTACTAATTGTTTTACAATAACGGTTCTGATGGAATTTCCGATAGAGCGATTTCAGTCCGAGAAATCGGTGGTTACAATTCAAAAGTGTTGGTTTCGTTTCCTTAAACGGGGGTTGTATCGCAGATTTCCTGGTTTAGAGCTTTTACGCTCATAATAGACTACTGCCAGTTTCCCGTGCATTTTAGGGAGTGAATTTTGCCTTTAAAGATATTTTTGAAGAAGGTGTTTTAATTTTTCACAAAATATGAAAACAAAATATTAACTTTTTCTATTCAAAGCATTCCAGATGGTGTTTGGGATAAGAACGGAATTGCACTAAGGTGAAGCAGTTCCTGCGAGTCGATCATTTTGTAATATTGCTTTCAATAAGATGTCTAGTTGGCGGAATGATTAATTTCCGCGCTACTGTCAGTTTTCTGTGCATTGCGGCATCTAAAATCTCGCTTTTCTCCAAGATGCCATTAGATTAAGTCTTTAAATTTTTCACAAAATATCAAAACAAGCTGTTTCTATTTCAAGCTTTCCGATTGAGAATAGAGGTAAGAATGTAATGGAAACGCGTAAATCATCATTTGCAATGATTGTTTGAGCTCACTGGAATCTACTATATATTTGTCAAATACCACTCACTCACTGACCTATCATCGCCCAGCCCAAACCGCTCGACAGAAAATTTTGAAATTTTGCATGGACACTCCCTATATAACGTAGGCGCTCACTAAGAAAGGATTTTTTGATATTCGAATTTTTAAGTATTTTTAGAGGGGTTTAAAGTTGGAGTTGGTTAGAGCATGCAAGCCCAGGCAGCAAGCGTTGCTAGGACGATAACAGAACAGCTGTTACCGTACATTATCTATGTCATAGTATTATTTTTAATTGAGGTTAATTTCCACTATGATGGCAGACCTTGAATTACTAGAAATTAACTGTCCCTCATAGAGTTTTAATTGCGTTTCTTTTCTCCCTGTTCCCGTCAGATAGGCTTGCCATATTTTTGGAGAGTTAAACCGAGACACATTAATATGGGATGGGCATACCAGGGGGGGGGGGGGGGGGTGGAAATAAAAACAGTACAAATTATAAGCAAAATGGTGAGTTTTAAGCCTAGCAAGTAACGGGAAGGGGGGATCCTGAACTGTTAGTCTACCCAAACCTTAAAAATAAGAACGGAACTTTTTTTGCTACTTGATTTTCTTAAAAAAATCTCTCAGCCAAATAGTAGTGCCTGGCAGCTGGCACCGCTGTGCAGGTAGTTCCAGCGTTTTACAGTTAGATTACTTCTCATATCTTTGACACTGTGAGCAGTAGTCAAAATGTTGATTGTAGAAAAGTTACTGATTTATAAAAGATTCTTATAAACATGAATTCATTACTTTTTACATCTTACAGCCTTTTCCGGGACATAGATAAAACCGAGCGGGATACCGAAACAATTGCAAAATACCGGGACAGTCCCGGTCAAACCGTGATGTATGGTAAGCCTATCCTTAGAGTTTTCTAGGTGAGGCAATAATATCCGGAACCCTTGCACAGCCTCCTCGCCTATAACCTTGGTAATGCTCGCAAATATAATGGGTGTTTCCAAATAACTTTTTGGAAACATAAACTTTTAAATTTTAACGCCTATTGAATAACATATAGTATGACGGGAACCGTGCTATAATAAACTGCACAAAATTGTATAGTAACGTAATTTTAATGAAACATTATTTAACGCAATAAAATAACTACTTATCTGCCCTGACGAAGCACGGGTGTTCAGCTAGTGTTTTATAAATATATTCCCGAAAAATCCTACAAGTAAATAAAGGAAGAAATACACAACCAAAATAATTCAGCAAACAAGTAATAGTATGTTGGCTACAAGGATATGAAATTCTAAGACTAAATAAAACTAGTGACCAATAGGTCAAAATTGTGTCGGAAGAATACACTCAAAGGCCATAGACATTTACAACAACATCTAAAACAATTAGGTAAATACAAGCCCGGCAAAAATATTTCAAAGTTAATTTCCAACCCCATTCATTATAATGAAATGCCAGCCATAAACACAAGGAGATACAAAAGGAGTGCAAATTGTTTGCACGGGTCTAGTAGTAAATAGTAAAAAGTGTAGAAATTATGTCTGTAAATTTCTACACTCAAGAAAAGCAAAATTATCATTATTCTAAAAGGCTAAGTTTACCAAACTGATGTCCTGCTCAAGTATTTGACATATCTTTCGGCTGAATTATAATGTAAAAATATAATACAATTTTACAATTTATCAATTGAAGCAATAGAATGGTCCAAGACAAACATCACAGACATGTCTAAAGATGGAGAAGGCAAAAACTTGATCTGTGAATGTTCACTAATTTCCGAGATGAAAAAGAAGCTTACCTCCACTTGTAAATATAGGCGGAAGGAACCAAATATCAAGCAGCTCTGAGTGGCTATAGACACAGAAGATTTAAGCTTAACAGGTGGGAATCTTTCATGAATAGCTTAAAACATATACTGGAACAGAAATTGGAGCTATTTGCTGCTAGATTCAAGGAGAAACTTGTTGGGATAGCCGACTTATCAGTTAATCCCGCTAACCATACTAACAAATACTAAGCGCAATTAGATGAATTGACTAATGAATAGTAATTAATTTATCGAACAAAGATATATATTAGTATAAGGCAACAATCCATACTAGAGTTAGTCTCAAATTTTGTTCTTTTTTGGAGATATCTTAATTCAACAAGTGGTCGACTTAAATTAAATTATTTTTACAGAAGTACAACATGGTGTCTACTACTTTCCTGAAAGCCAATTTCGTGACTTTTTCGTGGCATTTTCATGACTTGACATGCAAATTTCGTGCCCATTAAAAAGAAAATAATTTCACTTAAAAAGAGAAAGCCTTAAGTTTTAGCTTAAAATTATTTGTAACTTAAACGGATTACCTCGATATCTATAAACACAATTTTACATACATTTAAAGCAATTAAGAAAACTGTATAAAATGTACAACATATCGTCCCTACCATGTCAAACTATCGAATATGCAAAATCTCGTTTTTAGATTCGGGACTTTGCTCTTGGATTGCGGCCGATATGGCTTGTCGCGAATTGTGACAACTCTAACCCCTGTATAGGATAAATAGCCTTTAATGTCTTAAATAAAGTATCGAATAAGACCATTTTTGAATATATTATTTCGTCAATGGATAAAATATGTTCGTTCCTATTTTGCTCCGATTTGCATATTCGTTAGCTTGACATGGCAGGGACGATATGTTAAAGAGGATAGTTACATTAATTTTAAAAGTGAAGACACGATGACTCTAGAATGACTACTCAAAAATATTAAACAATGGTAGCAGAATTCAAAATTTCTAAATAAATTACTAATTAAATATTTATTGACAATGTACATAATTTAGTCAATTAAGGCCCAGCACACGCAGTGCGACTGTTCTGTAACTCCCGTTGCAAACCAGTTGCGTCTGAAACCAGTTTGCAACTGAAACAAAACTTCTGTCCGCACGCGGGGGACTCGGCAAAGGGCTAGTTGTAAATCAGTTGCGCCTATGACGCAGTAAAAGTGGAATGTTTATTAAGTGCTGTATTTGTTTGTTTTTAAGGCCTTGGCTTAGCCGTGTGAGCTTACTATGTCAGACTCAGACGAAGAAGACGTTGGGGTCATTTTGTCTCAATCAACACACTTCTATGACATTTTTTCCTTGCCATCTCTACATATGATGTCATTTGGTACATGGGTTAACTTCATAAAGAATAAGAAAAACACCAAATTTCAGCTTAATGTATAAAACGGCTTCAAAAATACGGCCATGTAAAGTTTTCAACAAGTGGTCAAAATTTTGCTGCGGCAAAATATATAGCTCCACTCCTGTTTACGGTAGAAACATGATGGTGTCAATTTTTAGTTTTTTATATGCCCTTTAAAATAGCATGTAACACATACGCTCTACTTATGTGTCACTCGCTGTAGTATTATGTACTGTGAACTATTCAGGCGATTCGCCAAAGTTGCGAAGCTTTATCAATAAATAAATAAATTGAACTAATTACAACAAATTATTAATGTAAACAATTTTTTTTAAATAAGCTTTGTAATTAAGATAATAAAACTGAAATGTGTTTAAAATATATGCAATGGTAAAGTTTGGATTTAATTTTTTTTTTTTTTATTTATTTAATTATACTGCCTCTACCCGTATGAGTCATTGGCAGTTCTATGTTTCTATATTTCTTGATAGAGGCCTATATCTTTGGCAAATTTGAATACCTTTTGTATAGCCCTTTCGTCGTCCTGTAAGATATCAGCAAGGTTGCCTTCAATGTTGTTCACTTTTCTCGCCAGTGTGTATCCGGTACATTCTGTTAAGAAGTGTTCAACAGTTAATATAACATTGCAATGTTTACAGGTGGGAGGGTACAGTCCTTTCAGGAGATAACTGTGGGTTAATTTAGTGTGGCCAATTCTCATTCTTGCCAAAACTACTTCCTCCCTCCTGTTCAGCCTTTCAGGGGTTTTCCAAGTATTTAGAGTTATTTTAATGTTTCTTAGTTTTGTTTCTGTTTCTAACCATTCCTTAGTCCACATTGTTAATATTTGTTTTTTAATAAATACTTTTAAATCTTGTCCGCACACCTCTGCCACTTTTATGCTATCACTTTGTTCTTTTCTTGCATTATTGGCTTCAATATCTACTTTCTCGTTAAGTTCAATGCCCATGTGGGAAGGAACCCATAAAATAGGGATAAAATAGGATTTAATTTTATAATTATGTATTAAAAAGCTTTTATAAATAAAAATACGTAAAATTAGTCCAAAGCCGCCTTCAGTATTAAATTATTTTAAAGATTGACACTATATGGCTGGGTAAACACCACTTGGTCTCGAACAACGAAACTGCAACCAACCGCATTTCATCAAAACCGGACCATTTATAAACGGCAGGAGAGCGAACAGACAAATTCGCATGTATGTGTATATACATATACATATACAGGGTGTCCCCAACATAAACGGCAAAACTTCGGCAATCGATGCAGGATGAAAAAAGAAAGAAAAAAAATCGTTCGGCATTTTTCTCGATTTTGCTTCGTTTCCCAGAAAAACTCAAAAAACTACAACACAATTGTTGGTGCCTATTTGTGCATTGCTCAAATCTCTAAAGGACTTTTTGCCTTAGTTTTTCGGTCCTCTACAAGCTCCTGAAGTTTTGCCATTTAAAACCGGAACACCCTTTATATATGCATGAATGTATATGTATATATATATATATATATATATACACACACACACATAAATGTATAAATTTGAACCACCGTTATATTCGTGATACATGGGATCTGAAACATGAAATTTTCGTGTTGGCACTTGGATTGCGTCAAGGGGTTAATCTCATAAGCGGGTTTCCTTTCTATGGAGGAAACCCGCTTATGAGGTTGACATCATTACGCAATCCGGAAATGGCGACACGAAAATTTCACGTTTCAGATCCCCTAGATCACGAATATGACGGTTGTTGAACTTTTTATATATATATATATATATCTCTGTTCGCTCTCCCACCGGCCCAAAAATGGTCCGATTTTGATGAAATTTCTTACAAGATCGTTCGTCTAATTTGAAAGGTCAAGTTCGTTGACCAGCAGAATCCGTCCACCGGAACATGGTTACTCGAACATGGTTCTGCACAACTGAGGAATTCCTACCAACTGGAGGATCATGAATAGCATTTTCTATACATATAGCTATAGATAGAGGGGTTTGAGCTAACATTAATTCCCCCACAAGATTTTTTTTTTTGCTGAAAGAAATTGTTCCACCTCGAAAGCCGGGGTGGGGGGAGAACTTTTGGCAGGCGAAAATGTAGCACTTTTTTCTAGCGATTGCGGCAATTTTACGTGGCCGAATTTGGACTTTGGCCAGTTCATTTGAAGCAGAAATTAATGTTCTTTACTCTCTATTTGAAGTTTTTTTTTTTTTTTTATCCAAAATCAACGGTTTTTAAATTAATGAAGAAAAACTGAAAAAAAAGTGCTAAAAGTTCGCGGTTTTTCGCCTATCAAAAGTTCTCCCCCGGCTTTCGAGTTCGAAAAATTGGTTTCAGCATACTCACACCTTACCTAAGGATATTAGAAAAAAAAATCTTGTGGGGGAATTAATGTTAGCTCGACCCCTTTTGAAGCCTCTATATACTGGAGCCCTATCTAATACCTGCGAGTTTTCAGCCCACCTGATTGTACACAGTTTTAGTGGAAAAAGATTAATTCTAGAAACTTCGCTGAATTTAGCTCTTTGATGTGAAATCTTTGAATAGAAAAATTTCGTGACATGGTTTCCAAATTCGTGATTTTCGTGTCCTATTTTTCATTTCGTGACATTTTCGTGATTTTCGTGAATTTTTCGTGCAGTAGACACCCTGTTCAAGTATAAGACGGAAACAGAATGACTTGAGATGTACACGGTAAATAGAGTGTTTCAAAAATACAAATAATTTCACTCACCAAATAAATTGAATAGGAAATTAGTTTATAATAATAATCCCGCCATATGTAGTATAAATTAAACAATTTCGCTTGAATTGTATAAAATAAATTAAAAATAATTTAATTATAATTATAAAGGAAATATGTTATTAATGAAATATTATATAGAGTGAATTTTATTTAGAATGATGTCATTAAGGGATATATAATTTATTATTGATTTGAATGATTTTTTTTTATGTATTAAACATTAATTTAGTAAAATTTATTTAAAAGAGATTTTTGTTTCAAATAAATGTATATCGACTTGCTTATAAGGCTAAATTTATTTTAGAAGGATTTTCTTCTATTCTAATTGGTTGGTACATTTTTTCTTTTCATTATCCTAGTATTTTTTTTAACCAATTCGGCATTATAGTGTTAATTTATAAATAAAGATTGTATTTCCATTTCAGATTTGTAAATATCTTAGGTATTACGTTTAGGATTATTGTTACTATATTATATCAATTAACACTAGGAAACTAACACAATTATATAGTAACCCCCTCCCCATGCTAAAATATCCAAATCTTGTAAGCATTAAAACAAAATAAAAATATAATAAAATTTTGTAAAGGCGAAAAAATGCACGTACATGCAGATTTACATACTCGGGATTTTCTGAGCATGTCACAGTGGAGTGTATCGACGCAAAATCATGATTCTTGGAATACAAAAATGTGATTTTAGATTAAATTCAGAAAAACCATACTTACATTTACCTAAAATGTTTTATATACCAAAAAAAGGGAAGTTTAAGTCGGTAGCTATAACCATATATTCTCCATGAAATTAATCCGTTTTTCTGGAACCTCTTGCTTTATATAATTATCTTCATTATACTTTTCCTTAATCCTGCTGCGCAACCACTTAAGTCAAAATATGTACATATATATTTAACTATTTGTAATGAAATATGTAATAAAAAACTGAAAATATGTAGTAAAAAATACCAAAAATACTATAAAATATTGAAAAGAAAAGCATCGACAACTTTTTTTTTTTTTTTTTTTTTTTTTACGGCGCATCTACATCTTGGCCATTAGCGCCGGGCTATCTACAGGTTGCCACCCTTTTCTAATGCCAACAGCACGTGGTCGGTCACCCATTCAGGTTCTGACCACGCCCGACGTTGCATAACTTCGGTGATCTACGGGAACCGGTGCACTCAACGTGGCTATGGCCGTTGGCAGCATCGAAAACTAGTACGAACTCTGTTATTATAAATGGAAAGAACAAAAGTTGAAAATATATAGAACAAAATGACTAAAACTCTATAAACTATTGAAAAAAAGGTTAATTAAAAATTAAGAGCTCATTTTAAAAGGGGGAAAAAGAAGTTTAACATTTCTAAAGATGAACATTATTTTGGAAAATTGTGAGCTCTATTACGCTGGAACAGCAACATTGCAATCCCAACTTCTAACATACTCACAAGGGGAGTATACAGCGATGGGGTCACCGATTTGGACCATTTTTTTTTCTGGTGATTCTACATCGAAAAATAGTCGACACGTGTCCGAGCGTTCCGTGCAATGCGCCTTAGGAGCCGAGAAATAAAATAAAATAGGTTGAAAGTGCTTTATTTTTTATATCGAGTTTAGAAAATTATATCGACATGATTCTTTCGCCAATTTATTTGTTTTATAGAGTAGATTAAAAGAAAAATATAATCGTTAAGAAAATGATTTATATTTCCTCAAATATATTCAAAAATATGCTTACGTTTTCAAGCAAACTAGTATTATACATTTTTTTACACAAAAAATAACAGCAGATTTAAAATCAGCACCCCAAGAAACCCTAACGTGGTGAATAATATTGAAAACAAAAAATAATGATTTTTCCCAGTCTGGAAGAGAATAAAAATTTGTAAGCGAAAAAGTAATGTGACGTTTTGAAATTCAATATCTCCCCTTGAGATAATCCGATTTTTACGTCATTGAAATCTTTCAAAAGAATAAAGACTCCTTTTTCTAACCATATAAATGACTATTGTATTATCTCAAAAGGTACTTGCGAAAAATGGTTATCCAAATAAAAATAAAATGTAAACTTTTTTGCACATAACCTCGGTCCCAGAACACTTGGAAACGCCCCGATTGGAAGGATATGTGTCATATTAAGGCCTTTACAAACGTTTCACATGTTTTTTTGTGGCTAGTGTCGCAATTATATCTACACAGGCGACTTTGCGAGGATCCATTATTAACAAAACGCTTCTGTCACGGAGATCACAATGCATACTGAAGAAAAGTAATGACATTAAAAATGATCCGTGGAATGACGGTGTAAGGTGTACATTGTAATGATGATATGGAATGACGAGAGTTGAATAGTAATGACATTACTGATAATGTCATTACTGACCGTGTAGGGGCCGCTTTAGCTTGTCCACGTGATGTTTTGTTTACATACCTGGTAACAACACCTCTCGCAGACTCCGTATGTAAAATACTCTTAAGAATATTTTTCAGACATTTGGGACGTTAACCCAATGTCAACATTATTAGAATAAAAACAATTACATACATTTCTCTGTTATAATTAGGGTCCGGATTCTTAGGTTTTCACCTATTTTTTTTCTTTCTCCTAAACATGATAATGATAGGTTTTTTATATGATTCGCGTTTTGTAGTATCATTCATGCAAATTTGGAAGTACCTAAAAAAACCTAGTCAGGATGGTATCACCTAAAATCACCTAAATAATGATGGAATGACCTAGACAGACCTAATCTTTAAAATAGAAAATACAATTCTGTGAACTTCCTCCATAAGGGAAATTTTACTAGGAGTATCGCTTCCCCCAGAGCCCCATTTCAACACGCTGAGGAAAATATAATAACAGTTGTTGACGCTTCGAATATGAATGAAGCAACTGCAATTTCTAAAGCTTCGATGCTCCTCCAGAGCAACGAGATCCATGCTGCATTCGCATTCCTAAGAGCACATTTCTTACATCTTCCTAATCTCATTGGAAAATTGGAATGGTCAACACTGGAGCTAAAAGATGCTATGAAATACTCCCCTATGACGTCTTGTGACGTAAACGGGTGCATCTTTATCTTTTTCCGCTTTTAAGACAGTTCTCTAAGACAACAGGAAGAATTTCACCGTCGAAAACCTAGGCACCTATATGGTAGTTTACTGTAACAAGGGGTAATACCTATTTTAGTTTCATATTTTCCCTTCTACATTTTTACAGGATTTAATCATTTTGTTTTTAACTTAGTTAAGTACCCTTCTATAGGCAGTGGAATTCTTCCTCATGTTCTTTAGAAGTTGGAACTCTTTAGCAGAGAAACATAAAAATCTCCTTTAAATATTTGTTTTAATTGTTTTGTTTTTCATTCACTTTGTTTTTTTAAATAAATATTTTGTTGAATATTTGGACCACTTATTCTTTTTTTTTTTTAAATAATAACTCATATTTCATCATTTTTATTTGCTCATCTTTTTTTTCTTCTCGAATGTTATTTATTGTTTATTTTTATGTCACTATATATACATATTTATTGATAAATTATAAATTAACCAAATTATTAATGATAATAATATAATAGGTTAAACTTATTCTTCGTACCTATTGAAACAATTTTATCACCTAAAAAAAAACTAAAATGGATTTTTAAATAAAAACCTAAAAATACATATTTTTTGAACCTACCTATTGAAAAAATGTTTATCACTTAAAAAACCTAAAATGCAATTTTAAATAAAAACCTAAAAAGACCTATTATGCCTGTTGCAAAAACCTAATTGGGTGCTTATTTTATCCTAAAACTCCGGTCCCTAGTAATAATCTATGAATGACTTATAAATAAATAAAAATCACAGCCTTTATATTTATTTAATTAAAATATGAATAAGTGCTACTTAAATAATGTAAGAATTGTTAAAATTTGTTTATTGGTTTTGCGGATGATTAAGTCGTTATTTCTCCAGATGTGGAATCTGGAGTTGGAGTAATAAATGTCGGTATCAGAATATTCAACGAAATTGGTCTGGAGATTAACCCATTGATTGCTCGGATATTATTATTATTGATAAGGGAAATTTAGTGAAGGGAAAGCTTTTTTTCAAGCGAAATTCGCGCGAAAAAAATCGCAATGCTTACGTTTTTTTTTTTTTTTTCTACAACTTTGAAATTCACCTAATCTAAGATGTTTAAATTTCGGTTACATTTTGAGTTACGTATTCGAAAAAAATATTAAGGGTTGTCCCGTAAATGTGTAATCAAATTTTGAGAATGGATAGTAGACTTCAAAAGGAACAGGAAAGTTTATATAAAGTATGGTTCGATTCTCAGTAAGGGAGATATACTTTTTCTGATTTCTTAAAGATTGCTTATTTTTTTACAAACAAAGCTACAGTAGGCTCCGTCCGAGTTGGTCGGACAGAAAAGCAAATGATACCCGGAGGTTTATTTTCAAAGCTGGTATGGGAATTTAAACATTCAGGGATTTGCATACTTCAACTACCTACTAGACGAGTAACCTTTTTTCCGGAAGAATTGGTCTTATTAAGTAGTGCGATAATATTTCTCGGGTATCATTGTGGTCATGAGCAAGGTACTTTTATGCAAACATTATCCGATGGTGTTTAGGAGAAAGAAGGCATTTTATATTTGTCAGTAGGTCAGTAGGCTAAATAGAAACGATGAATAGAAGGACTTGGCTGGGCCTTCTTTGAATAGGTATTGAATCCAGACTAGGAAGTGGGGAGATTCATGTAAATTAGCGGTAGGTCAGTGGAAAAAGCCAGTATTGAAGGTTCTCATTTTGGATCAAGTTTGAGTTCAATACAACGTATGCAATTACTTGGTTGGTGATTTTTTCCCACCGCTATACGAGTAAAGGAATTCCTTCGCGATAGAATATTAAAAATGAAAGTATTAAAAGATATTAAATAATAATAGCTCATGCTATGAAAATTTCATTACAACGCAGTGGCCCACTTTCACTTTTTTTTTTAAACATTTAGTAGCATATTGACTAGAAAAGAATGATAACCTGTACATTAACCATGCCAAAAATAACATCTGAACTAAGTGGTCTTCATTATTATTGAGGGCGTTCGATGGAAAATCGTCATAAACAGACCATATAAGAGGCTGCAAGTTCCACATAAACGAATGTCTGGTCTTCCTATGAGTAGACCTTCTCTCTATAAGAACTCACTTGAACCACGAGTCCCGATGCTATATTCGAAAGTTTTGAGCATTTTAAAAAGTGCGAAGATTTCCTTAAGCAATATGATGCCTTCGCTCCTGCAAAATGCCTGAATGTTTAATTAAAGAAGTCGAAAACTATTCCATGATGCTCTAGTAAACGTTTTCTTCCTTTAAAAGGAATGTGAGAAACTAAAAAAGGCCTTGGGAGGAAAGGTTTATGCTTACATATAAGGTCATGGCTGTTCAGCCTTCATATGGATTCGTTTTTGTAGCCCCGAGGAAGGTCGGGGATGGATTGTCCAAAAATGGGAAAGGGGCGGCGAGTAGCTCTCTGAATCAGCTGATTGCGAAAGGACTCTTGAGCCGGCCTCAAGAAAAGGCGAACCAAACATGGGCCCGAAGGAGAGCCATCTGGCGGCTTGTACTTCGTTAAGGAATTAATCAATTTATTAAAATGATGGATATGCTCTTAAACGGTGTCAAATCCTAAATTCTCCTTGTTAATCCGGGCTATGAACAAGCTAATACTGCCAAACTAAACATCCATTGCATATGTTGTCTGTCTTCATAAGTCGTAAATCCGAATATTAAACAAACAGGCTATTGTTAAGGACACAATCTTTTTTTATAATTTACGTCGACTCTTTTTTAAATATTTGGCCTTGCAGGGTCCCCCCCCCGTGTTCCTGTGGCTAACGCTCAGGATTCTCATGCGGGAGATACGGGTTCCAGTTCGATTAAGTTTTGACTCGCGATGACACCATGGTGAAACCCTTTTGCACTTAAAAATACAAAGTCTCCATAATATCATTTGTCTTTAAATGACATACTAACTTTCCATTAGTAAATGTTCAAGAGCCATATGTGTCTCGTACACCAATGGAAAAATTCATGTTGGCCATATCGCACTAGTATTTCTAAAGTGACACAACTCAAAATAAAACTCAACTAAAAATGCGTCACTCTTGTCTACATAGGGACCTAAGGATTAAGACTGGACGGGTGACTCTGAAGCTGGGTACACAAATTTTTGATGGTTGATAACAATATATTTACCTTGTCTATCACAGTCGGTATGAATAAAAACCATTTTTTTTTTCAATTATTCATTTTCTATATAAAAAAATTATAGAAATGTATTTAAGATGTATTTAAAAGGTTCCTTCTTTAAGTTGGGTGCCCATGACCTCCCGCGGTTGAATACACCCTTCAAAACGATAACAAAAAACAAAAAAAAAAAAACGATTTTTGAGTTGTGTCACTTCAGAAATACTAGTGCGATATATGCACCTCTAACCTTTGCAAATATTTTTTATTCTTGCAACAGAACTTGGTATATGATACACAACTAATAAAATAAATTTATTGTGGCAATGAGAAACACTGATTAGAACTAGGAGTTAACCAGAATCCCACGCAATACTAAAATATGGCCAAGGGGCCATAATTTGGGTTTTCTTTCAACGAAACCAAAGGGTAAAATGCATTTTGGAAAACAGAAAAATAGGAGAGTTAGAAGTATGTATTTACTGATGCACTTTATTGAAATAACTGAGTCTGCTAGTTATAAAAAAATATATTCATATTTATTCTGGTGATCCCTCCGTGAGTTTACGCAGATCGTGGAGGACGGATGTCTTCATCTTTCACTCGTGTAAATTGAATTATTGCAGTCCTCAGAATCAGGAACAACCTCCTGAGACCAAATAAACAGAGCAAAACCACGTTCTGCCCCCTCCCTGTTTCCGTTTGTCTCGGTTGAGGTGAATTTTGTTTCTGCGTGTTTCAGTTAATTTGGATATTCGCAGCCAATTAATTTGCCTGCGGAGCTAAATTTATGGAAGCTTAAAATAGGAAATAATTTTGGGCGGGGGGGCTGGGAACATTTGGGGGGTATGGAATACTAACTAATCTAGAACGTGGAATAGTTAGCCAACTAAAACGCTATTACAACCAAAAAATAAGTTTTTCTGAACTAAGTGGTCTTATTTAATTTATTTTTAAGGTTATTATGACACATTTTTACCAATTAAACAAAATTTCGGGGGCTGCAGCGCTCTCAGCCCTCCCCCTTATATACGCCCATGCTCTGACTAAACGAGAAGTCACCTCGGTGTTACTTGGATATTTTTACGAAATTCGTGATAGTTATCTGTTACACGCTAAATGTCGAATATCCATGGAGGTTTTGAATTTCATGTCTATTTATTTGTAAATCGCACGAGAATCGCAGATCCTTGTCCCCATTCCTTTTTGTACCAGACCTTCAGATATCCCAAGAAGAATATAGAAGTGTCGGATCTAAATCGACTGTAAGGAAGTGTACGTTCAGTGTAATAGTTTGGGGTTCGCAAGCGAATTTGCGATGTATATCTCGCAACATATTTGTTTCTGCGAAAATGTATCCAAAGGAGTTGCTTAGTTTTTGACTATCTTAGGAAGAGAAACCAATGCTTAAAGGTTCGAAAGTTTTTCTTTCGTACCATTGAACGTGCTACCACTGTACTATTTTGATGCATGTAAGTATGTATATGTATGTATGTATGTATGTATATATGTATGTGTGTATATATATATACATACATGCATACATACATACATACATATATAAATTCACGTATGGGCTCGGTAGAGCCTCACGAAGTACAATTAATGCTATCTTGGCGAGTTTGACTTTCTTTGTACTAAACCTGTTTCCTTCTTTTTTAGTGAGGTATTTTTCTGTCGTCAGAACAAGATGCTCCACTCCTTTTCTCCATTTAATCTCTTTTAGACCGATCTTTCAATAAAAATTTAGTTCTTGAATGTGTCTATTGTAAGGTAAAATAAGTTCAATATAACATAGAAATCAAAATATTAAGGGTTTCAATTGTTAACTTTTCAAACCCCGTCAAAGATCAGGATGTTATTGAAACGTCCTAATGTGACTCAGTCCCGAAGAGTCGCACTTTTTTTGGTAAATGTCAAGGAGCGTGGTCTCCACGCCGATCCTTTTGAAACTTTGCACCATAACGTATTTTGATGCACTAAACACGAATCCGTTAAAAAAAAAGCTCGCTTTTCACTAGGAAAGAAGTTATGAAACACTAAAGTTCACTGTTATGGAGGTTATAAAAGACGGGGTAACGGCGAATTTGTAAACACGCGCATGCGCAATAGTCCTTAATGACGAAGTGTAATTGAAATTTAGACTCACCTTGTGGTACCTGACTTGGTCGTAAATTGTCGCTTTTGGGCATACGTGCTATGCGTTTCCGCTCGCTCCGCTCGCTCAAGAAGATATCAAAACCCCTAGCCAATCCAACTCGCTAAAATTAATAAAATTCTATTATGTAAGATTAGCAAGCAAATAAATGTTATTTGAAAAATTTGAGCGTCCTCACCTGTCGTAACATGTCGCTTATCAACATACGTCTATGTCGTATCATGTCGCTTATGGGCATACGTGCTGTGCGTTTCCGCTCGCTCCACTCGCTCAAGAAGATATCAAAACCCCTAGTCAATCCAACTCGCTAAAATTAATAGAATTCTATTAATATTAGCGAGTTGGATTGGCTAGGGGTTTTGATATCTTCTTGAGCGAGCGGAGCGAGCGGAAACGCATAGCACGTATGCCCAAAAGCGACAATTTACGCAATCATATTAATGCTATTTAATTTTAACACCTCCCCACATTTATCACATTTCTTTTCATTACTTATTACATTATTGTTAATTAAAAAATTGATTAAATCTATTCTATTGTGAATTAAAACAATAAATTCATGCAGCTTCATTATAAAGACCACTCGAACTATTCTAAGTAATTAAATGGCGCAAATTAGAACGCATGAATCATAAAGGCATTAGCGAATTATGAAGGGATTTCTGTTATATAATATTTGTCAACAGCAAAAAAAATTTTTAAAGAATGGTTTATTATTTTAAAAAAATATTTATGAAATAAATAAGTGGTGATAAATTGAAATAATTGATGGTAAATTTCAATTAGACATCCTTATTACGAACTTTTCCATACCCGCGCATGCGCATGTTGACAAACATAGTAGGTTACATTACCTTTTAGAACCCGCACTACAGTGAACTTAAATGTTTCATAACTTCTTTCCTAGTGAAAAGCGAGCTTTTTTTTTTAACGGATTCGTGTTTAGTGCATCAAAATACGTTATAGTGCAAAGTTTCAAAAGGATCGGCGTGGAGACCACGCTCCTTGACATTTACCCTTTTTTTATATGACGATTTAGCACAAAAATAGTCCTTGAGACTGGATTGATGAAGTATTGAATTCTAGACTAATTTCTCGAGCTCTGTATTTTTAGCTACAGCAGAGTTGGCAACAGGGCTGTGAATTCCTCCATCTCAAGTATACTGGCTATACGAGTCTATTTTTGTAATTTATCCAACTGGAATGGGAATAATCTTTGAAACACTTATCAATTAAATAGTTACACAATTAACTAAATTATTACAGAGCAATGACTTGTACTGTTAAGCATATATGAAGAAAAAATAAAAGTGAGCTTTTAGGCGACAGTATCCACATAAAACATACTTCAGCGGAAATTAGTTACTCGTCCTCTTTAACTTACCCTCGGAAAGCTCAACTACCAAAAACAAAAAAAAAAAGTCTCTCAAAATTCTCATCTTATGTATCTTGTTTTACTGGACAATTCATATAACTGCAAAAAGCAAGGCAATTCAGTATTGTGTCTGCTACCAACGAGATAAGGTGACCAGAGGACCTCCTAACAAGGAAAGCCCCTAAAATAAAGCACGAAATATGTCGGAAAAAAAATAAAATACTCTTATCTTCGTGGACGGCGGAAGGTCAACAAATAAAATCTTCAACACTCAGTATCACCAACTTTATTTCATCCCTACATGTTTCACACCTTTATTGGTGCCTCTTCAGGGGAAAAAAATACAAAAATGGCCGTACTGGTGGAAGGTTATCCTCCTCAGGTGTAGGCTGTAAGTTTTATTTTTGTATTTTTTTCCCCTGAAGAGGCACCAATAAAGGTGTGAAACATGTAGGGATGAAATAAAGTTGGTGATACTGAGTGTTGAAGATTTTATTTGTTGACCTTCCGCCGTCCACGAAGATAAGAATATTGAGAAAAGGGTCAGTTGAAGAATAATTAAAAATAAAATAAAACCTTTGCTTTACCCTTGCTATCATCTTAACCTGAGTAACAGTGAACTTAAGCGCTTAATAACTTTTTCCCTAGTTGAGAGTGACTTTTTTTTTAAGGGATTCGTGTTTAGTGCACCAAAATACTTTAGAATGCAAAATTAAAAAAAAAAAAAAAAAAAATCGGTGAGGAGGCCCCTAAACTTCACAATTACCATATTTATATATATCTAAGCTTCCGATTAAAACATTTTTCTTCTACAGTTTCCAAGAAACTTAAGAAAACCCTAGAGTTTGGTTACTCAAAAATGGCGGACTGTTAATCCGTAAATTTGTTTATATTCGACAAAATTCGGATTCACTGCGTATGATACTGCTAAAAACACGAATTGTATTGATATTTCTTCCCTGCCTGTTCCAGATGTATGAAATTACATATTCGTCAGCTTCTGGAGTATATCTAAGCCAGTTAAATTTGACGAACAGAAAAAAAAAATGTCTCAACAGCAAAAATACTTATTTTATTGCATCGATGGATATTTTAGCGGCTTAGCTGGAATATGACATGACCAAAAATAGTTCAAGATATGTTTAATATAATCTTTAAGATTAAAAGTTACCTTCAGATCTGTAGCAAAATATGAACACTCGACAGTCAAAGTTCGAGGCCTTCTTGATAGAGCCAGGCAGTACTTACTACAAAGATATGAATATAGCAAAGGATTATAATTTTTTTTTTTTTTTTTTTTTTTTTTTTTTTTTTTTATCAATGACATTTTTATTCATAGTAATTATTTAAAAAGTTGTTAACTAATTCAGGCAGAGGCAGCCATGTTCCATTCATTCGAACAAATTTTTTATGTAACTTGGATTCAGTTATTTATTCAAAATTTTGAGACCTTTTGATAATCCAAATTAATCAGATAACAAAATTATAATTACTTAATATTTCTACAATGCTTTTTACCATTAGTTATGCATTTTAAGAAGCTAAATTTCTAACATATTCTCTACGTCGATTTTTCTGATAAATTTGCAAACTTTCTTTTATTAATGAAATTAAATTCAAAAGTCTAAAGGTTTATCACTTATCGTCAATTGGTTTCATTAATATTTATCAAAGAAAATATAATTTACATCTTATACATTTTACGAGATTGGCACAACGTGCTTGTATCAACAAGTTTTTATGTTAGGAGCATATATAGAAAATAATTTCGGGGAGGGGGGCTGGTTTGGCTAAAACGCTCTTACAACACCAAAAAATATTTTTTCTGAACTAAGTGATCTTATTTAATTTATTTTTGAGGTTTTTATGTCAAATATTTACCGATTAAATCTAAATTTGGGGGGGGGGGCTGCAGTTGATTTTTTTTTCTTTTTGTGTAAGCAAATCCTCTCCAGTTCGAAATAATCTATTTATTGTTTATATATATATATATATATATATATATATATATATATATATATATATATATATACACAGGGTGTCCCAAATAAGACGGCTCAAACAGTTGGCCTGAGAAAAAAATGTCAGTGGCAAAAGTTGTAGGGCTAATTAAGTTCTAAATATGACGATTATTTAACATATTTACCGTGCATGTGCGCTCGGTGCTAGATGAAATGTTGGGGTTTGCAGATGACTCCTATTATTATGCACATAATTTTAAAGGGAATTAAAAACAAACCCTTTGATGCAAACCGCACTTCGACATCTTTAAAATCAAATGAGTTTCGTGTGATTCAAATTTTTTTGTTTTAAATTAAATCGATTTTTTGGAAGCTCTTACAGAGGTCGGTTATGAATGTGTGATACATGACTTGTAGGTATTTTTTCCTCAACTTTCTGAAAAAAATATGGCCGATCCTCTAAAAGAAATATTTTTCCTAATAACATTAATAAAATTGAAAATAAGGCATATTTTTTAAGTATTTATTCTTTAGGGATTAACTAAGCTAAATCTGATCATTCATGTTATCTATCTAATCCTTTGGATCCGATATTCCTTATTAGTGTAATATTCGCTTTCAACCATGAAATTCACAAGTTGTGAGATTGTGGATATGATTATTTTTTTCGGGGAGTGTTGACGTAAAGCTCGGATGGCTGCTCGACTTTACGTGCAGTATTACTTAAACCGAGTTCATCCGTCGTATAAAACGATTTTGGGTCTGGTGTCAAACGCCCGACAAGGACATTTCTCTTTCACGAGAAGACCTCGTTGAAGAGACCTATCTTAGACCTTGTTCGGAGAAATCCCCACATCAGTGTTCGGGAGATTGCCAGAGAAACACGGATTTCAAGAAGAAATGTTCACCATACACTTCAGCGCAGAAATAGTACCACCCTTATCACACATCCTTGCATCAAGACCTTTCAAATAGGGATATGGATTCTGGGCAGTAAAATTATTGGCCCTGATTTGTTGGAATGCTTACAGGACATTCATCTTGGATCGATTTCCAGAGCTCATGGAAAACTTACCACTCGAGACAAGACGTACAATGTGGTTCCAGCATGATGGTTGTCCAGCCCATTATTCCCAAAAAGCTAGGAATGCAGTAACCTCCATATTTGGAAACCGTTGGATTGGCAGGGATGGCCCTATTTCTTAGCCACCTAGACTTCTTCCTGTGGGGTACACTTAAAAATATGGTCTACTATAATCCACAAGACCAAATGCGAGGAAGGATTGCTAAAGCCTGCAGAGCCATATTGGAGGAACAAGTATTGAGAGCAGTTGACAGCATATGTTCCAGACTTGAAAGGTGTCTGGATGTTGAAGGTGGCATCTTTGAAGACACTATTCATTTTTGACGGAATAAAAATACAGTAAAATGGAAGTTTTGAAACTGCAAGATAAGAGCTTTCTTTATTATTAAATCTATCAATGAAATGATAGTTATCACTTAAATTGTACGTCTCATATGAAAAATCGCACTAAATACTTAAAAAATATGCCTTATTTTCAATTTTATTAAAGTTATTAGGAAATATATTTCTTTTAGAGGATCGGCCATATTTTTTTCAGAAAGTCGAGGAAAAAATACCTCAAAGTCATGTATCACACATTCATAACCGACCTCTTTAAGTGCCTCCAAAAAATCTTTTTAATTTAAAACAATAAAATTTGAATCACACGAAACTCATTTGATTTTAAAGATATCAAAGTACGGTTTGCAGCAAAGGATTTGTTTTTTTAATTGCCTTTAAAATTATTTGCATAATGATACGGGTCATCTACAAACCCCAAGATTTCATCTAGCGCCGAGCGCACATGCGCTGTAAATATGTTAAATAATCGACATATTTAGAAAGCTTAGGCAAGCCCTACAACTTTTGCCTGTGACATTTCATTAAAAAGAAAATAATTTCAATCAAAATGAAAAAGCCTTAACTATTGGCTTAAAATTGGCCCTGTGTATAGATGTTTAATATTTAAGTCTGCATATATTTAAAAAATGAATAATTGATTTGTAAATGCATACAAAAACGGCGACAATTACGAATGTGCCGAAGTACCGGGATTACGTTACACTTCGGTAAGAACTGAAATTTCGTGACTTGGTTTCTAAATTCATGATTTTTTCGTGATTTTCGTCCCCTATTTTCATGACTTTTTCGTGCAGTAGACAGACACCCTGGTCTACGTCAACCCGTGTGACTTTAAGATGCCCATTTCACCCTCATGGAGGATAAGCTATGTATAAAATGCATGAACTCTGGTGGCAAGGAAAAGTACTATATCATGCCCCATCAACCAGTAGATGGATCTAGGGACAGAACTAATAAATCAGTCTACTGTCCTCTAATGCTGAAAAGAGCGAACTGATATATCAGTCTACAGGCCACGGGGATCGGTGCGCTCCGAACTTATTTATCAGTCTACAGTCCAGAATGGGTTAAGGGCTTCTGAAAAATACAAAGAACACACATAGCTATCAGAAATAAATATGTATTCCAACATTTCTTTTTTATCCATTAGAAATACATATAATTCCAAGAAGAAAAAACTTTAAAAATAATGTAAAAATGAGAAAATTAGGAACCACAAATTAATTGTATACATTTTAATGAGTATGAAGAAAAAATATAATATTGAATGAAACTCATCAGAACTTCTATAGCATACAAATGAAGTGTATGAACTAAGCTTAAATTAATTGAATACATAGATACAAACATTTTCAAAATAACACACTTAAAAAATTGTAGCTTTTACAATAAATAAAAAAAATATATAAAAAATGTTATCTGACCTATTAGGCCTACAAAGTGAACACTGTATAAATTAATCATGATATAACTGGAAAACAAAACCAAAAAGTAATTTGATGAACAAAAACTAATTATCTTAAGAAACTAATAATTTAATAAATATTTTTGATAGAAAACTATTATAAAAAATGAATATGGACCATATAGAACATGGAAGTTCATTCTATAAAAAATAAAATTGATTATGATTAGGAACTGAAATACAAAAAAATATTTAAAAAGGACTAAGAAACAAATTATAATTGAATATTGCTTAAAACATTAAATAGAACATATTCCCTGAAAAAAAGGGGGGGGGGAAATATTCCATGAATACATTTACGAATGTGAATATATATAAATATATATATTCCTTCATTAATAATCAGCATTAATTCAATCCTAATAGTTGTAATAATATTGTTTAATAATTTAAGTAAATTTTAATTATTTAGTTTTTATTCATACATTGTACAACATATCAATGCTTTCTTAAGAAACAAAACCTGACAATTCTCCATTATTATATCCAAGTGTGTATGTGACACAAAAAAAAAAAGTTTAAAAGGTACACAGACTTATATATATTAAATAGAAGACACATCATTTACAACTTTTTTAAAACCAAATCAATAAAATATTTGTCAGTAATTTTTGTTTAATAATCTTTTATGAATTTGAGGAATTATAAAAATATAAATATCAACAAATCTTCTCCAAGGGCCGTAAAATTGTGTTATTTTAAAATTGTAAATAACCGATTCAAATTCATTTAAATTTTAACTTAAAATTTAAATAAATTTGTATTTTTATTAAATACAAATTTAAGCTCAGTAATTCTTTATGGATGACTATGGGTAAAAAATTATTCAAAACAATTCATAAAGAGATTTGCTAAAATGTTATGCCACCAAGAAAGTATTTGTTGAAATTAAATTTTTTAATAGCATTCTACCTTTGAACAATAACAAAATCTCAAATTTGAAACAAGGATGTCTTAGAACAAGTTTATTATGATAAAAAATGAAAAATTTTAACATTACTCTTTTTTTAATTTTGAATTAATAAATGTATCACCTTATTAAAATCTGATTTTATTGCCTTCTAAAGTCAATTCATGGTCATGTTCGAATTTAGACAGAATTATGATATTACTAATGAAAATATAGAAAACCAAACACAATGAAAAATGTTTTTTTATGATCTTCCAAGGAAACACTGCATTGATTGAAGAAGAAGCTCGCTGTTTGGTTTAAATGTGATGAATATTAGACATTTATATTATGTCCATTTACTAGTTTCCAATTTTGTAGGCTTCAAGACCACACTTGGTAGAGAACTCAATATCAGGCATTGATGCAAATTAAAAATTCATTAATTTACAATATTTTTGAATTCCACACTTGTCAAATTGAAGTTATCAGGAATCATGAGATTGCATTTTAATCAAATAATAAAAGTGAATGAGGCGTACAACAATTTACAGCTGATAAATAAAAGCATGAAAGGAACTATAAAAATAATAAATAAAACTAATGTATAATAAAACTTATAAAAATAGAGTTAACATACATGTATGTGTGTGTTTGTATATACATATATGTATGTAAGTATGTGTATGCGTGTGTGTGTGCATGTGTATATGTGTTTTAATCATATGGCAACAATTTAGAAGAGGTTGGATTGCAAAGAACGTAAGATTTTATAAAAACAAGAGCAGCCAAATTTTTTGCATCATATGGAGAGTAAGCTGGAGGATGATAGATAGGAGGATACTGCACTGTCCTATCTTGTTTAACAATAAGCACCTGAAGAATAAAAATATGAACATAATTTAATAATAAATACTAAGTAACATAATAATAAATTGGTGGGTCTCCCCGTGGTCTAGTGGCTAACGCATTAGTTTCACATGTGGGAGATGGGTTTGAGTCCCACCGGCGGCAGGAATTTTTTCAACGAGCCATGAGATGAGAAAATTCCTCACTGCACCAGGATGTCGGCGCTAATGGCCGGAAATGTCGATGCGCCGTAAAAAAAATAAATTGGCCCACAGTAGCTATGTGATGAATGAAGAGTGGACACAGACGAACTTTGGATTTGACCTATATTGCTATAGGAGGCAATGAAAGGGTTAGGAAGAAGAAAATGAAGAGAATTAGAAGTAATATACTTGTATATATAATGTTGTGAATTACTTATTCTTTTCATCACACATATGTGATTGCTCAAAAATTTAAAATTCGAAATTGGTACCAATGAACTATACCAAAACAAATGTTGGTGGCAAAGAATAAAATGCAAGAAAAAGAACATGACCTCTGAAGGCAGCTAAATTATTTAACAATATACATGGTTTCACAGAAATAAGTTAACAAGCATGACAGTGATAATATCTTTATAGTCTGTTTGTTTTTTTATTTATTTTATTTGGCGGGTCTCAAGTCCACATTAAAAAAGGAGAATGGAAACCTTTTTTTTAAACCCTTACACTATGAAGTAGCAATATATTTGTGGTTAGCGGCCGTGGCCCAGACAACGAAGTACCAATACAATGGCACATGCATTTCAGTCCCAGCATCTTGCTCGGTGATATTGAGATTGACTTGGGTGAGACTTCTAGAAGATATATCGCAGCCTGGTCCTTCCTCAGTTCCAGGAGGTGTTGTCGAAGAGAATATTAAGGATTCCGAGGATGACATTGAGCTTTTTCTGAAGCGTAAACAATTAAATTTGCAGTGGGAGCATCGCTATTGAGGGGGAAATACGTTTTCTTTCAATAGTACATTACCGGGTTTTAAAAATGAGCAAGCCAAAAAAAGTTTCTTTTATGCTTCTATTGGGAATAGATATCTGAACAATAATTGCCAATTTTACAAATTCGCAACATGAAAAATATTTTGGAGGTTTATCTACAGTCAGGATCTTCGAAATAGAAAAATACTACTCCACAGGAAACGTATTTATCTTTTCAAGCAGTACATTCCCCTACTATATTGTTCACTAATGGTACTGAAAGTTCGCCAATGTCACTAAAGACTATCAGAATGTCATGATTATGAGGATTTCAGCATCCAAGCAAAGAAAAGTTTAGTTACTGAATGCTTTTGTAGTATTGAAAGGGTTGGAAATCAATGTAAATACTATTATTAGCATTTTTTGGTATTTTTAATGATTTTTCCATATTAATGACAAAGTTCATTTGTAAATTAAGCACACAAAACCATGCACATAATAGTTAGCAATATAACATACCTGAGCATTAAATAGAGCACATGAGTTTTGATCCAACTCAAAATTGATATTAAAATATACTTCTCCCCAACCTAGTCGAAGAATAATGTATCGAAGGGCCTGAAATGAGAAAAGAATTGAATTTTAAAACAATAGCAATTAACATTTAACTTGGCGCTATTGGCCTAGATGCAGATAGCGCAAGCCATTACTAAAATAAAACAGAAAAAACTATAAACCAGGATCGGAAGAATAAGACATTTAGATACTTTTAATCATGACTTCCACTTTAGTAGGAATTTGAGTTAGTGAATTTTGAGAGATTGTTTTAACTTAGACAAAACAGCTCAGTCAACAGATAACATTTCACATTTTTAACCGTTTAGCGACCAAATACTTTTGAATAAGACCGAGAGGTAGTGATGTGTGAGGTAGTGTGCCCACTGAATCAAATAATTTTTGACTCAGCAATTGCGTTCTTTTCTTTAATTGTGCTGTGCATAGTTTCCCATCATCCTTTTTGAACCAGATTTTGGACCGGCACAGGTGGAACTATTTTTTTTCCCTTCCTTCAAGCTTGCGGTTTCCCGCATTGAAATCGTTTAAACCATCACTACACTTGTCACTCACTAAAGACTTATTCGCCATATAAGTTTTCGATAAGTTGAAGCAACCTTTTCTCCTTTAGCATAACATGGCAAAGTGGTGTCTTGGGAGATCCATTTCAAATGAAACTTCAGCACAGAATAAATAAGTTTCAACAACCAAGACATGATAAATAGAAGTGTATTTAATGTTATAATACGCAAAAATAAATTGAAAAGGAGGAAATGTAAACAGACAGAATATTAAAAATCGATATAACATTGGGATGACCTGACATATCATTTTTAAGTAACGGAATGTTTGTAACTTTTTTTTAATCTAAATAAGAATTTTCCCTCTAAATTATGTTGACCACTTAATGATCAAAATTATATTAAAAATTATGCAAAAAATTCCCGATTTTTTACATGCCATTTTTTTTACCTACAGATAAAGCTTAATAGAAGTAGCTTTCTAAGGGATAAAAAAAACAACAATTTTCGAGAGAAAAACAATATACCTATTTATTATGAACGTAGATATAGTCAGGGCTCAGTCTTGGTATCTTAATAAAACTACATTTTCTTATAAAAAATGTAGTTTTATTAAGATACCAATACGAAATCCTGACTATATCTGCTTTTGCAATACCAACGGCCAATGATATCCTCTCAAAGATATTTATTATTGTTTATGTCATTACCAGAGTTAACATAGATTTCTTTGCCTTTGTAGCTTCTTTGAAACGCACTCCAACACCTTGCGATTTGCAGGATGCCCTTTCTTCAAATTCCCCTCTTAGAGGCATTTGAACTTCTATAAATATTCTAATATTGGTTAGAAATTAAAATAAAATGAAAAAGCTGACCTAAAAGAAGAGTATTATAAACAAAATGAAATATAAATTCAAAATTAATTTATCTTTTATATTTTTTCTACTTAAATCAAGCCTAGAGCCTTTGAAAATCATATGTATTTAATATATAAAGTAGTAAAGTCTAGAAACGATACAATAGAAACACATACTACAGCTGGAATATAAGCATTTAGATAAGTATCTACGAGTGTCTTATAGGTCCCTTCTTTCAGTGGACTGACAGTTGGACAAACAAAAGGCACTCTGTAAAAAAAAACAAAAAAAAAACAAATATAAATATGAATGAAAACTAAGTGAGACTAATTTATAAATGAAATATTTTAGCACGTACACTGTTAAAGTATTCATGGACGAAGACGCTGGTTGATAGCCATATGGAGACAGGATCATATTTACATTATCTGGAACTGAAAATATTAATATTATTTTTATACCATTATATCCATTTTATTTATGTTTTTATGGCATGGTTTTAAAAGTAATTAATTTCATCAACTAGATGAGGACTACTTCCTCCTCAGTTTACCTAAATAATCGACCAATGTTACCAAAGTTTACAAAAAATTAGAAGTTATATAATGTTAACATGCTTGAAGGATTTTTGGATACATTACCAGAGGAATAGTGCAAAGCAGGTGTCACATTTGCGGGGGATATAGCGCCAACATACAATGGAGAATTCCCATGGGCATTCAATGAAGGTTTTACTCTAGTAATAATAAAAGTAAATAAATATAATAAAGAAACTAGACTCTTTAAAATACAGCAAATAATAAGTTCACAATTTATTATTAAGACAGTATAAATTACATACATGTGTTAAAATGTAGAATGGCGTGAAAAACTAGGTGTTGAAATCATTTCTGTGACAATTTTAAAACTTCGAACCATTGAAAAACAACCTTTTTAAATCAGATATAGGAACAAAAATAACAGCTTTTTGCTGTTTTAAAACATTTGAACTTATGCACATGACAGCAAAAGTAAAGAGAGGGCCTTGATAGAGCTAAGCTAGAGCAAAGGAAATGGTTCTCAAAAAAAGGATAGCTTATTGGTTTGTTAAGTAATGATCACTTCCACATTGTTAAGTGAAGCTCATTAGTTTGGCAAAGCCATTAAAATAGTTCAGAACTATCATGGCCTACCTGCACAAAGCCAATATTTATTGCTAGCTTCATGAAATCAGAAGAAGAAAGCAAGCTTACTATAAGAGTCCTCCAGGCAAACCTTCATCGGAGTTTAGTGGCTGATAATCTTCTTTTCCAACTTGTTCTGGAATTGAAGATAGATTTGCTACTAATAAGTGAGTAATACTGAAACCGGAAAATCCCTAACTGGTATCCTGACCAATTGAGCACGGCGGCTATCTGGTTGCCTGCCAATACAATTGTGATAAGCAGAAATGGTTCTTGCAGTGGCTTTGTTTGGGTGTGTTGTGGATCACTACTTTAGTTAGTTGTTATCTTGCCCCGAATGAACCCATCGCTGAGTTCCAAGCCAAGCTGGATGTACTTGAAGATGAGCTATCTGGAATGACAGGATTGATAGTTGATGGCAGAGATTTTAACGCCAGATCAGTGGAATGGAAAATGCCATATTCTGACCCGAGGGGAGGAAGGCTCCTGGAGATGGCAGTGAGAACTGGCCTTCAAGTTGCTAACGGTGGTAGATCTACAACGTTTCGGAGGCCAGGATATGGAGAGACCATTCCTGACATCACATTGGTTTTGGAACTCGCTCTACAAAGGATCGTTGGCTGGAGAGTACTTGAGGAATTTACTGGTTTTGATCACCAGTACATTTCCTTTAGAATAGAAGACTTAAGCCCTGCACGTCGTTTGCAGCCGTGGCTGGATAGTCTCCAAGCTCGATATGGCAGCCCTGCAAACCATCATTACTTGGGGTAAGGATAAAGTCTTAAGGTCAAGTGGTGGTGCCGAAGAGATCACTGGTAAGACAATGGATCTGGATTTTGAAGGCTTGTGATACATCTATGCCAAGAAAGATCTATTCAAAGCGGAAAAGGGCAGCCCACTGGTGGACTAGTCTCAGTGAGATTGCAGAACTCCGGAAAAAGTGTGTTTCTCCACTTCGGCGCAGGGTCACCAGAAGAAGAAGGAGGGGTGACTCTGAGCTGGAAGATCTAATCCCAGAATTTAAAAAGGCTAGGAAGAAGCTGAAAATAGCGATCACCAAAATTAAGGCCACTTGCTGGGACCGGCTAAAGCAGCAGATTGACGACAAATGGGGCCTGGGGTACAAACTTGTAATGAACAGGCTTGGGACCCGATCGTCCGCACTGGTCTAAGTGGGCAAAAAATGGATTTTATGGTTGAGAGCCTCTATCCCGCGCACCCAAAGCGTGCTGAAGATAAATGTGAAAAAGACGATGGGATTTTGCTATTTCAGAAGGAGGAATTAGCAGCAGCGGTAAATTCCTTGAAAAATAAAAAAGCCCCAGGCCCAGATAGAATTCAGAACAAAGGTTCTGACACTGGTCGCCAAAGACTATCCCCAATTGCTCATGCACGTGTACAACCGCTGCTTCACTGATGGTGTATTTCCGGCCAGATAGAAAGTCCAACGCCTGGTACTAATACCAAAAGGCAAAGGTGACCCAGAGACCCTGCCTGCATGCAGACCTCTCTATATGCTGGACATTAAACAAAGACTGGCAGCCGCATCGGAATCAGCCAGGGGGCTCTCTAATAGGCACTTCAGTTTACAAGAGACGTGGTTGACTGTTGAAGCAGTCCACAGGGTGACTTTGACTGTTTTGGAAACTCGCCGAGATAACGCTTATTCTCAACGAAAAGTTATGTTAGTAACACTAGATGTGAGGAATGTGAACTCGGCCAGATGGATTGACATAGTAAATGCATTGAGAAGGTTCTCAGTCCCACTGTATCTGCTTAGATTGTTGGAAAGCTATCGGAGCAGCAGGTGGCTATTGGATTCAGGAAGATGGACCCCGCTCAAAAGAGATCACAACCGGTGTAGTCCAGGGGTCGATCGTAGGCCCTGACCTCTGGAACGTACTATATGATGAGCTGCACTGCAAAGAGATGCCGAACGAGTGTTTCCTTGTGAGATACACAGACAATATCGCTGCTGTTATTGTAGGAAGGACCAGTGGCGGCTAAAGGGGAGGGCTTAGCTTCCCCAGAATGAAAATTCACAATCATTTTCGGTTAAGTTAGAATTCTTTAGGCAAATTAATAGTAATAAGTTCAAATTAATGTATGTTTTAAATACCTCCTTAATGATTTTCAGGTGCCTGATTATAAAAATTTGATTCTAACCCCCAGAAACGTCATAAGCCCATACTAAATTAGCCCCCAGAAATGTTTGTCTAGAGCCGTCAATGGACAATCCACGGATCCATTTTGGATGGACAATCACGGGCTAAGTTTAGCGATGGAGAAGACTGAAATCGTCTTGCTAATAGGGCAGAGAATTGAGACTATTCTCGATCTCTGAGTAGGCCCAGCGACCATATGGCCTAAGAGAGCTCTTAGGTATCTGGGTTTGAGGCTAGATAACAAGCTTACCTACCGAGATCAGATCACCTTCGCAGCGGAGAAGGCAACCGGAGTCTACGCCAACCTTGGCAGGCTTATGGCCAATGTTAGTGGCCCTCTGGCCAGTAGGCGTAAGGTCCTCATGACGGTAGTGCAATCGATCCTCCACTATGAATGTGAGGTCTGGGTGGGGGTCATGGAGAGGGAATGCCATCACAAAAAGCTACAATTCAGAGAGGGGCAGCACTCCGTATAGCTTCGGCCTACAGGACTGTCTCAGAGCCAGCAGCATTAATGGTGGCTGGGGTTAAACCAATCGACCTCCTAGCTAGAGATAGGAAGCTTATCTACGATGGTATCCTCGATAGGAGAGCGTATCCCCAACATATAGCTCGCAATGTCAATATGGGGATTAGACTACTTCTTTCAGTGCAACAGGTGGGAAGAAGAGCGGAGAGGGCTAAGCAGAGACATTGGGCCTTTCTCGCCAGAAACCATATCAGGACTAAAGCTATAGAGGCCTGATAAGTGGAGCGCTGTTGCCACTTTAACAAGAAGTTAAAGCCCCTTTCTTGCTAAAGAAGAAGAGGGAGGAGAACAGAGCTAGTCCCCCATATACATCATGAAAATATAGTGGGTCCCCTTTAGGGTAAAATGCGGTACCCTCTTGAAGGTTAGCCAAAGCAGCTGTTCAAAGAGGGAATAATACCAGAAATGAGGGGTTTTTGGTGGGTGAGACTCCCACAAACTGGGAGCCTCAGGCAAACACCCTGAAGGCCTTTTTATCCCTCATTGGATTAAAAAAAATGATTTTTGTCATGATTTTTTTACTAATTTCAAATTTATATAGATCTCTTGGGTTAATTTTGTTGTAGACCAGTGTTTGTAGCTTAAGAAATAAAGGAATTACTCCAATAAATAGGTAATATTTTAATCTCAAATAATACTATTTACATACCCACTGTCTTTCAATTGGGGTGCAACTGATTTTGATAATATTTTCACAGGATTATTATTTTTCTTCAATTCAAATTTCCTTCGTTCTTTTTCTCGTTTCACCTGTCAAAAATAGCTTTCTTAAAGCATTTATCTTCTCAATATACAAGACTTAAAAAGAAGAAAATATACAGAAAAAGAAATATGTAAAGGTTCAATACTTTTTCTTTAGCAAAATTGCAGCCTATGAAAGATTTTTGACTCTGCCATTTCTTTTATAAGTTCCTGTATTGATTTTTATTTGATTATTTCATAGAGCAATGAAAAGCGGTTTACAAATTTTCATGAGATGTTCTCTCTAATTTAAATTTGTAGAAAACCATTATGCTAAGAAGAATTTTTATTAAACAAACAAAAATGGGTCAGAGAAGCCAGTGGATGGATCTGCAGGCCAAGCCAATCCAAGTACTGGCCAAGCCAGACATTGGATAACTTCAGTAATTGAGAATATTTTATGTGGTGTCGGCCGTTGGCTAATATTTCTAAATTTATCAATATGTTAGATTTTATTTTTTATTATTATTTTTTTGTACTGGAGGTGATAATATTTAATATAAACAATACAACATTTATTTTTCTTTACAAATACAGTGAAACCTCCTGTAACAGGCACCTCCAAATAGCGGACACCTCTATCAAAGGACAGAATATCCACGGTCCCGGTGAAGAACCCTTTAAATCAATGCATTAGCACCTCTCAATAGCCCCACCTAAAATTGGACCCATATAGCTGATTTCCAATCTCAATACCAGGATTGCAAGTTTAAAATGTCGTTTTAATTCCAATAGAATGCGCTCTTAGCCTATTGAAGGATTTGCTTATCTCTAAACGCTATCTTGTTTGTTAGTCATTTGTTTACAAAAGTCAGTTGTTTTTAAGTCGTTTACGCAGACGTATCATACCTTTCTTTGGTGTTAAAAATGTCTAATTTTAAGCCAAATAAAGAGCATTTGCGGCATGTCATGATTTTCTTATTTAATCAAAAGAAAAAGGCATCTGAATGTCATCGAATTCTTGTTGAGACTTATGGCGATCTTGCTCCAACCGTCAAGACATGTGAACGTTGGTTTCAAAGTTTCAAACGTGGTGATTTTGATGTTACTGATAAAAAACGAGAAAATCTACCAAAAAAGTTTGAGGACGTCGAATTGCAATCTTTATTAGACGAAGACAATACCCAAACCCAACAAATGATGGCAGAACAGTTGAATGTCACTAGGCAAGCCATTTCCGATCGCCTGAGAGCTATGGGAAAGATTCAAAAGGTTGGAAAATGGGTTCCACATGAATTGGACGAACGACAGATGGAAAAACGAAAAACTGTGTGCGAAATGCTGCTTTTACGCCACGAAAGAAAGGGTTTTTTGCATCGAGTTGTAACTGGCGATGAAAAATGGATTTATTTTCAGAATCCCAAACGAATAAAATCATGGGTAACGCCAGGACAACCATCCACATCGAGTGCAAGACCGGATCGTTTTGGGAAGAAGACAATGCTGTGTGTGTGGTGGGATCAGAAGGGAGTAATCTACTACGAGCTTCTCAAACCCGGCGAAACAGTCAACACCGACCGCTACCGACAACAATTGATCAATTTGAGTCACGCATTGATCGAAAAACGCCCAGAATGGGCTCACAGGCACGCCAAAGTCATTCTTCAGCATGATAACGCTCCTGCACATTCAGCCAGATTGACTAAGGAAACGATTTCTTCGCTTGGTTGGGAACTCCTACCCCACCCGCCGTATTCACCTGACCTGGCGCCTTCTGATTATCACCTCTTCTCATCGATGGGACACTCATTGGCTGAGCAACATTTTAACAATTTCGAGGATGTAAGAAAATGGCTCGATGAATGGATTTCAAATAAAGATGAAGCATTCTTTTGGAATGGTATCCATAAATTGCCCGAGAGATGGACAAAATGTGTAGAAAGCGAGGGCCAGTACTTTGAATGAAATATATTATACTTTTTTCTAAATTACTGTGTATATATTTTAAGAAATAAACGACATTTTAAACTTGCAGACCTGGTAAGGGACAGCAGGGTAAAATATTTAATTGGATTCTTAGAATGTCAAACAATAGCACACCCTGGTGGGCATTTCTAGTAAAATTCATACGAAATGTCAAGAGTAAACAGTACCCTACTGTTCTGCTTTTGCTTTTTTTGCTTTACCATATTTCCGCAGATATTATTCAGTTTGTATCTAGTCATGATGTCCGAAAAGAATGTGTGTAACTCTGAAAAATAAAGTGGAAGTTTTAAAAGTGTATGATAGTTTAAAGCTTAGTGTTAGAGACCTGGGCACGAAGTTTGACGTCGGCAAAACGCAGATGTCAGACTTCACGTAGTTTTTAGAACGATGTTTGGTGAAAGTGCATAGGTTAATGTAGCTTTAGTTCAAGATTGGAAAAACAAAAAGGTTGACATTTGCCATGACTATGGGGCTAGAAATATATTTAATTTTGATGAAACGGCTTTATTTTTTCGGCCGCAATGATTCTAAAAGAGTAAACTTGCACAGAAGACAAACAAAGGAAAGATGGTTTCACTGTTATGTTATGCGTAAATATGGAAGGCGATTCTGAAGAGCCATTAATCGGCAAATCATTAAAACCACACTGTTTTAAGAACATTAACGTCAATACTACAAGAATATCTTGGTCAGCTAACAAAAAAGCGTGGATGCCAATGCCTATAATGAGTAATGGCTAAAAACGTTCGATCAGAGAATGGGACATCAAAAACGGCATGTAATTTTGTTTATGGGCAACACGACATGCCACCCACAATGTGGGTTAACATTTTAATGAATGTTAAAATTCAGTTTTTTACACCCAATATGACATCTTGCTGCCAGCCCCTCGATCTCGGAATCATTACAAATATCAAAACACATTACAGAAAACGATTTCTTCGGGATGCCATTACAAAAATAGACTAGTGATTATGTTACTAATGTACTGGACGTGGTATTGTGGATAATTACAGCTGTAAAAGAAATAAGAAACTGTTGTGCACTGTTTTTTAAAAGGTGGATTTCATTAACCTCCCAATAACGGACATTTTTTACGGACCCAATGGTGTCCACTATAAAGAGGTTTCACTGTATATAGAATCATTATAAAAAAAATCATCAAAGAGAATAGTGCCAATTATATGCTATTATGGAACTAAATGTAACATAAACATTTTAATAGCATTGTACTTAATAAAAAGATTATTTGATAATTCAATGCCAAACTCAGCAGACGGCTTTAGCCATGCTCACTCATGTTTAATGTAATCATGTAGATAACATTTTCAATAATTTATAAATGTATAAAAATAAACATTTTTTTATCCTATTTTATTCTATAAAGTAGAAGGAAAGAATAACTGCATGCAATGAGCAAAAAATCAGTAGTTCCTTACATTTTTATTGAAAGAGCCTACAGCATCTTCTGGAGGATTAGGTTTGGCCCATGTAGCAATTATATTAGCTCCATCCAAATTAAATCCTGGTATTTCATTAAATTTATTGTTAAAAATTCAACCATAATATAATTGATACAGACATTATCAATTTATAATAAAATTATATGTGTTAATTTGGACAATAAGGTTAAAATTTGAAAATGAAGGAAAATCTGAATAATAACAAACAATTATACGAAGTTAACCCTTTCCCTACCAAGAGAGGCACATGGTCAAGGGTTCTCCGATATTGGATACTTCCATCCTGCCTCAGCCCCCCCCCCCTCTTGGGATACTCGCATTACTTAAAACTCGTATTTTATAATTTTTTGTTTTGTTTTATATCATTATAAATTTTCATTTATCTTGAATAAATTTTGAGTTTGAATTATTATTAAGTTGAATAACTTAAAATAAAATATGATAATATATTTATATTATAGCGTCTAAAAAACAAAAAAAGTTTTTCTGCTTACTATTTGCCCTACATGTTGTTGGGAATGGGATATAATGTAAGAACTAACAAACATTAGACAATAGTTGACAGGAAGAATGGGCTGAGAGGATAAGTTGTAATTCACCTGAATAGCTTACACAATAAAAAAAATTTAAATACTGTTTAGTGACATGCAGGAATACTAGAAGTACACTAAGGTAATACTAGATAACTTTAAAGTCGAAAAACAAAAAAATAAAAAAGGGGAGAAATGTGAGGTGCTCTCGACTGCTGGATCAGACATTGGTACATGTGACCCGTCTTTCTCCCGACTTCCACAGAAGTCAACGGTACAAAGGGCCCAGCCACTCCACCCCTTAACTGCTGTAGCAGCCAACAGTAGAGAAAGGGTTAATATAATATATTAAAATAAATAAAAAGTTATAAAATTAATAATAATATAATTTAAATAATTTGTATGTTATTTGCATTGATTAGATATTACAAACTCATATTTTTTTGCAACCTTTGTGTGGATCACGAAGATTTATAAGGCCCTCTACACAGGAATCAGCCATGAGTGTCCCACTCGAACCAGTTATTTTGTCAACCAAGAAGATGCAGGTTATCGAGCATTTGACACATTTCACTTGTGTCAAATGCTTGATTTTCCCTGGTCGCGAGGTTTTAGTCTCTCACTTCAACAACAATACACACCTTAGGGGGATGTCCATTCACTTATATAGAAAGTCAAGCGGAAGGGAAATCTCTTCGAGAGTAAAACAAATCGTTGGGGGATCACCACTATTCACTTATATTGGAAGTCAATTGAAGGGGTCTCTTTTGCTTCGAGCCCGCTCTTTCTCTGCGTGCTGATAGCCTAACACTATCTACTCTAAACATTCACAGCTCTTTACTTAACGAATAATATTAACACTAGATTTACCAGACCTGGTACTGGTATAAATGTCAATAACAAAAAATATATTTAATATATATAAAGTAACATAAACAACAAGTTCATTAAATGTATTCTCAACTTATAGCTACAAAAGTCATAACATAATTTAGGAAAGCAAATGTTATACGTAGAAGGAATTTTGAATTGAAATTGCAAGACCAGGCAAAATGGCTGGTCTGGTAAATCTAGTGTTAATATTAATATATACATATATATATATATATTTGGATGGAACGGCCTTTCTCTCCAGCGGTAGTACTCCTCCTCACTTCTTCCTGGAATATTTCAATGAGTTCATCTCCATCTTCGCCAGCCAGGTCACATTGGCCCCGACCCGACCCGATGATTACTGATTCTCAGCCGTTCAAACTTATTTGTTCTATACCGATATCGGACGACCAACACAAATTGGCGCCATACGACATATTGTGTCGCAAAAAAAGTCTACAGTGACTACATCTTAACCGATTTCAGTGCATTTTTTTTTTAAAAAAAGAGATCTAATAAAATTTAGAAGAACTTTGTCTAGCCATATTTTTGTTTTTAGTTTCTCTTGTTTATTAAATTACGTGGAAAGCTGTTTATTACTTCAGAATGTTTATATACCTTCCAATGTTTATAGCCTTCTAGCTACCTTTCTTATAAATGATTTTAAAATATGAATACTAATGCTTCTCTTATAGTGTAACAGTTATAAATTAACTGTTAGACTATGATTTTTTTTTTTTTTTTTTTTTTTTTTTGCTGCCAAAGTGCGGCTGAAACGTCTTTCTTCCTGAAGGTCTGACGTTTTTATCTCCTAGCCGAATCCCAACCATACCTTGTCTTTGTATCACTACAACGGCTAACTATCTTCATCTCCATTAATATCAATAGTTCACATGTATTTGGCTTTTAGCATACCTCTTAATTGACATGGCAATACTTCAATAACGGATGTTTCTTATTGGAAATTTAAATGTAATTCTAAAAATGTGGTTGTTATTTACGATACATTATTCAGAAATCCTGATAACAAAGTTTTTCATGAAAAAAAGAACAATAGCTTTAAAAAAGTTTGAGTTGCTCTCCTTCATGTTGAGATAGAACGCTCATTTCTGCATCACTGAACTACTAATTAGGTGCAGAATAAACCCCTAAAGTTATGACACCTCAATGCAGGACACCCTGTATACAACTACAAGTGCAATGTGAAACAGACATACATCCGGCCTTACAAAAATCTAAATTATCAACATTTACCAAATAGATACATATTTTTAAATAATTAAATTACATATTTCCAACAATAACAGTAGGAAATATAAAATGTAAGGAGCTTCAGCACACAAATGAATAAAATAACATTCAATTTGTACCACATTTGTTTAAAATCATAGCTATGTTCATACCATCCAAAAATGTAATAGCCGTTTCAGCAGCTTCTCGTGTTTTGAAGTGAACGAATGCGAAGTCTTTAACTTTTCGGACACGAGTCAGGTCACTTTGAGGAACAACTCGGCAAATTACATCTCTCAATGAGGTTTCCGACGTTCGCAACATCAAATTCCTAATGTAAACAACAGTGACCTGAAAAGTTAAAGTATAATAAAAAATGAATTAAAATGATGAAGAAATGCAATACTACCAAGAGAGGAACATAAAGTGTCACAACAGTATTAGGATAATGACGTATATGAAGATACAAAGTAAAAAAAAAAATGGAATTAGATAATTATGAATAGCGTATTAATAATATTTACAGAGGTGAATGCATATAGACATGACTGATTAATAAGCGAAGTAAATGGAGTATGGCAAAAGCTTTATTAGATTTGAGAAAAATGTCTCTCAATGAGTGTAAAGAGACATGCTTAATATTAATTATTTCTTACCAGATGAAAAGAATACACATGGTCGATAAAATACAAAGTATCGAATGTGAAAAAATGCATTTTTCATTTTCAATCTTTACTGATTGCTGTTGGACTGATGTACAGAAAACTGTTTAATCTATGTTCACTCAATCAAAGGGGAATATACCCACTGTCAAAAGGTCGAATCTGCCGACTATTTGACTGTCCAAAAGCAAAGTAATTAATAATAGTTTTTTCACTCTGGAAAGTGATAATTTTCACATTCAAGGTATCCTTGCATTTATATCGACAACATTCTCTAAGAAGTATCCATTCAGGATAAAACGTCTCCTTCATCAAATCATTGATGTCACATTTTTGTCCTTTACTGTTCAATTGCTATTAGCACATTTATGCGGGCGAGAAAAGCAGTACCTCGACGGCTCTGAACACATATATGAGGTCTGGTTTCTGCACTCGCCTTTATCGGCTTGATGGGTTTATGTGTTCCTCCTCTCCAGAAAGGGTTGATGGTCGAAGGAGCATTTCCAGAGAGGTCCCTTGCTTATTCCATTGTTACTACACTGTTATTTAACCCTTTCATTAATGGCAAATGAAGGGAATCGTAGCGCCCGGTATGCTTGATACATGTCCATCTAGCTTCCCCTGTACTCAATCTCTTCATCTCGAACTTACTACAGTTGAACTCTAGTTTTTCCCAGCATCCCATTATTATGGTATACTTGGATTTATCAATGAACTAGCTGACTACCCGTGCTTCACCACAGCCGATAAGTAGTTTTTATATTGCGTTAAATAAGGTATGATCAAAATTAACGCTACTACATAATTTTGTACAGCTTATTATTGCATGGACTTTAAAGTTACCCAGGAAACACCATGTGGAGGTAACCGTGCTTGTTTCCGTTGGGGAGTAAAAAAGGAAAAATACAACAACCACTTAAAAAGTTAGGTAAACAGAGACAAATACACGTTGAAAAGAATAAAACTAACAACTTTGAAGTTTTAAGCACTTATCTCTTCGAATGACATCACCCCACCGAACATTATAACAGAATCTTTTTTGTAGAGAATTTAGTAACCTTTCAAATAGCCGCCTTCCATTTACTACGATTTCCCAACCGTTTTCGAGATATTTTAGAAAATACACTGAGATCCGAGAAAACTTTGTATCACCATTAATACAATTTTTTTTTTCCATATACTTATTACCTCCAAACGATACCAAAGTTTAAAAAAAAAAAAAAAAAAAAAAAAAAAAAAAAAAAAAACAGTCCCGTATCAGGCCACAAGGGCCCAGAGGGGCAGATACTGTAGAGGTATCTGATTCTTGACCATACGGCACACTAGGGAGATAGTGTGGTCAATACTATGCTCCGGCCGCCTGATTTTCCCCTTGGCTGCTTCGACTGCTAGAGTCATTAGCACCCAAGGTACCCATTATTAATTAAATTAATTAATTAATAAAATTAATTAAAGGCTGGGTGAGCCTAGGGACGATCTGGGACCCCAAATCCAACCCTCGAACGGCAGCACTAGAAGAAAAAATCTTTAGTGCACGCTCGGGTTTTGAACCTGGTCCTCCAGTTCATTAGTCGAGTGCTCTACCACTGAGCTAACCTCGCCCCCTACCAAAGTTTAAATACCTTAGATCAGATGAATGTCAAATACCTGGTACAAGTTTCAAGTAAACAAATCATCGTTTCTGAATACCCAAACAGAAAATTAGTATGGAAAAGTATTTCTATCAATTTTTCTCGTAAACTGTTAAAGAAATCGCTTTAAAAATGGTTTCATTCGTTTTCCTTCGTTAAGGAACCTATAGAACGAGTACCTGCAAGCATATGGACTCAAAAATGTAAGCGTACCGATTTTTTCGTGCAAATTTTGCTCCAAAAACCATGTTCCAGTAAACAGATTCAATGGTTAATGAACTTGACCTTTCAAATGAGAAGAAAAATGTTTGTACCAAATTTCATAAAAATCTGACCATTTTTGAGCCAATGAGGAACTTCTTAATAATTCAAACCCCCCTAAAAGTACTTAAAACATTTGAATATCAAAAAAATCTTTCTTAGCAAGTGTTTACATTCTAAACAGATTGTCCGTGCAAAATTTCAAATTTTTGTGTCAAGTGGTTCGGGATATTATTGCCTCAAATGGACCATCACCAGGGCGTAAACTCTATGACGGACAAAATCACAGTTTATATCTAGTAATTCAAGGTCTGCAATCATAGTTAAAATTAACCTCAATAAATAATAATAAAATAATACTATGAAATAGATACAGTACATTCTACTGTTACGATACTGTTATCGTCCTAGCAACGCATGCTGCCTAGGCTTGCATGCTCTAACCAACTAAAAATTTAATCCCCTCTAAAAGTACTTAAAAATTCGAATACCAAAAAATCCTTTCTTAGCGAGTGTCTACGTTCTATAAGGAGTGTTCATACAAAATTTCAAATTTTTCTGTCGAGTTGTTTGGGCTGGGTGATGATAGGTCAGCGAGTCAGTGAGTGAGTGATTGGTATTTGACAAATATATAGTAGATAACGTCAAATGTTCTATATATTGATAATCTTGGTCTAAAATAAAATAAATTTTCTATCATGGGAAAGAAAATCAGTTAGATAAGAAATTACGATATAAGTAGGTCATTAAGACAGACCACACAAAACAAGATTGGACTAGTGACTGAAAGATATAAACAACAATAATAGTGTTAGGGAAGCAAGTCTGTGAAGGATCCAATAGACTGTGTCACTCCAACAATAACCCATAACAATGGTGTTTGTATGAATTTATTTATTTATTTTTTTAAATTATACATGATATAATACTTGCACAATGAATAATTACAATTAATATACGAAGAATATTTGAAGAAATCGAAAATTATATATTTGAAGAATCAGGAGAAACACTATTCGTAAATAATAAAATCAACGCTACTTCCAATTCCATGAAAATTGAGATATAAAGCCCCATTATTTCAACTTTTACAAAAAATTAATATTCATTACAGACCCTAGAAATGCTCAGAAAATATTTTAAAATGCATTATTTCATTATGAATCCTTTAGATGCCTCAGGGATAAGAAAGTGATCTCTGGCGTGGATTTAATGAAGATGAGAACTCTCCTTATTCCCGCTACGTAAAACTGATTATTTACGTGTTAATAGCACTAGCTGGAGGAGCAACATAAGTGACTATCAGGGCCATCGAGTTAACTCACGAGGAGCGTGAAGGGTTCGGAGTAAAAGTAGGATTTGAAACTAATTAAACAGCTGTAAAACATGAAAGATGGTAGAGAAAGAACTAGGATTGCTGAGACCGGGAGTGCTGGCTCAAACTTGTGGGTTGAGTAGGCCTGGACTATCCTTCCCACTTGTGCAAATGCCTGTCCCGCATCAATGTTAGGGGTTAGAAGCAGGGTGTCAATGATTTAAATCAATTGATTTAAATCATGATTAAAATCATTTGATTTTTTTAAAAAAATCATTTATTTAAATCAATTGAATTAATAAAAACAACCATTGATTTAAACCAATTGATTTTATTAAAAAAAATAATTATATATTTTTTGTTAACTTTAGTTTATTTTTTTAACATAAATCTAGCTAGTTCTGCCTTTTTTTCAGCCATTTCAACATTTCGTCTTTATTTTGTCCCTAGGGCCTACCCTCACTTGACCGTTCTTATCTATTCAAAGTCTGTTTCTTTTATGACCCTTTCTTTGTTTTTAATTCTCCATATAAACCTTTTAAGTTTAAGATAAAAGAGATTGGCAGGTAGAGGGCGAAGTGAATGCTTTAAATTGGTGGAAGTCTTCGTCGGCCTTAAAATATTGTATTTCTTCAAAAGAACTGTTAATAATAGAGCAGCTTATGACAGGAAAGGCAACTTCTGCAGGGGTTGAAAGAATGTTTTTAACCCTTGGTTTTGTTCACAGTCAAATGAGAAACTACCTAATTAGTTATGAAAAGGCTGACAAACTGGCGTTTTTGTTCAAAGCTTTAAATAAATAATATTACTGTTGTTATACGTGATTAATAGGGAATGGATGTTCATGTAATATAAAATTGAAAATATGTATTTATATATTTAACTATTTATAATAAAATATGTAATAAAAAATTGAAAATATTTAGTAAACAAATACCTTAAAAACTATAAAATATTGAAAAGAAAAGCATAAATAATAAGTAGGAACTCTGTTATTATTAATGGAAAGAACAAAACAGGGTGTCAACGATTTAAATCAATTGATTTAAAAAAACAACAAAAAAAAACAAAAAAACATTGATTTAAACCAACTGATTTTATTAAAAAAATTATTATTATATATTTTTTTTTAACTTAAATCTAACTAGTTCTGCCATTTTTCAGCCATTTCAACATTTTGTTTTTATTTATGTCCCTAGGGCCTACCCTCACTCGACCATTCTTATCTATTCAAAGTCTGTGTCTTTTATGACCCTTCCTTTGTTTTTAATTCTGCATTAAATAAATAATAAAGCTTTAAATAAATAATATTACTGTTGTTATACGTGATTAATAGGGAACGGGTGTTCATGTAAAATAAAATTCAAAATATGAACATATATATTTAACTATTTATAATAAAATATTGAAAATATTTAGTAAAAAAATACAATAAAAACTATAAAATATTGCGAAGAAAAGCATAAATAATAAGTAGGAACTCTATTATTAATGGAAAGAACAAAAGTATAGGATAGGAGGTAAATATATGAAAAGTCCCCACCCGTGGCCTTTGATCCGAGGGGGGGGGGGTTAGAAGGTCCAATTTTTCGGGTTTTCACTTATATCTCGGAAACCCTGCGTCCTAGCGAGATGACTATTCTATAAGAAATAAAAGCTGATTAATAGAGCCCAGAAGTTAGGCATTTATTTTTGGTTAAAATAGGCAGGACAAAAGGCACTTGAAAAACTGAAAATAGGCAGAACTGTAATTAAAATAGGCATTTATTAGGAGTGAAGGAAAAAAGAAATCTTACTCATTAATGAAAATGTGTATTTTAAATACTCATTCATTTCTTTATTACCAATTTATCACAGAATTAGTGTACTTACTCTTACTTTCCCTTCTTACAAGCAATAATAAGATACTTTTTAAAGTATCAAATGTCATAGACCTTCTCAGAAAAAAAATGTTTTTCATCATGGAAAAACTTCCTCTGCATTATCCCATAATTTCGAAATCCGGAGTACCAGGTAATTACACCATTGTCACAGCAAAAGGGGTGTGAGGAAGGAGACGTACTTCTCTCATCCTCTCTCTATCCTACTATTCATTATGCTTGTGTATTCCTTCTACTAAGGAAGGTTCTATTATTTACAGAGGTTAAATCCATGGGTTGGGAAAATAAGCTTTCGAATAGATATTTGTGATGGCAATATGTACTTTAATTTGTGCAACCTTTTTTGTCTTCGCTGAACGGTGCTTTTTAAAATGTTTAAATCGCAGAAAAAAATTGCATAATGAGCAAAAAAAGCAACGGAAGCCAAAATAGGCAAAAAAGGCAAAATAAAAATTGCCTCTACACTTGCGAAAACATATTTCTTTCTATCAGATTCTTCATTATAGCCATTGAGATAAAAAAGGCATTTTGCCTAACTTCCGGGCTTTACTCATTAAATATGCTACAAGTTCTACTCAATAAAGTTTTTCGAGATATCTTTAGTTTTCAAATTGAAAGATTCAATGGGCGACAGTTGTCGCCAGGTTTCACGATGAACACTGAAATTGTTTTTACGTTTGAAGGAAAATACATAAAATAGCAAAGTAATATATATAATTGAAGGGAATGCAATAATCTACAACCCTATAACCGACATTTATTTTTTGGGTTCATCGTTGAATAGATATCGGGTCGAAAATAGAAAAAGTGTGTTTTTTTCCAAAATGACAGACTTTCAAGAGCGGATATTTCGAACTCTAAAGATATCTCGAAAAATTTTATTGAATAGAACTTATAGGAAATTTAATCAGCTTTCATTTGTTATAGAATAGTCATGTCGCTAGGACGCAGGGTTTCCGAGAAGTGAAAACCTGAAAAATGGGACCTTCTAAACCCCCCCTCCCCCGGGCACAAAGGCTATGGGCGGGAACTTTTGATATGTACACCTCCTATCCAGCCCAAACAAAGTTACAAAGTCAAAAATTTTGTTCCAAAAATTTCCATCTATAACTGTTCGTTGCCTGGACTGTAAAGTCACTGGTGTGTATTTGAAGGCAACAATCAACTGCTCTGAAGAGTGGGATTCAGCTCAACTGTTAATCGTTTTGCCACTATGGATATCCCCAATAATGTGGATATTTTTCCACCCAGGGGTTTTTTCTAGACTGTCTTTTCACTTAATTTTTAATTTATTCCCAGTATCTCCTTCTAAAACCTGGATTTTCTCTATTCCTCTGTATGATTCTAATGCTATCCACTAACAACATGCCTTTTGTACCTAGTATTGACATAGTATATACACAGCCACCTTCTTGGAATCAGAGAAGACACGGTCATCTAGACTCAATGGGTAAAGTTTTATTTTCTTTCTCGGTTTTCCTTTATTTCTTCAATTACAAAATAAAAAGAATATTAAAATATGTAGCAAACATATGTATTTATGGCAGAATATGTAAAAATATGGGGTTTTAACAAAATATGTAAAATAAAAAACTGTTTAAATACTTTAAAATCACTTAAAACGTGCAGAATTACATCAATACTTACAATTTACGAATCAGAAAAAAATATGTAAATACAATAACATCCGTTCCATAGTGATTAATATTTCTGTTAAGCTCCATTTGTAAAATCTTTGTTTTAAAATTTGAAAATTAAGCCATTATATATACAAGGGTCAAAATTATACTATATTTTGAGACCAGAGTTTCTGTACATTTAAATTTAATGTCTTTAATCGCCAAAAATTACTGATTTTCATCAATTTAATTCTTCAAATTTACAGAAATTCCGGTCTCAAAATATAAAACAACTTCAGCCCCTGTATATGTGATCTGTAAATTCTACTATTCTCCCAAAATTATCCACTTAAGACAAAATACTTTAGAATAACTATTTCATTATTTGCATTGTAAATAAACAAATATTTTAGTTACAGGTTTATATAATGAACAACTAGGTAATAACTAGCTCTTTATATAGACTAGATACATTTATTATACTGATTTCTTTTTTAAATCCGGTTTTAGTAGAAAAATCCAATTTAATTAAACAAATCAGATTTAAATTTAAAAAAAAATTGATTTAAATCAAATATATACGATTTTTTTGTTTTTTTTTTTTTAAAAATCATGATTTTTTTACACCCTGCCCTGTACCTAGTATTGAGATAGTACATATACAGCCACCTTCTTGGAATTAGAAAAATCACAGTTACCTAGACTCAATGGGTAAAGTTTTATTTTCTTTCTCGGTTTTCCTTTATTTCTTCAATTACAAAATAAAAAGAATATTAAAATATGTAGCAAACATATGTATTTATGGCAGAATATGTAAAAATATGGAGTTTTGACAAAATATGTAAAATAAAAAACTGTTTAAATACTTTTAAATAAAACACTTAAAACGTGCAGAATTACATCAATACTAAGGATTTACGAATCAGAAAAGAATATGTAAATACTATTACATCTGTTCCCTAGTGATTAATATTTCTGTAAAGCTTCATTTCTAAAATTGTTGTTTTAAAATTTGAAAATTAAGTCATTATATATACAGGGGTCGAAATTGTCCTATATTTTGAGACCAGAGTTTCTGTACATTTAAATTTAATCGCCGAAAATTAATGGTTTTTGTTGATTTAAGTCTTTAAATTTACAGAAATTACTGTTTCAAAATATAGGTCAACTTCAACCCCTGTATATATGATCCGTCAATTCTGCTATGCTCCCAAAATTATCCACTTAAGACTCACCACTTTAGAATAGTTATTTTATTATTTGCATTGTAAATAAACAAATATTTTAGTTACAGGTTAATATAATGAACAACTAGGTAATAACCAGCTCTCTATATAGACTAGATACATTTAAGAAGTCCGATTTCTTTTTTAAAGCCGGGTTTAGTAAAAAAATTCATTTTAAATAAAAAACAAACCGATTTAAATCAAAAAAATCTGATTTAAATCAAATAAATCCGATTTTTTTGATTTTTTTAAAAAAATCATGATTTTTTTACACCCTGGTTAGAAGGTTAATTTTCCTTTAAGTATACTTTTGAAATTTACAGAATTAATACCTATTGCTCAGTCAAATTTTTGGTAAGATTCATGTATTTTGGAATGACATATCAATACTGGTCTGACACATTATTATATGCTAAAGGACAAATATGAGACAATGACAGGAATACCATTATTGGATTCAGGCCTCTTTATACAAGTTTAAGTAACCAGGCATATATATATATATATATATATATAACTGTAGGGTTTGGTGAATCTAAATTATGTATTATTAAAACAATTTAACAAGAATTTACTTTTTAGAAATATAAATAATATAAAATGAATATCATTACCTGCTGCATAACTGCTTCATCGACTTCATCTTCAGGGATTGCCCAATCAATTCTAACCTCACGGCCCCATTCAGGAATACCTGTAGATATCAGAGATCTTCTCGCCATGGCTGCAGATCTAAAAATAATAAAAAATATTTAAGCACCACAAAAGTAACTGAAAGGATTAGTATACTAAATAAATTCAATAAATCTAATTAATGAATAAGAAACATGTGAGCAATTAATTTTTTTAAGGAGTATCAACAACTGGGCTATCAACAGGTTTCTGCCCTTTTATAATGCCAACAGCACGCGGCTGGTCACCTATTCAGGTGCTGGCCACCCCCAACATTGCTTAACTTTGGTGATCAACAGGAACAAGTTTATTGAATGGTCTATGGCTGTCAGCTTATAAATAAGTTTTCAAAGAAATAGAAATCATAAATAATATTCCTAAATTTAAATTTATAGAATACTTTTGCATTGTTTTTAGAGAAAATTAAGGTTGTGTATACCTGTGGTCTTCATACTCTACAAAACAGAATCCTCGGTTCATAGATTTATCAGTAGGAGACAGATAAAGAATAACCTAAAAAAAAAAAAATGAATTAATAAACAATAAAAACAAAATCAGTCCCGTAACAGGCCATGAGGGCCCTGAGGGGCAGATACTATAGAGGTATCTGATTCATGACCATACGGCACACTAGGGAGATAGTATGGTCAGTACTATGCTCCGGCTGCCTGATTTACCCCTTTCAATATTCAAATATTAAAAGTTCAATATGATTAGCTAAAAAAAAAAAAACAGTACTATTTTAAATTTCTTATTAAAGTAATGAAGATGTTCTACCTGCCCTGATCTCTTATTCTATTACATCTTAAACTAAGTTATTCTCGTATTGAGCATTTTAGTTGTTATAAATGTTTTATTTTAAATGGACGTTAAAATTCAAATAAATTGTTATTAACATGTTAAAATAAAGCTACCCGAAATTGAATACAAAATTTAGAAACACTTTATTTTCACGGAAAATTAAAGGAGAGCGACAATATTTCTCAGTGATACAATGGTAGTTGAAATTTCAATCTCTATGAAAATAATAATTCAAGAGTTGTTGTAGATAAAATCAGGCTTAATTGATACACTAACCCTAATAGTCAGTCACTCACTCAAAAAACCCTTTGCAGTCTTTCTTCTAAAAACAGTTTTCTGTATCTAACCATTACGAGTTATTTTGATTCTGTCCCAACATTTTCACCTCCCACTTCCTAAGATTTCAAGAGACAAAGATATAAATAATGAATCTTTTTCCAAGCTATTTTTCTATCTCTCCCGGGCCATTCCAAGCCAAATCATCCAGGGGTCGACACCCAAGGTTGGCAGATTTTAATGAAACTTGGTGAGTATATTCTAGTAATGGACATGAGTGCAAAAAAAAATTTTATGTTGTTATGTTCATTAGTTTCGGAAATGCAGCACTTTAAAAATTCTTCAAAATGTGCAAAATATCGTTGATCATACATCTGGCAACAATCTATACTTTTACAACTTTTGCTCTAAAACTGTTAATTTTAATGATAGAGAGTTAATTTTTTTTAAATTTGTTCGGCATTAAATTGTCAATGGATATATATTGCTAGATACAAGATTTAGAGCCATAGAAATAGTTTAAAAAATTCTTAAATAGCAAAATTGAGATTTGTTTGAACATTGATATGCATCCATAAATTGCTTAATAACATGAGTCTCCCTCCAAGAACACCTAAACCCATTATATCACAAAAAACTAGATTAAAAATGCAAAACAATGGTGTGATAAAATTAGTGGGCTTTTGAGTTTTCAATAAGTTAAGAGTTGATCAAAGTTATACTATGAAAAACTACATATATCCGCTATTAGACTGCCTCTATTAACACTAAAAATACCCCACTAATACATAGAAAAGCACCATTATAATTTTGCTGGCTATTTGTATGATATTAATAACTAAAATAACACAAAAATATTCGTTTTGATAATGTAGGGCCTATATTAGGGTTTTATAATCATAATAATAAAAAAAAAAAAAAAAAAAAAAAAAAAAAAAAAAAAAAAAACGAGTTTGAAATTAAAATCACTTTATGTTAGAAATAATGTCTGCACCAGGATTAATTAAGAACATTCAGATTTGGATAGTGATATTTATTTAACAGAGAGGACATATTCACTTAACCAGGTGGGGGGGGGCAACATAGTAGACAGAGGCCGCCAAGTATCCTTCCACACATAAGACTGGCTGTTCATTACAGCCTCTGCAATTTTTAGTAGAACCTCTAATTTCTGTTTTATATCTCATCATCTAAGACAATGGATTTTATTAAAACCCAATTTCCACATATAAACAGAATAGAGTTTTTTACAGGGGGATGTAGTGCCCAATACAAACATTTTAAGAGCATTATGAATTTGTGTCATCACAAAACAGACTTCCAGATGGATGCTTGTTGGTCTTGACATACTACAAGTCATGGAAAAACAGTTTGTGATGGAATTGGTGGAACTGTAAAAAAAACAGTTATAAGAAATATCTTCAGAGTATTTACAAATCAACAGAAATCACAAATGCTACCAAATGCACTTGTATTTTAGTGGTCTCCTTTCTAAGATATCCTTCTTCTTTTTTTAACCCTCCGACGACCATGTGGGAGAGTTACACTGTCGCCCACGTGGGGTCCACCAGAACCCCACTTACATTTATAGTCGTAATGTGCTATGACGAATTAAGTTTAGTATTATCTTGATACCAGATACTACTATGATGCAAACTAATGAAATAGGAAAAATAAAAATGCATGTAAATATTTGTAAATACATATAAATATTTATAAAAAAAAAAAACTTATTACGGAAGCCAACGTGAGGTCCGCTCAGACCTCAAAGCCGTTTTTCAACAAAACATAATCAATTTGAGGCGTGGTCGTATGAAAAATTTGACATTGCCGTTTCCGGAGCACTACTGATTAGGAAGCTACTCAAGGAGCAGGAAGGTAGAGATACGGTGGCTATAAGGGAGAGGGTAATAGTGTTCAGGGGGTCCGCCTAGACCCCACCTGGTCGACGGAGGGTTAAGTGAAGTAGAAATTCAAAACATTTGAATTAAAGTTGAAGAAAGACCTTCAAGTGGGAAAACCATTACAGGGACACGACTTTTCTATTTTTTCAGTCCACAATCAACTGATGAAACAATAGCAAAACGCACAAGTCTGGATCCTGACATACGTATTTGATGGAATTATATTAAAGGCATAGAAAGTTAAACAATTTTTCAGTGCTTAAAACCGTGTCTTCATAATTATACTATCTGTGTTCATGAAGAAAACTCGTGGATTGGACTGATCAGTCAACTGAACGAAGAAGAAGGTGACAACAAAATTGTTTTTATGCATCCACATGGGCCTTCTAAAACATTTTACTGGCCTAAACAATAAGATGATTGTCCTGTTCCTTCTGAACATATTTTTTGACTGATTGAAATTAGCATTGAGTCTCTTTGAGTCAATTAGAGGTTCTACTAAAAATCCAATTCCATCACAAACTGTTTTTCCATGACTTGTAGTATGTCAAGACCAACAAGCATCCATCTGGAAGTCTGTTTTCTGATGACACAAATTCATAATGCTCTTAAAATGTTTGTATTGGGCACTACATCCCCCTGTAAAAAACTCTATTCTGTTTATATGTGGAAATTGGTTTTTAATAAAATCCATTGTCTTAGATGATGAGATATAAAACAGAAATTAGAGTTTCTACTAAAAATTGCAGAGGCTGTAATGAACAGCCAGTCTTATGTGTGGAAGGATACTTGGCGGCCTCTGTCTACTATGTTGCCCCCCCCCCACCTGGTTAAGTGAATATGTCCTCTCTGTTAAATAAATATCACTATCCAAATCTGAATTTTCTTAATTAATCCTGGTGCAGACATTATTTCTAACATAAAGTGATTTTAATTTCAAACTCGTTTTTTTTTTTTTATTATTATTATGATTATAAAACCCTAATATAGGCCCTACATTATCAAAACGAATATTTTTGTGTTATTTTAGTTATTAATATCATACAAATAGCCAGCAAAATTATAATGGTGCTTTTCTATGTATTAGTGGGGTATTTTTAGAGTTAACAGAGGCAGTCTAATAGCGGATATATGTAGTTTTTCATAGTATAACTTTGATCAACTCTTAACTTATTGAAAACTCAAAAGCCCACTAATTTTATCACACCATTTTTTTGCATTTTTAATCTAGTTTTTGGTGATATAATGGGTTTAGGTGTTCTTGGAGGTAGACTCATGTTATTAAGCAATTTATGGATGCATATCAATGTTCAAACAAATCTCAATTTTGCTATTTAAGAATTTTTTTAAACTATTTCTATGGCTCTAAATCTTGTATCTAGCAATATATTTCCATTGACAATTTAATGCCGAACAAATTAAAAAAAAAATTAACTCTCATTAAAATTAACAGTTTTAGAGCAAAAGTTGTAAAAGTATAGATTGTTGCCAGATGTATGATCAACGATATTTTGCACATTTTGAAGAATTTTTAAAGTGCTGCATTTCAGAAACTAATGAACATAACAACATAAAATTTTATATTTGTACTCATGTCCATTACTAGAATATACTCACCAAGTTTCATTAAAATCTGCCAACCTTGGGTGTCAAAATGCCTTTTGGCTGGATGATTTGGCTTGGAATGGCCCTCTCACCTCTTTGAGAGTTTTGCTCGATATTTGCAAGATAATGGTTTCTATGCTCCAGAATAAAACCGTAAACTAAAATATTAACTTGTTTTCTCTTTGGTTATTGTGAGAATGATCCTTCACAATTCACATAGTTTCAGTGATAGATTAACTGGTCAGGACGACACTTTCTTAACTCTTATAGCTTAAGAAATCATTCATTATTAAACATGTATGTCCATCAAACCAGAGCTATATGATAACCATAATGAAAATTTAGAAAGAATGATTATTGTGAATCTATCCCTTTTTTTCTCATAATCAGCAGAAAATACACTTCTAGATATCTAAAGTCCTAAATTTATAAACAAAATTACCTCTTTTACTCCAGTAGTAACTGATTCTAGAATCTCTTTTATATCATCCCTCCTCAACTCTTTTGGAACTTGGCCAATAAAAAGCCTACAGTTATCAATAGACATTGATACTCGAATTTTATAACCAGGCCTAATTTCATAGTCGTTTAATTCTGAAATTGCTATTTTTGCTTCACTTTTAGTACGGTACTGAACAAAACAAAAACCACGATTTGTGCCAGAAAAATCCATCATAAGTCTTGCAGCATAAATCTCGCCGATTCTTTCAAAAATGGGGCATATCTGAAAAAAAAGAAGAAAAAAAAACACTTCTTAATTAGTCTACATTCTATTCATCATAAATCACACATCTTGGGAATATTTTTTAATAATAATAATAATAATAGTCTAACTTTATCCATAAAATTCGAGAGAGCAATAAAACAATTTGGCAATTCCTTTTTGATCCCTCATTTTGCCTATTGTTGAAATATTACTGAAAGTTTATCTAATTAATATCTTTTTTTTTTTTTTTTTTTTTTTCTTTTTTTTTTAATTTATTTATTTATTTGAAATCTGTACAAATTATAAACAGTACAATAATCAAGTTTGATGATGCAGATATTATGAACAAGTTGACAAAAATGGAAAAAGTAAAATAAAATAAAAACAATACAAAATGTGAAAGAAGCCAGCCATTGTTGGCACTTTCAAAGCTGTCTAAATAAATATTTTAATGATCCCTATATGATCAGAAGAGTAAGAGTTGTCTCGGGGCCACTGTCTCTTGAGCCGCCTGGGAGGATTGTCTGGATGGGATTGGGACGATAAGGATAGACCTTCCGGGTTAGGATGGTAGGACAATTTGGAGTGGAACATTTGGAAACGGGTTTTAGCAAGGTCAAGGACAAATGGAATGTTAAGGTCATTGTGAAGGGTTTTGTTTGAGACGTAGAAAGGGGCATTTACAATTTTACGGAGCACTTTTGACTGGAATGCCTGTATTCTGTTGATGTTGGATGGTTTTGCAGACCCCCAGAGTTCAAGTCCGTATGTCCATATTGGTCGAATGATTGTTTTGTATATCGTTAGTTTGTTCTGTATTGATAATTTAGATGAGGGTCCAAGGAGTCATCTAAGTAGTCCGTATCTTTTGTTCAGTTCTTGTCTTTTCAGTCTCGTGTGAGGGTTCTATGTCAGTCGGCTGTCAAGGTATAATCCTAGATATCGAACCTCGCTGGATACTGGTAGTGGAGTGTTTTTGAGATGTACAGAAGGGCATGATCTCCGGTTGAGATCCGGTTGAATGTAACCTGCTTACATTTTTCCGGGTTGATTTTTACTCTCCACATGTCACTCCAATGTTGTATGGCGGTAAGATGTTCCTGCAGGTGTTGGGATGCTACTGAGGGATCAGGGGAAGTTGACAGAATGGCAGTATCATCCAGAGTTGGGCATCAATAAATTAATTTTTCAATCGTATGACCAAACAATTAACTTTTTAATCGTGATTGAATCAATCGCGATTAAATCAATTGCGATTGATTTAATCGCGATTTATTTTTTAATCGCCAAATACAATTAATTTAATCGCGATTAATTTCTTTAATTGCCATTGGCGATTAATTTCATCGCGATTAAACATTTTAATTGCAAATGTGCAATTGATTTAATCGCGATTGATTAATTGCAATTGATTTAATCGCAATTAAATTCATTTTGATTTTTTGTAAAACAGAATTTTGATAAAAATTACCGCGGAAATTCAACAAAAATACCACTCCAAAGTTCACTTCCGGCCCACAATTGATCCTCCTCCGGTCCTATTTTAGTCGACCCCGGCTACTTCCGGTCAACTCTGGCCATTTCCAGTACATCCCAAACTACGTATGATATACTCTGGTCCACTTCCGGTCGGCTCTGGGCAACATCCAATGGCATTCCTGTCCACTCCTGGTCCACTTCCGTTTTACTCTAGTTAAAATTTTCTCACAACTGGGTTACCCAGGCCCACTTCCAGTCAGTTCAGATCCACCAGTGTTCACTTCCGGGTCTCTAAGGGGGGACTCGCTTCCGGCACATACTGTGTGCAGATTTTAGTGCTATTTTTTACCTTTCTTTTTTTTTTACGTATATCCGGAAATTAAAACGTTAACTGCGGTGCATGTCCCCGGGGCTTGCACCGCGTATAACTTTAGGTAAAACTGCAGTTAAGTGTCCTCATAACCGATTTCTTTCAAACTTGGTACAATAACGTATTTTGATGCACTAAATTCGAATCCATTAAAAAAAAAGTTTGCATACTTAAAGTTAGGTAAAACTGCAGTTAAGTGTACTCATAACCGATTTCTTTCAAATTTGGTACAATAACGTATTTTGATGCACTAAATTCGAATCCGTTAAAAAAAAAGTTTGCATACTTAAAGTTAGGTAAAACTGCAGTTAAGTGTACTCATAACAGATTTCTTTCAAATTTTGTACAATAACGTATTTTGATGCACTAAATACGAATCCGTTAAAAAAAAAGTTCGCATACTTAAAGTTAGGTAAAACTGCAGTTAAGTGTACTCATAACCGATTTCTTTCAAATTTGGTACAATAACGTATTTTGATGCACTAAATACGAATCCGTTATAAAAAATGTTCGCTTTCAACTAGGAAAGAAGTTATTAAGCACTAACGTTCACTGTTAGTAAGGTTCTAAAAGTAGGCGTAAACAGCGTATTTGTAACATTGGGAAACAGAGAACTCTCATTTGAAATGTTCATAAAACATTTGTTCAAAAATATTGTCAATTTTAAGGGTATCCCCTCCCGTCGTCACCTGTCACTTAGAGGCATACGTACTAAGCGTTTCCGCTCGCTAGCTCGTTCAAGAAGTTTCAAAACCCTAGTCAATCCAACTCGCTAAAATAAATAAAGTTCTATTAATTTTAGCGAGTTGGATTGGCTAGGGTTTTGATATCTTCTTGAGCGAGCGTAGCGAGAGCAAACGCATAGCACTTATGCCTAAAAGTCGTCCTAGACATTCTTCTTATCTTCCTAGACATCCTTTTTAGCTTTCTTCTTCTTCTTGAGATGCGATGTTCGGTGGATACAAATCCCCAGTCGCACAGAAAAATGCCTTTAAGCGCTCTTCATATTTATGAGCTCGTTTGAATAATAAATTCGTGCAACTTCAGTGCTATTTTTTTTTATAAAATAAGAGTATGTTGACAATTAAAGTTCAGCAGGCGTGGATTAGAACGAACTAATAATTAAAAAGGCATTAGCTAATTATTTAGGGATTTCTCTTACAGAATACTTTTCGTGAAAGAAACAAGATGTGAAGAGTGTTTCATTATTTTAAAAAAATGGTTGTGAATAAATAACTGCTAGTGGGTCATTCCATGTCAAATCAACAAGGGTCACAACCCGACCTTCTTGGATTTTAATAAAATTTGGTAGGTTGGTTATTCTAACAAAAAATAACCAAAAACAATTTTTTAAACATTTTTATCTCTTTCCGTTTTTTTAGTATTAATTTTCAAAGTATTAAAAAACCGCCTTTTTTTGGTCAACTGGAAAATGTTAATTCCTTGATAGGTTGAGTTCTATTTTAGCTAGAACAGTCAGCATAGTCTCATTGTTTAGCTTATTAAATGGACTTTAATTTGATATACAACAAGACCAACTTATTACAAATTTTACATTTCAAACAAAATTTTGAAAACTTGTACGTAATGGTTTTCGAAAAACTGTACTTTTAAAATTCTAAAAACAATATATTTGAATCTTCAGTTCATTGACTACATAAGCTGTTAGTTTCATTATGGGATGGGAACGGGATCATTTTATAACATAATTTTGACTTTATTATTGTCACTGCGTAGTTGGTAAAAATATGGTGAGTGATGGATATTTGTATTGTTAATTCAGCAATAAGCATCCCTGATCAAAATTTGAATTTTTTTCATACAGAACTAAAATTAAAGGGGAGATTTGAAAAAAAAAAAAAAAAAAAAAAAATACAGGAACCCAGAAATTGCACCCTTTCATTCCTTTAACTAAGAAAAAAATTAAGACTCAACTTTACTCGAACTTCAATAAAATTGAAGTTGAACTGGTAACTGATTTAGACACAGATACAGTAGCCTTTAATAAAAAAAAAAATATGTGGTAGTTTTATTGCCTCAACAAAAATGAGGAGATGGATGAAATAAAATTTAATATCCAACATGTCTCAATTATTACAAATTTCATTTTTCAAAAAATTTTTTACATAATTTTAGACTACAAATGATGCTGGATTTATTGTGGGATGGCAATGGAAAAAAAAGAAAAAAAAAAAAAAAAAAACCATTTATAACATTAAATAAACGGTCATATCCATTTTGTGCTATTGTGTGTAACTGTGTAATTTGTTGAGTACACATGCCAGCTACCACTGGTTGTCATATTCGCAGGCAATAAAACCACCACATATTTTTTCATTGAAGGCTACTGGATCTGTGTCTAAATCAGTTAAAATTATGTTGTAAAATGTTCCCATAATGAAATTAACAGCATATGTAGTCAATGAACTGAAGATTGAAATATATTCAGAATTTTAAAAGTACAGTTTTTCAAAAATCGTTTTGTACAAATTTTCAAAAATTTTTTTGAAAAATGAAATTTTTAATAATTGAGACATGTTGGATATTAAATTTTATTTCATCCATCTCCTCATTTTTGTTGAGTACACATGTCAGCCACCACTGGTCGTCATAATCACAGGCAATAAAACTACCACATATTTTGTCATTGAAGGCTACTGGATCTGTGTCTAAATCAGTTACCTACCAGTTCAATTTCACTTTTATTGAAGTTCGAGTAAAGTTGAGTCTTAATTTTTTTCTTAGTTAAAGGAATGAAAGGGTGCAATTTCTGGGTTCCAGTAATTTTTTTTTTTTTTTTTTTTTTTTTTCAAATCTCCCCTTTAATTTTAGTTCTGTCTGAAAAAAATTCAAATTTTGATCAGGGATGCTTATTGCTGAATTTACAATACAAATATCCATCACTCACCACATTTTTACCAACTACACAGTGACAATTATAAAGTCAAAATTATGTTATAAAATGATCCCGTTCCCATCCCATAATGAAACTAACAGCATATGTAGTCAATGAACTGAAGATTCAAATATATTTTTTTCAGAATTTTAAACGTACAGTTTTTCGAAAACCGTTACGTACAAGTTTTTGAAAAATTTTTTGAAATGTAAAATTTGTAATAAGTTGGTCTTGTTGTATATCAAATTAAAGTCCATTTAATAAGCTAAACAATGAGACTATGCTGACTGTTCTCGCTAAAATATAACTCAATCTATCAAGGAATTAACATTTTCCAGTTGACCAAAAACAGGTGGTTTTTTAATACTTTGAAAATTAATACTAAAAAAACGGAAGAGATAAATTTTTTTAAAAAAATTGTACCATTCAAGGAGTTGTTAGAGCTATTAGGATTCAAAATTTCAAAAAAATCTAAGAGGGTCGGGTTGTAAACAGTACTTTCATTGGTTGAATTGACATGGAATGGCCCTAGTGAATTTAAATAATTCATGGTAAATTTGAATTAAACTTCTTTATTACGAACTTTTCCATACCCGCGCATGCGCATGTTGACGAAGTTAGTTGTTTACATAAGCTATCATATCCCCCATAACAGTGAACGTTAGTGCTTAATAACTTCTTTCCTAGTTGAAAGCGAACTTTTTTTTAACGGATTTGTATTTAGTGCATCAAAATACGTTATTGTACAAAATTTGAAAGAAATCTGTTATGAGTACACTTAACTGCAGTTTTACCTAACTTTAAGTATGCGAACAATTTTTTTAACGGATTCGTATTTAGTGCATCAAAATACGTTATTGTACCAAATTTGAAAGAAATCGGTTATGAGTACACTTAACTGCAGTTTTACCTAACTTTAAGTATGCAAACTTTTTTTTTAACGGATTCGAATTTAGTGCATCAAAATACGTTATTGTACCAAATTTGAAAGAAATCGGTTATGAGTACACTTAACTGCAGTTTTACCTAACTTTAAGTATGCAAACTTTTTTTTTAACGGATTCGAATTTAGTGCATCAAAATACGTTATTGTACCAAATTTGAAAGAAATCGGTTATGAGTACACTTAACTGCAGTTTTACCTAACTTTAAGTATGCGAACTTTTTTTTTAACGGATTCGAATTTAGTGCATCAAAGTACGTTATTGTACAAAATTTGAAAGAAATCGGTTATGAGTACACTTAACTGCAGTTTTACCTAACTTTAAGTATGCGAACTTTTTTTTTAACGGATTCGTATTTAGTGCATCAAAATACGTTATTGTACAAAATTTGAAAGAAATCGGTTATGAGTACACTTAACTGCAGTTTTACCTAACTTTAAGTATGCGAACTTTTTTTTTAACGGATTCGTATTTAGTGCATCAAAATACGTTATTGTACAAAATTTGAAAGAAATCGGTTATGAGTACACTTAACTGCAGTTTTACCTAACTTTAAGTATGCGAACTTTTTTTTTAACTGATTCGTATTTAGTGCATCAAAATACGTTATTGTACCAAATTTGAAAGAAATCGGTTATGAGTACACTTAACTGCAGTTTTACCTAACTTTAAGTATGCGAACTTTTTTTTTAACAGATTCATATTTAGTGCATCAAAATACGTTATTGTACAAAATTTGAAAGAAATCGGTTAGGAGGACGCTAAACTGCAGTTTTACCTAACTTTAAGTATGGCTAAACAGCAGCCGCACTTGACATTTTAATTGCAGAATAAATTGTTAATTGCGAACTGCGCAATTACAATTGATTAATCGTTAATTGCAAAATCCGCGATTAACAATTGATTAATCGTAATTGCGGATTCACACAGTAACGATTGATTAATTGTAATCACGAAATCCACTATTACGATTAATATTTAATTGTTAATCGCGAACTCGGCGATTAACAATTGATTAATCGTAATTGCGAGTTGATGCGATTGAATTTTTAATTGTCAATCGTCAATCACCTCTGCGATTAACGTTTGCCCAACTCTGGTATCATCTGCGTAGGTTGTTAGTAGGGTTTGGGGGTGTGTGGGAATATCCGCAGTGTAAAGGAGGAAAAGGAGAGGACCAATAATACTCCCTTGAGGGACTCCAGCATTTATGGGGCAGGTCGGGGAAAGAGTTGTACCGTATTTGACTTGGAAGGATCTGTTTGACAGATAGGATTTGAGGATAAGGAAATAGGTGTGTGGAAGTATAAGCTTTACTTTGTAAAATAATCCCGGGTGCCAAACCCGATCGAATGCTTGAGCAACGTCGAGAAAGGCACTCGTGCAAAAACTCTTACGTTCAAGCGAGGAGAAAATTGAGTCTACGAGTCGTAAGCACTGTTTTATAGTGGAATGCTGGAAGCGGAAACCAAATTGATGGTTGGGAATTGTATTCGAGGATTCTATGATAGGGAGGATTTTTTTGTACAGGAGTTTTTTGAATATTTTGGACATTAATGGGAGAAGGCTGGTGGGCCGATAGGAAGAGGGGCAATATGGAGGTTTGAAGGGTTTGGGGATAACGACGACGACTGAGTGTTTCCAGGGATTCGGGAAATGGGTTGTTCTTAGGATTGAGTTATACAGGTATGTAAGGAATATAATGGCCTTCTGGGGGAGGTTTTTGAGCATTGTGGAGGTGATAAGATCATAACCGGGAGATTTCCTAGGAAGGTGTTTGATGGGAGGGAAGGACAAAGGTAAAGGAGAATTCAGGTAATGTTCGATATCTGCATCATGGGAAGGGCTCATTTGAGGATTAGGGGAAAATACTGTGGTTAGGTGTGTGGAGAGGAGGAGCGCCTTTTCTTCATCACTTCTGGCCCAGGTCCCATCGTTGTGTTTGAGAGGGGAAGGGATTGAGTGGAACTTAAGGATTCTACGAGTGACTGTCCACAAAGAACAGTCTTGTGTAGAGAGGGATGAAAGGTATTCGTTAAAGGATTCTGAACGGAATTGGGTTAGGGAAGATTTCAGTTGGCGTGTCAGTCTGTTGTATGCGTTTCTGTCCGAGGGATAACGGGATCTTTGCCATAAAGCCCTGGCTCGTCGCTTGGCTGCAAGGAGTTCTTGGATGTGGTTTGGAAGTTGCATTTTGGGTGGAGGAGGTAACCCTGTCCTTGGTCGGCATGAATTGCGGGCACTGTCCTGAATGGCTTTAGTAAACAATTCAGTGGCTTTGTCTAGGTCTGAAGGGGTTTTTAGGGAAACGGTTAGGTCTATGGAGTGCTCTAGGTTAAGCTGAAATGATTGCCAGTTGATAGGACCGGGTGTAAGGGTTGGTTGTAGAGGACGGGGTACAGCGGATGAGAAGAGGGTTAGAAGGATCGCAGAATGGTCCGACGATAGGTCGAGGAGCGAATCAACAGAAGTCGCTATACCTCCCAAGCCAGACGAGATGAAGAAATCGACTAGGTCAGGACTACGGGATGGATCGGTTGGCCAGTATGTTGGTGTGTTTGGCGATATAGGGAGATAATTAATATCTAACAAAAAGAATCATTTACTGCTATACTAACCTCAGAAAGAGTTGCATCCCTGGGAAGACTTGAAACAAAGACTTCTGACCCTTTTGAAGGAGCGGGACCGACCCAGTTTGGAGGAGGACCTCCATATTTCCTCTGCCCATTCTCCTGTAGATAGGCGTACTCATTTGGATTCATCATATTGATTTTCTACAACTATTATTTATTATCAAATTGAGCAACAAAAATAAACCAACTTTCTTATTACAAAATATCTAAGAATTAATTAATAATACATTTAAGAGTATCTTGTTCTTCAGTGGTTAGTCTTGGTTTTAAATACTAAATCATTCTTTGATATAAATGTTGTGTCTAAAAAGTTGGGTGAATCGTACAATGAAAACAGAATGTTAATTGTAGATACCTATATTGGCCATCAATCTGAAGGGCTTTTTTCTTTAGCTCTGAGATCATCCCTAACTATTAGGGGGCCGCTACAACTGGTCCCTTCATCCTGGACCTTAACACTCTCGGTGCGGGTGTCCTTTGGGAAGGACAGTGGCGACCGTACCCGCATACGGGTGTCCCTTCGGAAGGACACTCCTTCATTACTTTTCACTTGAGATTCAAAAGGCTCGCAAATGGAGGGGATTCACTTTTACAGCTCCAGGTAAACAGTTGTCTTCAGTATTGTTTGGGCTTTCTAACAGTGTTGTCCGTTTTCAAATTGGCTGACCGGAAGAGTTTTTATGAATTTTTAAAGTTTTTCTTTGATAAATTGTTTATAAGTAAGTACAATTTATTATATAATGGATATTTACTTCCTGATTTAATATATTTAAATACTATTCACTAAATTGTTGAATTTTTGTTGCAGATATTGATTGGCAACGAAGGATGTTTTTAAAAATATTATCGTTTGGCATACATTTTTGGTAGTTACAGGGTAATTTTTGCTTTTTATTTATCACATTTATTGTTGTAAATTATTATTATTATTATTAAATTTTAAAATACGTTAAATTTTAACGTTCATTTATTATTAACTATGAATTTTAGGACGGGATATCTATAGGTTAGCACCCTTTTCTAGCCAGGATAGGGCTGATGCCTTTTCTTTTTTCTAAAGAAAAGCCATCGCTGTTTTATTATGTTAAATAATTTATTTATTATTATATGCCCTCCATTTAATATTTATTTATGTTAAATAATTAATAATTAATTTTAAAAAAAATTATGTTTTACTTTATTTTTTAGGATTAAAAAACAAAAACAAAATGGCATCACCCGTTTTGTCGTTATCTGCTGGTGGGAAGAAAAGGAAAATTGGTAAATTTTCTTTTTGATTGATCTGAAAATGAATTATGTTTTTTTTTTTACATTTCCCTAATAATTATTTTTTTATATCACAGATACGTCTGCGGGTAACAAGGACAGAGCAGAGAAATATTTTATTTCCAATTTGACATCTGAGGATGTCTACAAACTGCTGGAAGAAGTATCGGCCGATGAACGGGATTCAGACGGACTTCGACAACGAAGACTATAGAAATAATATTTGAACCAATAATTATATATGATTGGTAATTGTTATTTGTTATTCTAATAAAAATTGTCAAAAATTATTGAGTTTTCTTTTAAAATAAATAAACATTAGGTGTAGGTGTAGCGGGTTTAAATAAACTGACTAATGCGCGTCTATTGATACTAGCCCGCAAAGCAGGTGGAATCCCTCGCGTACGGACTGTCCCTCCTGAAGGACACTTCCGAAAATGCAATTCCGGTTAGTTTTCTTTGTTGCATTACTATTAAACACATCAGACATGATTAAAAAAAAATGTATCCATGAAAAATTCAAACAAAAAATGCACCCATACCTGAGGTATTCCCAGAAAATGACACCCGCACCGAAAGTGTTAATACCACTGCCCAACATGCTTCAAAATATTTTGCTCACCGTTCTTTGATCATACATTGTTCAGTAGTAAGAGTGCCCATCTCATCACTTATACAATTATTTTGGGGTTGGAACACTGAGCTCATTTCCTTGACTCCTTGAGAGAACTTGCTACTGTCCTTTTCTTTATAGTCCTCCTCTTCCACTTCTTCATATGCTTCTTTTCCTGCTCCCTCATCTTGCGTCTGCAGAGCTTCTGGCTTTTATTACACAGTTCTCTGTGTAAACCAAGGGACTGTCTTGTTGATCGTGTGATACTTTGTATTATGGCTTTGTTTTTCTTCTCACAATCAGTAATAGTTTGACATTTGTTATCATACCAATGATCCATAATCCATTTTTCCTTTTGACCGAATATATCCTGACCAGTTTTACTGAGACCTTCCTTCAGATTTTCCATCTTGCTTCTTCAGACTGGTCTTCAGAATACTCTCTCAGATTTTTGGAACAGGGGTTCTACAGGTTACTAACCATCTCTAGCCAGGCCCTTTCTTCTTTTGAAAAAAGGCATCACCCTTAGGGGAATCGAACCCACAATCTTAGGGATGGAGGACATACCTTAGCACTCATGGCCAACGGGCCCCCTAAGCAAATGATAAATCTAATACTACTTGGCTAAATTAACTGTACTATACAGTAACGCAACGTCGATTGCTGCATTGCAGAAGAGACAAAGTACTTCCTCCAAGTACTCATACGCATAAATATATCCATATAGCAATGATGTTTACTTACATTAATATTTTGTTACTAGTTAATTGGTTGTATTTCAATATACGTTTTGTGTCTAAAACGTTCCGTGAATGGCCTCATAAGTGAATATTCAAAACTTGATAGAAGCATGTGTGCCTGTGTAGACACACACGGGCATTACAGACTTGACGTCTGTTGGTATTAGCTTGATGCTTCTAGATTCAATTCAGTCTAATTGAGTTACACGAGTAGTACGCGTCACGGTACAATGACACAAGATTAGGTTCTGCTTCAAATTGGGTAAAACGGCGACAGAAACATATCATATGTTGGTGCAGGTGTACGTGCAGGATGTTGTGAATAGGAAATGTGTGGATTGGTTTGTACAATTTTGCGTTACCATGTTCAGGATGAAGAACCATGTTCAGGCCGGCCATCCACTAGCAGGATACCAGAAAACATGAACGTGTGCGAGTGATCCTAACAAAACATCAGTGATTGACTTTGCGATTAATAGCAGAAGTGGGCATTAGAAAAGGCACAGTAGGGACCATCATCCATGAAGAATTGGGCAAATACAAGATTTGTTCACGATTTTCGCCCACATCCTAACAGATGAATAAAAAGCAAGAACACTCTGGCAATTTTATCGAAATGTGTGATTGGGAGCCTACCTTTCTGGTTCCATTGTTTCAGGAGACGAGACTTAGTGTTAGAGTATGACCCCGAAACGAAAAGACAATAGATGTAATGCTGGTCACATTCTTCTCTACGGAAAACAAAAAGCTGTGCAGTAAAATCCAAAGTGAAAACCATGTTGATCACATTTTTGACAAAGAAGGAATCATCTATAAGGAATTTGTTCCTGCTGGCCTATCGGTGACTGCCGCATTCTATTTGGAAGGCCTCAAATGTTTGTTACTACGCATCCAGTGTGTGTTAGTCCACAAATGTTCCAGAGCGGAAATTGGATATTATTGCACGACAATACACCATCGCATACTAGAGTAAAGGTACAACAATTTTTGACTCAGTGTGACGTGACAGTTGCAACATCCAGCATACCCTTCTAGATCTGGTGCCTGCTGATTTTTATTGTTTCATGGTCAAGGAGGCTTTAAAGGGATCACGGTTCGCAGACGTCAAGGAGGTTCAGAACCGTTTGACGGCTATTCTGAGAACAATTCCACATCAACAATTCTCCACCAGTTTTCAAGCATTAGGCAAACATCAGAAGTGTGTAGTAACTGGTGGAGAGTATGTGCAGAGAAGGATGCTGATCCATGCCGGTAGGGATGTAAAGGAAGATATTTACTAAATTATTTTTGATTTATGGACTAAGGAGAAAAAGCCAGAACTGGCAGCTAACAATATTGGTCTGGAAACGAATTATGAGAGGACAATGTACATAAAAACAGCAAAATGTGGCTAAGGGAATGACTAAAAGTAGTGCGAATTGGAGAGCACAGGCTTAAGGTACTCCAGGGTTTCAATCAATGACTAGGGGAGCATTATGACATCGGACAGATGTTCAAGGCAGGATCACAGCAGAAAGCAGATGCTTTGGCCTTGCTCTAAAGGCTATTAAAGACTTTAGCCCTTTAGAGCAAGGCCAAAATCCCTATCAGACAAAAAAGTATAAAACTGTGTTGCTCTTATGGAAGCGGAAAATTCTTAGGAAAGTTTTTGGTCCTATCAAAATAGCTGAACAGTGGTGAAGAATAAGCAGCTGTAAGATTTATTGCTTTCGTCCAATTGAAAAGGTTGAAATGAAGGGACTCCAAAGAAAACTGTAGTGAATATACATATACATAAACAAAAACAAGGTGAGATTAGACAAAAACAAGGTGAGATTAGAGCTACTTTACTTACTTTAGAAACACTTATTATCAATACAAAGAACTTTAAAATATATAAAGTACTTAGTAAGTCAATTTTTTAAATATATTATTCAATAAAATAAGAATTGAATGAAAATAATGTAGTGATGAATGGATTACTCAAGACTCAAATACTCTCCATTTAAGAAATGTAACTTACAACAGCCTGGCTTGACAAAAGTAAAGGAGAAATGAGAGATATCATTAAGAGTACACAAACTATTCTTAAGTACTCTTTTAGATTAAAAAAAATTAAGGAGCTGATGTATGTTCCTTCCCAAAATAAAAAAAAATTCACATCAGTTACAGTAATGACATTGTTGACATAAATATTAAGAATAACTAAGAGGTTCATGTATAAAGAACAACTTAGGGGCATATACAATTATATAATTTTTATTTGCCAGGGATCTTCTGCTGGAATTTGGTCCTACATCGCCATTAAATGTAACATTAATCTCAAAATATAAAGAGAAACATCACTCACTAAATAATGAAATAAATAAAATTTGTGTTAATGTGACATGACAAAAATGTATCCCAATTCTTCAATTATTTTCAATGCTGTCTGAAAATATATATAAAAACGAAAACATAAAACGAAAATATAACGAAACCTCAAGAATCTTAGAAGAGTACCAACCGGACATGATAATGGAAACCAAATCATTAAAATATTATTGGTAAAAGAATACATTAATGGATCTTTGATTCAATATTTAAGAAAGATAAATAAATGAAATTTCAATTCAATAATAAGCAAGCAGACATCATTTCGGAAAAGTAAACAAGACTAAGAACATCTAAGAACGCAACTTAAATAAAACATTTAGGGCGGTCAATCAATTGCAATCTTCTCAGTTTACGTAATATGTTGGAAACAAAATGATGTAGGAATCTGTAACATACCTCTAGTACTCTGCAAGAAAAAATAAAATAAATACAGTATCAAGTAAAACTTCCAATAGTTGGCGTCACTTCTGAATAAGTGGGGGAAAAGCTACAGGGTAGTATACAGCGTAAAAGGAAATAGATGCATCCGGAGTTAATAAAATTCTTAGAAAAGGGTTGATCGCCTCTCTCTAATGCTTCATACGTTTTCATCACATTAAAATAGCTTCTCGTCCTCCAATACTATCTTATTTAAAACAATGAATTATCTTGAATTTCGCAGCCAAAAAAATATTGGCTTAACATAATACTTGACATTCAATTATTCCGAAGTTCTGTACTAGTTTTCATCACACTATACCGTAAAAAAATGTAGTAAAACTGATCTCAAAATTGAGTAACACAAATTTCATTATAAATAGAGCCAGATATCACGTAGAATTTAAATCAACGTTTTGGTAGTTCGATCCTCAGGCACGTTTATCAAATGCTTAAAATCATAGAAGGTCCAGACTTAGGAATGTGAGGGGGCGACCCCCCTCCTCAAAAGGGGGTTTGATTCGTCGCTATCAATACTTGATCTAAGTCAGTTTTTTTATTTGTTTTTTTTTTTTTTTTTTAATTTGGGTTGTTTGAGTGGTGAAGGTTCGTCCTAAGTCAGTTTTAGCACTTTCCTCCGAAGGAAAGTAGCTATTGAGGTTGGACTCATGACGGAATTTTTGAAAAATTTCTTCAAATCTTTATCGATCCTACCTAGTGAACACCGAAAATGACCCCCGTTAAAATTTATATATATATATATATATATATATATATATATATGTGTGTGTGTGTGTGTGTGTGTGTGTGTGTGTGTGTGTGTGTGTGTGTGTGTGTGTGTCTGTTAACACGATAGCGGCCAGAGTTTTTGTTTTTTCGTCACGAAACTTGGTATATAGCATTCAATTAGCAAACGATTGAACGAGTTCGTTAACCACCAAAGTCGGTCCACCGGAAGGGGGGGGTTTACCCCGAACCCAAAACACTAATTTGACTATGTCAGCCGTAATATTTGTTATATTTCAACGAAACTTGGTATTCGTAGTGGTAATATAGAGAGAAAAGTGAGATATAAAAATGAACTAAATCGGTTCATTAGAAGGGGGGGTTTACTCCGGACCCACAATACCAATTCGCCACTACCAGCCGTGATTTTTGGTATATTTCGACGAAACTCGGCATTCGTAGTGGTAATCCACAGGTAAATATGTGTTGTAAAAATAAACTAAATCGGTTCATTAGGAGGGGGGGTTTACTCCGGACCCACAATACCAATTCGCCACTACCAGCCGTGATTTTTGGTATATTTCGACGAAACTCGGTATTCGTAGTGGTAATCTACAGGTAAATATGTGTTGTAAAAATAAACTAAATCGGTTCATTAGAAGGGGGGGGGGGTTACTCCGGACCCAAATTCCTAATATACTCATACCGGTCGTAATTTCTGCTGTATTGTAACGAAACGCGGTATACGTCGTGGGTAACTCATGAGAAATAAGTGTTGTAAAAATGAGCTGAATCGGTCAATCGGAAAGCGGGGGTTTAATTTGTAATATATTTCAATAGAAAAGCCCGCCAGCCGTAGGTTCACAAAGCCGCCGCAAGGAGCGCTTTCTACCACTAGAGTGACTGTATCCTGTTCCTGCCTTAGATCAAAATAAGACAATATGAGGTTTTTTGTATTTATTACGTCGTGCAATAGGTACCACCACCGACACAACTCTGGAAGCAAATTAATAATTGATCAGTTACTCATTACAAATTTAAAAGAGAACTATTCATGTTTTCATTTTATTTATGTAGGATATTTTAAGCAAATTGTTCTGGAAAGCAGTCTACACTACCCAAATTCTGAGGAAAGTGCTTAGTTATGCAGCTCCTGCGTGACGGACTTTTTCCATTGAGAACTATCTTTCAGCTGTATAAAAGTGTTCTAGCTTGCTTTCCATGCTGTTGGTTTCGTATGTTTACAGATTGGCTTAATATATTTGTTTTATATTTACTTTGTTGTTGTTCTGAAGGCTGTCTTTATCTTTTGACAACGTGCTTCATTTGCGAATTTTTCTAATCCCAATTCTTAGATACTAAGGTACCATATAATTAATGGGCCCTTTATATTTTCTCACATTTTTTGTTTAATGATTTCGGGAAAGTTTTAAGATTGATCATGTACTAAGATTTTTGAAACAAGATTGATCTAAAATTTCTTCCAGGACCTCAATTTGTTTTTGGGCAGTACCAATGCCTTGAGCTAAAATTGCAAAATCATCGTGAAAAAGCTGAACAATTAACTGTAATATTTGTTCTCAAGTTGGCATGATAGGTTGATCCACATTATTTTCAATGTTTTGTTTACGCCATTCTAGAATTACTTTTTCCAAAACACAGTCAGTTAAGCAGCAATAGGAAATGCCATTTAAATCCCCCATACATTTTATTTTCGATCTTTTATTTGTAAGTGTTTTCTTAATTAATGCTAAAGTTTCAAGATCCAAGTCCTGCTTTTTTACAATTTGAGTCATAGGCTTTGTTAAAAACAACAAAACATATTTTGTAAATGTAAATATATATATATATATATATATATATATATATATATATATATATATATATCGTGTGTGTGTGTGTGTGTGTGTATCTGGGCGTATATAAGGAGGGAGGCTGAGGGGGCTGCAGCCCCCCCCCCGAAATTTTGATTTGATAGGTAAAAATATTATAAAACCCTTAAAAATAAATTAAATAAGATCATTTAGTTCATAAAACATATTCTATTTTGGGTTTAATAGCGCTTAAGTTGGTTAAAACTCTTCCAAGATCTAAATTAGTTAGTATTCCATACACCGGAAATGGTGTCAGCTCCCCCCCCCGAAATTTTCCCAGCCCCCTCCGAAATTATTTTCTATATACGTCCATGTTGTACACGGTCAATGTCCCGGCCTATGCACACTGTGTATATTACACGAAGTATTAGAGCCGATTTTTATCCTCCCACAACTTTGAATCAGTTGAAGATAAAATTATGCACACAGCTATTATACTACGTTATGTTTTTTTCGCGCGAATTTCACTACAAAAAGAATCTTCCAGTGGACGGATTCTGCTGGTTAACGAACTTGACCTTTCAAATTAGACGAAATATTTTTGTACCAAATTTTATCAAAATCGGACCATTTTTGAGCCAGCAGACAGAGAGCGTACAGACACAAACATATATATACGCCGGCATGTATCTCCAGCGGTGCGGCATACATATATATGTGTGTGTGTGTGTGTGTGTGTCCGCTCTCTAGCTGGCCCAAAAAATGACCGATTTTGATGAAATTTGGTACAAAAATCTTTCGTCTAATTTGAAAAGTCAAGTTCGTTAACCAGCAGAATCCGTCAACGGGAAGATGGTTTTTGGAGCGAAAAAATGGTAACGCTTACGTTTTCGAGTTCATATGCTTGTATGTACTCGTTTTATAGGTTTCTTAACGTAGAAAAACGAATGAAACCATTTCTAAAGCGATATCTGTAACCGTTTTCGAGAAATATTGTAAACCTACTTTCCAAACTAATTTTCAGTTTGGGTGTTCAGAAACGATTCATTCAGTTGAAACTTGTTCTAGACATTTGATATTCATCTAATCGAAGTAGATAAATTTTGGTTTCGTTTGGAGTTAAGGAAGTACTAGGAATAAAGTATTTCATTAACAGACATGAAAGGTTTTGGGATTTTCGTATATTTTCTAAAACAGTTTAGAAATCGTGGTAAGTGGAAGGTGACCATTCGAAACCTTACTAAATGCCCTAAGAAAAAGGTTCAGATGTAATTTTCGACGTGACGATGTCAATCCGAGAAATATGTGCTTAAAACTTCAAAATTCTAGGAATACCCGGCGATGGCTCTCAACTGTTTTCTATTCCCTTATGAATGTGGTGGGGTACATGAGATGGTGAAAAACAGCTCTCAAAGAGATACTATCCTGAAAAAAGACGTATTTTTATGAAAGAGCTAGCGGATTTGTAGCAGACCACAAAAAAAAAAAAAAAAAAAAAAAAAAATCTTTCTTATTAGATAACCAAGACGTATTCCGAACGGTATGAGAAAATGAGTAATTTCCCTCCCCCTCCAAATGAACGGATTTAGTTTATTTTTACAACGTATTTTTCTCTTTGGATGACCACAACGAATACCGAGTTTAGGTAAATAATCTAGGGGGTTAGGTCCGCCAGTAAATATACTGTTGTCATACCTGTCGGTGGAGACCGTCGTCACTGGCATCTGTGCGAGTACTGTGGGCGAGCGCTTTCGACGTAAATACGTCATTATCAAGCCACTGTTAAGTTAGTACTGAACTGTGTTTGTAGTGTCAGAGTATTTATACAGGGTGGAGTACGTTGTTTACTTCTGTTAAAGGTCGTCCAGGTAGTTTGTTTGTCTGTACTCTGTGCAGGTGTTCGTTCGGGTAAAGTGTTTGTTGGCTCCGTGGGTCATTGCCGTCTAAGGGTTTCTCAGGTAGTTTGTTTGTCTGTATTCTGTGCAGGTGGTCCGTTGTATGTTGATGTTGGAAAAATGTGATTTTATGTTTATCTTTCTTAGTTTTTCTGTTTTAATGTTAAGTACGTTGTCGTTTAGTTGTTGGAAGTGATGTTGTGTCTGTCCTTTTTCGTTTGTTTGTTCGTTTAAGAAGTTTGAGTGGTCTGAATATTGTGTCAGAGCTAGTGTTAAGTTGTTCGTTTATAATGTTTCCGTTAAAGTATCGTTGTTTGTATATCTCCATGTTTTCTAGTATGTCAAGTCTACGTCCTTTTTGTTGTCTGTGTATGAGTGTCATGCTGTTTTGTATGTTGCTAGGGTCGTGTGCGTGTTCGTGTAAATGGTTGGCGTAGTTAGAGTCACGTTTGTTCTGTTTAAAAGATCGTATGTGTTCTGTATATCGTGTCTTTAGTTTTCGTCCTGTTTGTCCGATGTATGTGTGGTCACAAGTGCATGTTAGTTTGTACACTCCGTTTAGGTCGTATTTGTTAGGTCTGTCGATATCGTTTGTGAGGTTAGTCCGTAAATTGTTATCTGTTTTTAGTGCTGTCTTAAGTCCTTCTTTGTGAAACAAGTTAGTTAGTCGGTATGTTAACGGTCCTGTATATGTGAAAGTGCAGCGTCTTGTCGTGACTTCGTCCGTCTGTGTGAGTTTTTTAGTGCTGTTTTGTGTTATTAGTTTGTCGATGGTTGTTAACAAACAATGCCTTACTGACAAACTGACACCGACATATGCGACAATAGATATAAAAACTAACACATACGCAGCAAGACAGACTAAAAAGACGGCAGAGAGACAGTGGATAAAAAACGAAATACGATCCCTTTACATAAAGAAAAACAAACTAAACGACGAACTGTACAGATTACACCTAGAAACAGCCAACTTACTTACTCAACTAAACATGTACCACATCTTTCCACCATACCTAACATACTTAAAAGATAGAATACACCAACAGATGACCAACAAATACAACAAAGCCGAACGAAAACTTACTAAACTCAACAACAGACGAACTAAGACGAACACCACATTCCACAAACGCATCGCCAACCTCACTAACATCAATTTTACCGACGCTGAGGAGCAACTACTAGAAAAAGGACTAAAACACAACTTACCACAGACGAACGTACGAAAAACAATAGAAACACACATACTTGACGCGGAAACGGCCATTACATACATTCCCACTGAGAGACAAGAACAAGTACGACACAAGGTAGCAGACATATTAGAACACGCGATAAAACAACGGACAAACCATAAACACGCACACAATGAACACAAAATTATAAAAAGCATTAAAACAAAACTAAAAGATAATGAACTAATCCTTACTAAAGCAGACAAAGGAAACGTAACAGTCATAATGACAAAGGAAGACTACATAACTAAAACAAATACATTCATCACTAACACACATTGCATTAAACTAAAAACAGACCCAACAGACACTTACCAGAGACAGATAAGAGACACGCTTAAACGAAACCCACACATCATTGACGGACTACAATACAAATACATCAACATGAACCCGCGACCACCAACAATGAGAGCACAACCAAAAATACACAAACCTGACATACCCATCAGACCCGTCATTAACTATAGACCAGCACCCGCATACAAACTAGCAAAACACATCACAAACGTACTCAAAGAAACTATTAACCTAACAAACACATACACTATTCGCAATACACAAGACCTAATCACAAGACTACAGGACACTCACATATCACCCACCATGGTACTAGTTTCATTCGATATAAAGGACTTATACCCTTCCATACCTGTGAACGAGACATTACACATAATACGCAATAAACTTACAGAACTATACGACGTAGATTACATTGACCAACTAACTGACGTACTAAAAACAGTACTTTCACAGAACTACTTCCAATTCAACGAGCAGATCTACAAACCACAGGACGGACTAGGCATGGGCAACCCAACATCTTCAATACTAACGGAAGTATTCTTACAACACTACGAGGACTTAACCATTCCAACACTTATGGACAAACACAAGATCAAATTCTACGGTAGATACGTCGACGACACATTTCTCATCATAGAAAACGACACCACAGACGAACTCCTTACAGACCTTAACAAAATACACCCAAACATTATCTACACGATGGACAAAGAGCATGACAAAACTATAAACTTTCTCGATCTAACAATAACAAGAACAGAAAACTCACTTACATACGGCATCCACAGAAAACCCACTACGACCGACACAACAATCCATTCCTCATCCGTACACCCCACACAACACAAACTCTCAGCCTTTAGACACATGATCCACCGCCTCCAGACTACACCCATGACCCAACAGAACTACAACAAGGAACTATCAACCATATACGACATAGCACATAACAACGGTTACGGGCGAACAACCATCGACAAACTAATAACACAAAACAGCACTAAAAAACTCACACAGACGGACGAAGTCACGACAAGACGCTGCACTTTCACATATACAGGACCGTTAACATACCGACTAACTAACTTGTTTCACAAAGAAGGACTTAAGACAGCACTAAAAACAGATAACAATTTACGGACTAACCTCACAAACGATATCGACAGACCTAACAAATACGACCTAAACGGAGTGTACAAACTAACATGCACTTGTGACCACACATACATCGGACAAACAGGACGAAAACTAAAGACACGATATACAGAACACATACGATCTTTTAAACAGAACAAACGTGACTCTAACTACGCCAACCATTTACACGAACACGCACACGACCCTAGCAACATACAAAACAGCATGACACTCATACACAGACAACAAAAAGGACGTAGACTTGACATACTAGAAAACATGGAGATATACAAACAACGATACTTTAACGGAAACATTATAAACGAACAACTTAACACTAGCTCTGACACAATATTCAGACCACTCAAACTTCTTAAACGAACAAACAAACGAAAAAGGACAGACACAACATCACTTCCAACAACTAAACGACAACGTACTTAACATTAAAACAGAAAAACTAAGAAAGATAAACATAAAATCACATTTTTCCAACATCAACATACAACGGACCACCTGCACAGAATACAGACAAACAAACTACCTGAGAAACCCTTAGACGGCAATGACCCACGGAGCCAACAAACACTTTACCCGAACGAACACCTGCACAGAGTACAGACAAACAAACTACCTGGACGACCTTTAACAGAAGTAAACAACGTACTCCACCCTGTATAAATACTCTGACACTACAAACACAGTTCAGTACTAACTTAACAGTGGCTTGATAATGACGTATTTACGTCGAAAGCGCTCGCCCACAGTACTCGCACAGATGCCAGTGACGACGGTCTCCACCGACAGGTATGACAACAATACCGAGTTTCGTTGTAATATAACAAAACGTCCGTCACGCAGGAGCTGCATAACTAAGCACTTTCCTCAGAATTTGGGTAGTGTAGACTGCTTTCCAGAACAATTTGCTTAAAATATCCTACATAAATAAAATAAAAACATGAATAGTTCTCTTTTAATTTTGTAATGAGTAACTGATAAATTATTAATTTGCTTCCAGAGTTATGTTTACACATAGTACCTACTGCACTACGTAATAAATACAAAAAACCTCATATTATCGTATTTTGATCTAACGCAGGAACCGGATACAGTCCCTCTAGCGCTCCTTGCGGCGCCTTTGTGAACCTATGTCTGGCTGCCTTTTCTATTGAAATATATTACAAAGTAAACCCCCCTTTCCGATTGACCGATTCAGCTCATTTTTACAACACTTCTTTCTCACGAGTTACCCACGACGTATACCGCGTTTCGTTACAATAAAGCAGAAATTACGACCAGTATGAGTATATTAGTAATTTGGGTCCAGAGTAAACCCCCCCTCCTAAAGAACCGATTTAGTTTATTTTTACAACACATATTTACCTGTAGATTACCACTACGAATACCGAGTTTCGTCGAAATACACCAAAAATCACGGTTGGTAGTGGCGAATTGGGCGTCTATTACTACTACGAATACCAAGTTTCGTTGAAATATAACAAATATTACGGCTGAAATGGTCAAATTAGTGTTTTAGGCTCGGGGTAAACCCCCTCTTCCGGTGGACCGATTTTGGTGGTTAACGAACTCGTTCAATCGTTTGCTAATTGAATGCTATATACCAAGTTTCGTGACGAAAAAACAAAAACTCTGGCCGCTATCGTATTAACAGACACACACATATATATATATATATATATATATATATATATATATATATATATATATATATATATATATAAATTTTAACAGGGGTCATTTTCGCTGTCTACTAGGTAGGATCGATAAAGATTTGAAGAAATTTTTCAAAAATTCCGTCATGAGTCCAACCTCAATAGCTACTTTCCTTCGGAGGAAAGTGCTAAAACTACGGCTGGCATGTCAAATTGGTGTTTCGGGTCCGGGGTAACCCCTCCCCCCAGGATTTTTTCAACGAAACGGTAGTTGGCAAAGCTGCCGCTAGGAGTGTCTTGATATTACTTTTCACTTCCACCGCTAGGGATGCTGTATCCCGTTCCTGCATCAGAACAAAATACGAAAACGTGAAGTTTTCATGCATTTATTGAGTAGTTTAGAACCACGCATACACAAAAAAATGCAAGGAAATTAATTAAAAAATTAATAATTTGATTGAGTTGCTCATTAAATGTAAAAGAACAGAACTATTCATGCTTTTATTTTATTTATATAGGTTATTTTAAGAAAATTATTCAGGAATGCAATCTACACTACCCAAATTCTAAGGAAAGTGCTTAGTTATGCAGCTCCTGCATGATGGACTTTTTTTTTTTTAAATGTGACCTTCTGATACATATAAATACTTTTTTTTTAACCCTTAAGTAGGAAGGTGGTTTACTCTAGCTAAGTAGGGAGGTGGGGAAAAAAATTCCCCCCACAAAAAGGGAGTGTTAGAATTAGCAACTTCTTTGTTATTTTACTTTTTTAAACCTATTACCAATATTATATAACTAAATAATTAATTAAAATGCTCAAATATGTTTTTTTTTAAATAATAAAAAAATTGTAATTGTTTTTCTTAATTAGTAATTTTGTTTTTATACAGATATCAAAAATATGGCTTTGTTGAATAATGAAAAATTCTTTATCAAGTTAAAATTGATTATTACGGGGTAGAAGAAGACAAATGAAGTACTTATTTAAAAAAAAAAATGTTTGCAAAGTATACAAATTTAATCTGTAAAATACTTCATATCACTAACTCTAAACCTCCACAATAAATTTGTTTCATGTCATTCATATGCATAAATGTTTTACAAAAATTTGTTGTTTTATTATCTAAACTTTTCTTTCCGAGTCCAGGGCAAACAGCACATCAACCATAACGTCTATTCTCCGTTTTTGGTGCTGGTTCTGCTCATCTTCCCATGACCGGTCATCCGATCATTTTGGCCGCAAGATGTATTTTTAAATCTAAGATTCTGTTGCTTTCTTTTCAATTTGTGGCATAGTCAGTTTAAGCCCAATATCTCTCAAGAACTCGACCCTCACCAGAGTTCGTAGTAGGATTATTTGCTACATATATTGCCTAAGAGTTAATGCCGGCTATGTGGAGGATTCTAAACAAGGCAGTTATTATTTCTAGCTTCTCATCTCAGCAGGCTCGATTGATTCTTTATCCGACCGTTCACTTTATGTTTCATGCAATGATCTTTCGGAAATATCTCTTTCCTCTTCGTCCGAATCAATAAACTCAACTTCTCATCTTCTTCACAAACTTACTAAAAAAGCCTCTTCATTCTGTCTTGATTCTCTTCACATAAAAAGTCAAACAGGCGTCAAAACAAAAAAGTCCGACTTGCAGGAACTGCATCATCTTTGCCTTATATCTAGACTCATTTAAAATGATTAAAATAGAAGCTGTTATTATTTTGGGTCCACATTTCTAGAAAGCATGAAGATTAGATAGTTAGCCGTCGAGGTGATAAGTAAAGATGGAATGGTTGGGATTCGGCTAAAGAAACCTCAATACGATTTTTGTTAAAAAATCTATATTTAGGACGTTTTGGCTACTCATTGGTAGCCTTGTTCAGCAATGAAAGTGCCGGGAGGCAGAGGAGGACCAAAGTTGACAGTTCCATCTTTACTTTCAAGAAAGGTCTTATTTACGATCTTACCTGCATGGGTTCCCGCCCTAGGAAGGACCCCGCTAGGCATTTGAAAAACTATATCTTGGAAATCCATATCTCTAAGATTAAATTGTTTTTCTTATTTTTCTTAACCTGATTTATTATCAAATACATTATCCAACTATAAGCAGTCAAAAAATAACAAGGAATAAAAACAGACAAAAAGAACAGTTCGAATCAGCGAAATCAATTACTTTAAAGTTTTAAGCACTTATTTCTCCGATTGACATCGTCTAATCAAAACTTTCATCAGAACCTTTTTTGTAGAGCATTTAGTAAGCTTTCTAATGGTATCCTTCCGTTTACCAAGATTCTCAACCTTTTTCGAGATATTAAGGAAAGTATACAAAGTTCCCAAAACTTTTCATGTCTGTTAATAAAATATTTTATTCTAACCCTTCCTTAACTCCAAACGTAACATAACTTTCAACATATTAGTTTTAATGAAAGTAGAACATGCAGATAATGTTTCAACTGAATCCCGTGATTCTAAGTACCCAAACCAAAAACGGTATTCAAAAACTATTGTTCCAATTTTCTCGAAAACGCTTAAAGCTATCGCCTTGAAAATAGTTTCATTCGTTTTCCTAGCCCAAGAAGCCTATAAAAAGAGTACTTACTTACAAGCTTATGAACTCAAAAACGTAAGCGTTACGATTTTTTCTGCGCGAATTTCGCCCCAAACGCCATCTTCCAGTGGGCGGATTTTGCTGGTTAACGAACTTGACCTTTCAAATTGGACGACTGATTTTTGTACCAAATTTCATCAAAATCGGACCATCAGGGAAGCCAGAAATGAGCGAACAGACAAATATATATATATATATATATATATATATATATATATATATATATATATGTTGTTCATTCGGCATCTGTCTCCAGCGGTCTTGCTCCTCCTAACATCGCAATATTTCGCCGGATTCCTCTCCGGCTTCTTCGGGCCTTCACTCATCCTTGCTGGTCGGTAAGGGAATGAGTCCGTCCTTGGTCTGGGCTCCCTTTATACGCCTTGGTCGGAGATTGTGCGAGCCAATAAGCTTGGGGGGCTGTGGGCCAATGGGGAGTCGGCTGTCTCCGTCCGTTTCTTCAGTTGTCCGTTCGGGGCGCTGATGGTCTTGCGTGGGTGGCTTGACTTCTATCCTCTTCATGATGGGCCGCCATGTGTTAGAAAGGATGAGTCCATCTTCTCTATTGAAATTGGCCGGATACTTCTGGATTTCAATCGCCTCCCTGATTTGTCTTCTGGTCAGAGCGTTTTCTTTGGCTAGGGTCTTGGCTTGGTCAAAGAGGATTTGTTTGGGGCACTCTTCTCCGTGTGTTGCCACTGCAGAGTATTTCGTGCGTCCCAGCCTGTAGTCAGCAGCGTGCTGTCCAATCCGGGTGGCTACCTTCTTCCCTGTCTGTCCTATATACACCTTCCCACAGTCGCACGGTAGAAGGTATACACCCTGGTCTTGTAGCCGCTGCTTATCCTTGCTTTTGCTTAGCCAATCCCCAATTTTGTTCAGCGGTTTGTAGGCGACCTCTATCTCATGATTCCTAAAGACTCTGCCTAACTTCTCGCTGACACCACAGACGTATGGCAGAGTAATTCTGCGTCGTTGTTCTGTATCTCTCGTGTTGTTAGCATCTCGGTGTCGATCCTTCGCTATCCTTATAGTCCGGGCCAATTTCTTCCTGTCATAACCATTGCTGGCTAAGTCCTCCGTTAACTGTTCCAGCTCTGCTCTTAGGAGTGTATCGTTGCTGCACAGGGATATAGCTCTGTGAGAGATACAGAACAACGACGCAGAATTACTCTGCCATACGTCTGTGGTGTCAGCGAGAAGTTAGGCAGAGTCTTTAGGAATCATGAGATAGAGGTCGCCTACAAACCGCTGAACAAAATTGGGGATTGGCTAAGCAAAAGCAAGGATAAGCAGCGGCTACAAGACCAGGGTGTATACCTTCTACCGTGCGACTGTGGGAAGGTGTATATAGGACAGACAGGGAAGAAGGTAGCCACCCGGATTGGACAGCACGCTGCTGACTACAGGCTGGGACGCACGAAATACTCTGCAGTGGCAACACACGGAGAAGAGTGCCCCAAACAAATCCTCTTTGACCAAGCCAAGACCCTAGCCAAAGAAAACGCTCTGACCAGAAGACAAATCAGGGAGGCGATTGAAATCCAGAAGTATCCGGCCAATTTCAATAGAGAAGATGGACTCATCCTTTCTAACACATGGCGGCCCATCATGAAGAGGATAGAAGTCAAGCCACCCACGCAAGACCATCAGCGCCCCGAACGGACAACTGAAGAAACGGACGGAGACAGCCGACTCCCCATTGGCCCACAGCCCCCCAAGCTTATTGGCTCGCACAATCTCCGACCAAGGCGTATAAAGGGAGCCCAGACCAAGGACGGACTCATTCCCTTACCGACCAGCAAGGATGAGTGAAGGCCCGAAGAAGCCGGAGAGGAATCCGGCAAAATATTGCGATGTTAGGAGGAGCAAGACCGCTGGAGACAGATGCCGAATGAACAACACATTTAATTCCCAGCGAAGTAACTTGAAAAACAACATATATATATATATATATATATATATATATATATATATAAATAAATATATACATATATATATATATATATATACAAATTTGAACCACCGTTATTTTAGGTCTCTAGGGGTTCTGAAACGCGAAATTTTCTTGTCGGCACTTCCGGATTGTTTCATTGTATCAACCTTATAAGCGGGGTTCCTCCCTATGGGGGAGGGAGGAACCGCGCTAAAAGGCCATCACGCAGGAGCTGCATAACGAAGCACTTTCCTCAGAATTTTTGTAGTGTATACTACATTACTGAATAATTTGCTGTAAATAACCTATATAAATGAAGTAAAAACTTGAATAGTTCTTCTCATTTACATTACCACCACGAATACAAAGTTTCGTTGAAATGTAACAATTACGGCTGGTAGTGGCAAATTGGTAATGTGGGTCAGGAGTAAACCCCCCCCCCCCTCTTAATAAACCGATTTACTTTATTTTTACATTTTTTATTTTTACAACGTATTTCTCCCATTAGTTAAACATAACGAATACCGAGTTTCGTTGAAATATAACAAAAAATACGGCTTGTATGGTCAATTAGTGTTTTTGGTCCGGGGTAAACCCCCCCTCCCGGTGGACCGATTTTGGTGGTTCACGAACTCGTTCAATCGTTTGCTAATTGAACGCTATATACCACGTTTCGTGAAGAAAAAACAAAAACTCTGGCCGCTATCGTGTTAACAGACACATATATATATATATAAATTTTAATGGGGGTCATTTTCGGTGTCTACTAGGTAGGATCGATGGAGATTTGAAGAAATTTTTCAAAAATCCATGAGTCCAACCTCGATAACTACTTTCCTTCGGGGGAAAGTGCCAAAAAACAAACGAATAAGGTATTTTTTTTTATACAAATGCTACCTCAATGTGAAAAAACTATTATTTAGGAAGGTACCATAGTTGAAAATCTTTAAATTGAAAATATAGAGGTAATTCATGGGGTGCTGAGAACACCCCACCCTCCCTACTTAAAGGTTTAAGAAATGTCATCACCCTATTGGGGATTGAACCTACAACCTTCCACTTAGAGTCCTTATGCCTTAGGACTCACGGTCATCAGGCCTCCCTAAAAAATAAATAAATATTGAGTCAGCTGTTTATAACAAATATTTATTCATTTAGCTTGTTGGGGCCTAGCGTCGTGGCAATATGCGTCAGCAGATAGCTTGGTTTTCTTTCGATAGTGCTACTCCGGGCCTTGTCCTATACGTTTCGTATTTGATTTCCGACCTCATGACGTATTCCCGGTTAGGTTTGCGGGTCTGGTACCGTATGATAATGACCCGCCCGAAAACTTCCATCAGCGGGCCCGCTATCGTGGCGTATTTGACATTTTATTAAATTGTAATTAATCCACAAAAATTACATCATTTTAAAGGTGTTTTCACTTATTTTTTTTTTAAATATGTTTGCTAAAATAACTATACAAAAAAAGACTTGGGCCCTTGTGGAAATTTGTTCGAAGCCATCGGTCCTGAAAGCGTTAAATTTTAGTCCATTAAAAATTATAACAAATATAAAAACCTTCATGTTAATTGCAAACACAGTCCTGAGAAATGAGCTCAGCTTATGCGGAACTTTTTTTTTTTTTATTATCTAGAGTTATAACTGCTTTGTCCATTTATTTTACTGCGTTTGACCCAGTTTGACTTTAATTTAGGGGCTTACTCATAAGTGTGGTTACTAATTGGTCCATATTACTGATTTCAGGTAAACAGCTGTTATGTTTCCTCTCAGAAGTATTTGGAGAATAATAATGTGAACATAACATTTTTTACAAGTCACCAAAAAAGCTCATTCTTGAGAGATTAAGGAAACAAAATAAATAAATAACATTAAGAATATTCATTTAATATCAAGTGAATGCAAAATTACATGTCTCCCAAAGTTTCATAGTTTCTTATTAAAACTTACAAAATAACAGTAAAAAAAAAAAAATGTATACATAAATTCAGCACATTAACAGTATTTTTAGAAGACAATAACTGTTTCATGAAATGGAAGACTAAATTAATAATAAGGAACAACACAAGAAACTGTCATGGGCAATATAGTAATGTTACACAAGTAACAAAAACAAACTTTTATAGCACGTTTGTGAAGTCCTTAAAAAATACACTGTACATACAACATTCAAAAGCAATAATCCCAGAAACAGTGAAAAGTAAGACATGGAGAACATTAGGCAGGTTTTAAATATTTTGATTCAATACTGGAGCTACATGATCAAGTTGTAGACGTAATTCATGCTAAAAGGCTTGAAGGGGGTGATGTATAAATTAATAGTTCGATCATGGACAATATTTCTGAAAAAATTATGATGCCTGGAAGTACTCGCTAGCACCAGATGGAGTTGGTTTCATTGATTTAGATCCAGGCTTCCAGTTAGCAGGGCAAACTGAAAAAAAATTATGTTTTTTTTAAGAAAACAATTTATACATTTTTAAAATATGAAATAATTTGTTAATAAATATATTGGAGATAACTAACAATACAAGCCAACCCACTGTAGAAGCAAAAAAAGTAAAGAGTACGTAAGAGCCACTCATCTAATAGGTTGATTATTCAGAGAAGAAAGATGAGAAGCTTACTTTGCTAGATACCAGATAGTCAGAGGGGCATAATGCATATCTTATGGTACACACAATCTACTGTAAACCAATAGATCTCTGAATGCTGAGTCTGATTATCAGCAAGCACAGAAGAGTGTACCAATGACATTCTTGCTTTATGCTAAGTGGGAATGTTCCAGCTTAGACTACTCCAAGGAAGAGATGGAACATTTGTGGAGGATTTCATGAGGAATTTTACAAATATGAATATACAAATGGCACAAGGGATGCATGTTGAGGTCAGCTTTCAGTGGAAACTTAAATTAATAACATCATTTTATAACTACAATTTTTTTAAAAACCTGCTGGAATTAAATTGGAAAAAAAAAAGAGCAGTTTAGATGCTTAAACTACCCTAATTAACAGAAACCAACATTGCTGTAATTAGAAAGACATAATAAAAATTCCCTGCAATAAGTTTCTCGGCTTAATTTGTTCCTAATTTATTGCAACAGAAATACATCTTTCTCATTTTTTATGCCTGGTTATATTCACAAACTCATTTTACAACCAAAATTGAATTTTGCTGTGGTATTAATATTATTGTATCTGTCTTAGAAATTAATATTTTACCAATATATTCAAACCTTTTAAGCTGTATAATTGAGTTTGAGAAGTTGAAACTGTCTATGCACTTACTCAGGACAAATAAATATTACTAGGAGATGTTTACAGTGGAATACCAATCAAACAAGAATTAGACTATTAGACTGACAGTTAATAAATACTGACTTGAAACCGGAACTCAAAAGTATTCTGAATGCAAATGGTAAGAAATTTATTGAATGTTGTTGCAATTCAAATTTGGTATTATTAAATGGTCAATCCATGAGTGACTAGGAGGGCGAGTTCACATACAGAGGAGCCAACATCCCCCCTCTCTCATATACAAATATCACATACATATATTTTTGAATATAACAGATGGTGATAATTTGAATTAAACTTCAACACACCTTCTCCATGAACATCAGTGTACTGGAAAGCCTGAACCAGGCGGAGAGTTTCATCGACAGATCTACCGACAGGTAGGTCATTAACCGTCACTTGACGAAGAACCCCATTACCATCGATGATGAAGAGACCTCTGAAAAAATGAATAATACAAATTACACATGAAAGGTACACAATAAGAAATCGTAAAACATAACATAATGTGTAATATTTTAACTAAGTTAAAACAAAGCAAATAAAATCCTCCATTTCCCACTATCCTGATCCTACACCTATTGCCTTGGAATGTTTGCAGACTACCACAGTTACCCTCCAATCCTCTTCCCATGTCCCAATAACCATTTCATCTGCTTATTGCCCACCCAATAAAGCAGTCTCTTCTTCCGTCCTCAATTCCTTCTTCTCCTCTTTAGGTCCCAGATTTATTGCAGGAGGGGATTACAATACTAAACATCCCGAATTTGGATGTCGAACCTCCAACTCTCGAGGTAACATTTTTCATCACACCATCCGCTCCACCATCTGAATATCTTTTCTCCTCCCAATCCATCCTACTGGCCTACTTCCAGATCCAAATCTTCAGACATAGTGTATTATTTTGTAACAAATGGTGTCAGACATGTTCCTTTCCATATTTCCAACCTATTTGATTTATCTTCTGACCACAGTCCTATATTGCTTTCCTTTAACATCGATCCTAAACTTTTCACTCGTCCTCACCGCCCATCCCTGATCAATGGCCCAGTTGATTGGTGCTCCTTTCAATCCTCCCTAAATTCCTCTTTAAACCTAAACATCCCTCTTAAGACCAAAGATGATATTGACGCAGCCAAAAACAAACTGACTACTGACATTCAGACAGTACTCCTTATTTCCCCCCAATTTCCCAGATAACATACAATTCCTACGAACCGAAAAAAAACAGAGCCAGAAGAATATGGCAAACCACACGATATCCATCTGACAAGACGCGCCTCAACCAACTGACTAGACAACTACAATACGAACTACATAAACACTTCAACAACAAATTCGCTGAATACACTCACAAACTTACTCCCGACGACAAATCTCTATGGACAGCCACGAAAAGAATCCTATCCCATCCTAATCCAACACATCCTCTCCGTCGAGATGACAACAGCTGGGCTAAAACCGACACCGAAATTTCCGAAACTTTTGCATCTCACCTTACCCAAGTATTCCGTCCCCACGAATCCATCCTACACCCTGCCCATTCTTCAAATGTTACCGAATTCCTAGACTCACCTACCGCTTTCTCCTCCTCCCTCATCCTTTCATCCTCATGAAGTTTCCTTAGCGGTTCACAAACTTAAAAACTGTAAGTCACCAGGACCAGATCTGATCACCCCCTTAATCCTAAAACGCCTACCTAAAAAAGCTATCCTATTCCTAACCTATATATATAATGCAGTCTTCAGAACGACCTACTTTCCCAACTCCTGGAAATCATCTACCATCAAAATGATCCACAAACCCAAAAAAACTGTACATTATCCTTCGTTCTATCCCCCTCCTTCCCATTATGGGTAAAATCCTCGAAAAGCTTCTCCTCAAACGTCTAATCCCCATTGTTGAACCCTGCCTCCCCTGCCACCAATTTGGTTTTCGGATATCCCATTCCACTATCCACCAATGTCACAGAATAGATGACTCCATCTCGACTTCCTTTGAGCTGAAGAAGTATTGCTCAGGTGTATTTCTTGATATCGATTGGGTGTGGCACCAGGGCCAGGGCTTGCTTTTTAAACTCAAAAAAATCCTTCCCTCAACCTATTACCTTATAATAAATTCCTATCTTTATGACAGATCCTTCAACGTTTCGTGCGGATCATCTCTGTCCTCTTCCTTTCCTCAGCTTGCTGGTGTTCCACAAGGCGGCATCTTAAGTCCTATCTTATTTCTTGTGTACTCTGCCGACATGCCCACCCATGATTCCACAACCCTCTTTACTTTTGCTGACGATACAGCCATCCTCTTATCCAATTCAGATCCTATACTTGCTTCCAAACACCTTCAATCCCATTTTCAACTGCTTGAACCATGGTTCACAAAATGGCTGATAAAAATCAATCCTGAAAAATCCTCCCACATAACATTCTCCCTTCGAAGATCCAATTGCCCTTCCATCAATCTTTATCAGAGAGCAATCAGTGAAAAAACACAAGTTACCTACCTAGGACTTACACTTGACAGACGACTTACCTGGAGCCAACACATTCAAAAGAAAAGACAGGAAACAGAACAAGAGACAGATATACACTACTATACTTCAACCCACCTGGACGTACGGCTTGGAAGTTTGGGGATGTGCCAAGCGATCCAATATCCTACGAATCCAATCTCTGCAATCCAAAATACTCCAAAAAATAGTCAATGCTCCATTCTATGTCTCAAACTTCACTATCCATAATGACCTAGAAATCCCCTTTGTCCAAACCCTGTGCAAAACCCGATACTTTAACTTCCACACCCCCTTGCCTGGTCACGACAATCCTCTAATCAATAACCTATCCTCATCCTCCATTCCCGGTAACCCTCACCGTTGCCTTAAGCGTAAATGGCCTAGAGACCTATTGTGATCTAACTATGTAATGTAAATATTGTAAATAGCTACTTTAAGAGTAAATGTAACTTGTTTTAAACGTTCAAGACAATAGGTCTTGGCCAATGGGCCTTTTTTCCTATCGGTCCTTCAAGACATGTAATTCAAGAACAAAATAATTATAAAAAATACTGGATGTATTGTGTAATTTTCAAAGATATATATATATATATATATATATATATATATATATATATATACATATATATATATATATATATATATATATATATATATATATATATAAAACAAAGCAACAGTATATTGATTGTGAGTGGCCCTGGCCCAGAGAACTCAATTTTTTTTAAAACTGATCTCAAGAGACAAGTATAAAGACCTCCTTAGTAAGTTACACTTTTCTGAGGATTCAGGAAGTGACCAAACAAGAAAAGTAAGAGCTGTCTAAAATCACAATATATATATATATATATATATATATATATATATATGTGTGTGTGTTTTATTTGAGTGCTTTTATTTGTTTTATTATTGCTATAATATGATTTCATCATGAAAACAGGTTGTAAGATATTATCTTAAACGAATATCAGAGTTTTGCATTTTAAACATCAAATTCTAAAATTAATTTTTATTACAAGATTCAAACTTAAAATATTATAACTACTGCTGTAGTTTTAACTAATTATAGTAGCCTTATTTGAATTTTTGTTAAACAATACAGAATAATGAAAAAATATAAAATTTAACAGGATATAATAAATTACACAATACGGTATTATAGCAATGAACACCTTGCAATTAATGTGTTTTTCAAATGATTACTAAGGCAAGTAAATTTAGCTAGTCTAATTTTATTTTTTTTTCATACGACAAAGTTTAAATTTGCAGCATAAACAATAGAGTTGGGCAATAATACTCAAGTTAAGGCCACATATCAAGAATGCAAGCTGGCAATCCCTTCAAAGCAGAAGTAACAAGATATTATTGATTAGTGGTATTTCGAAAATCTACCTTGGAGCAAAGAAGAATGGCGCAACTTCATAGCTATTGCATTACAGTTCGTAACAGACAAAATTAAAAAAATTCAGCTCATAGGAATTACATCATTGTAGTGCATTAAAAAAATATTGACTACTACTTTTTGTCTACTATGTTTTTGAAAGCTAATTTCAGGACTTTTCAACGACATTTTCATGATTTGAAAAGCAAATTTCATGCCCATTAAATGGAAAATAATTTCACTTAAAAAGTAAAAGCCTTGGCTATTAGATTTAAATTATTTGGAATCTTACACAGATTAGAGTGATATCTACAATCTTACAATTTTACATACATTTAAAACAATTAATGACCTTAAAATTTAAATAATAAAACTGTATAAAATGTACATCATATGTTCAAGAGGATAGTCACATTAATTTTGAAAGTGAAGAAACAGTGATACTAAAATTTTTTGGAATGACTGTAGAATTAGCAGCCTCAAAAATATTGACCAATGGTAGCAGAATTCAAAGTTTCAAAAAATATTACTAACTGAATATTTATTAACATTATTTATTTCAATTTTAATTTCCATTTAATATTAGTATTAACTAGGAATTTTATACTTTTTCCTTTTTTCTAAAGAAAAGCCACCATCCCGTAGTGCGAATCGAACCCGACTTTTATCAGTATAATTAGTATTTTAGTAAAAGAAGGAAAGAAAATGAGATACTCATTGGTAATAGTGTTTTCCTAGAGCGACTAGAGAAGGCGGGAGTCCTTTCCGCTTGGGATACTGTCAGTTTCATGATGCGGTGCTTTAAACTTCCTTCTCTTTTAAATTTTTAATGAAAGATCAAAGCCTACCAGTAACTGTTCTTATTACTTTACTAATAGTACTAGGATATGAACGGAACCACGCTAAGATGACGCAGTTCCTGTGAGTCAGACTTTTTAAATCTGGAGTGTGGTTGCAAAATGAAACTAATAAGTGTTAGGGAGGTTTGCTGAATCCGCCCCCCAACTTGTTAAAGGGCCATGAAGAATCTTGATAAATCCTGGGTTATCTCCATACTGATATTTTTAACTTTCATTTTGATCAGGGTTTTTTACATTTTTCAATTTATGAGTTGCTTGTTTGCTTAAATCTTAAGTACTAGAGTGTGGATAATTCTATAAATAGTTTGTGTGGCTTAGAGGTACACAAGTGTTATTGTAACATATGTATGTGTATGTATAAGATAAGAGTTTACGAGAGTAACCGATGTTTTTAAAAAGGGTAATAGAACAGTACTCCTTGAACTCTGATAAGCAACTGCCTTTATTCGAGCTTACACTCCCTTTTATACCTAGCTATTGTTTATTTACATAGCGGGGTCTGTTATCCTCCTAACAGCCCCCCCCCGCAGTTCCTGGCAAGCCAGGAACTACAATACAACAAAAACCAAAAGCTGTAAACCCAATTTACAATACACAAACATATAATAGATTCATAAAACATAAGTAAAGTACACAATTTTTATAACAAGAAATGAAAATGGAAACTTACGTCAGGAAATAAAAAGAAAAACTGGACACAAAAATTATCTGATACACTGAATTTTAAAATAAAATTAGACTGAACACTATTTTACAAAACCTAGCGGTGCGATCTGCGTGGACGTCGCCGCTGTGGTTGGGTGTCGCCTGGTCCGCCTTCAGGTTCTGGTGCGACCTCCTCGGCCGATAGGAAGGGTCTCTTCAGCTGCTCGACGTGACACGTGCGTCTTCGTTTTGGATCTTCCAAGTCCTCTAAGGTGACGACATTATGCTCCCTAATGGTGATGACTCGATAGGGTCCATCATACAAGAATGGTAGCTTCCGGCGATTTGAGGGAACTCGCCTGTAGACTATATCGCCGATGCGGGGTGGGGTGGCAATATCTCGTAGTTGCTCATTCGTGCGTGCGACGCGTTTCCTCTTCTCCGCCTCCAGGCGACGTTTGGCTTCGTCGCGAGTACGTTTCTGAAGTTTATGTAGTCCATGAATTGCATAGTTGTCATCATTTGGCTCATCCAAAGTTCGTTGAAGAGTTATCCAGTCAAAACAGGGAAAAATATGCGGCAAAAGTGTTATTCCCCAAAACGACAGACTTTCAAGAGCGGATATTTAGAAATGGCTAGGGGCGAGGACTTTTGATATGTTTACCTCCTATCCTGCCCAAACAAAGTTACGAAGTCAAATATTGTGTTCCAAAAATTTCCATCTATATCTGTTCGTTGACTGGACTGTTGTCTACAAAATGACTACACAAAAACTTAAGCACTGATACTTGTTCGGTTGATAATAGCAAGTAACAAAAGTAATAACCATCTCCGAAATAGTAGTGTTTTTTTTAAAAATATATATATACATACACATACATATGTTACAATAACACTTGTGTACCTCTATGCCATACAAACTATTTATAGAATTATCCACACTCTAATACTTAAGATTTAAGCGAACAAGCAACTCATAAATTGAAAAATGTAAAAAACCCTGACCAAAATGAAAGCTAAAAATATCAGTATGGAGATAACCCAGGATTTATCAAGATTCTTCAAGGCCCTTTAACAAGTAGGGGGACGGATTCAGCAAACCTCCTTAACACTTATTAGTTTCACTTTGCAACCACACTCCAGATATAAAAAGTCTGACTCACAGGAACTGCGTCATCTTAGCGCGGTTCCGTTCATATCCTAGTACCAACAAAGTTATGAAGTTAAAAATTGTGTTCCAAACATTTCCACCTATAACTCTTAGTTTCCTGGGCTATTAGTCGCTACATTTCAGATTTCACGATGAACACTGAAATTATTTTTACGTTTGAAGGAAAATACATAAAATAGCAAAGTAATATATATTATTGAAGGGAATGCAATACTCTACAACCCTATAACCGTTATTTATTATTTTGGTACATCATTGAAGAGTTATCTGGTCAAAACAGAGAAAAAATATGCGGCAAAAGTGTTTTTCCCCAAAATGACAGACTTTCAAGAGAGGATATTTCGAAAACTAAAGATATCTCGAAAAACTTTATTGAATAGAACTTGTAGGAAATTTTAATCACCTTTCATTGTTCTAGAATAGTCATGTCTCTAGGACGCAGGGTTTCAGAGATATACGTGAACACCCGAAAAATGGGACCTTATAACCCCCCCCCCCCCCCCCCCCCCCCCCCGCTTAAAGGCTAGGGGCGAGGACTTTTAATATGTTCACCTCCTATCCAGCCCAAACAAAGTTACGAAGTCAAAAATTGTGTTCCAAAAATTTCCACCTATAGCTGTTTTCAAGCATTCGTTGCCTGGACTGCAAGGTGCTCAAATTAAAAAAATAAATTGAATTCAAGAAGAGAAATGAAATTATAACTATAAATGTTCTGAGATATAACAAAATTAACCGAATACATAACAACATTAATTAAATTAATTCTCAATCTAAGAACACAAAAATAACTCAACATACTAATAGCACAGGTCTACAAAAATAATCTTTCTGAAATTTGATTTGATGATTTTGGTCAATCTCTATGCTCCTTGGCGTGCTGAAGCCGAACATGAGGTCAGTTTCTCTCTATCACGTAAGGAAATTGTTCAATCTCAAGTAAGGGCAGAGGTACTACCATTAAAAGAAAACAGAATTGGCGAATAAGAGTTTTCATTTATTTCCATGATCTTTTAGTTATTTCAATGTTGTTTACTGTACAAAATACATAAATGTGTAGAAATAACAGCTTCAGAATTAACAGTGGCATATTTAGTTATTATTTTTATGAAAACGTATTTTTTTCTCTTGAAAATTTCTCCGTGTTCGTTTCCGGCTGTAGGACTCTTTAGATGATTCACGCTGCAGCATCCAACAATAGTCAGCCATCATGTTTACGTTCCATTTGCCCTGATACCTACGTTCCATTTCCTGGATGTCCTGATGGAACCTTTCCCCTTGTTCTTCACTTACTTCCCCTAAGTTTTCCGGAAAATAGTCCACATGCGAATGTAAGAAGTGAACCTTCAAACTCATGTTGCAACCTTGTAATTGAAATGCCTTCAACATGCGTTCCACGATACTTCTGTAGTTGGGATCCTTCACGTTACCAAGGAACTTCTCAACAACATCTTTAAAAGAATTCCAAGCTTCCTTCTCCTTCTCATTCATGGTCTGAGTGAAATGTGGATCTGTGAAACGTTTCCGAATATCTGGGCCTGCAAAGATCCCCTCTTTTAGCTTTGCATCACTTAATCGTGGGAACTTGGAGCATAAGTACTTAAAACATTCACCTTCTTTATTGAGAGACTTTACGAATTGTTTTATCAGCCCTAGCTTTATGTGCAGAGGAGGTAGCAGGATTTGGTCAGAAGGAACCAAACTTCTCCTAATTACATTTTTTTGGCCTGGCGACAGAGCTCCTCGTGATGGCCAGTCTTTGTTGTTCCAATGGGAATTTCTGTCTCGGCTATCCCATAAACATAAAAAACAAGGGAACTTGGTGTACCCTGATTGCTGACCTAAGAGCATAGTAAGTACTTTCAAGTCTCCACATATCAACCAGTTATGCTCATTATAATGAATTCGTTCGAGAACTAATGCCAAATTTTCGTATGTTTCTTTTAAATGTACCGAATGGCCAACTGGAACTGAAGCATAAGTATTGCCATTGTGCAACAAAACAGCCTTTAGACTTCGCTTTGATGAGTCTATGAATAGACGCCAATGAATCGGGTCATATTGTATACCAAATTGACCCATCAGACCAAGAATGTCTTTGCAATAAATAAGATTCTCATCCAGAGCAAAGTAAGGAACAAAAACTGCTTCACGGTGTCGATACCATGAAAAAGAAGTGCCTGGCTGTAATAATTTTTTGTTTTTAAGACGGGAGCCAAGTAACTGATCTGCATCTTTTGGAAGTCCAAGATCTCTCACTAAGTCGTTCAACTCCTGTTGAGAAATAAGCTGAGGTTCATCTTCTGAACTGCTTGCTTTGAACTCACTGTGTACTTCATCGCTCTCCGACATACTGTCTTCTCTATTAGCTTCCCTATCTATACTGCCCAAGTCACGAGGGGGCTGAGGAACTGTCAATCCAGGACCGTGTGGTACCGGACGACTAGCAGATTCCACATTAGGGTAGTTAATGAGCTTATGATTTTTGGAATTATAGCCTTGAACATGACAATTACAAAAGTAACAGTCATTAACGTGTTTTTTTTTGCTCCCTCCACATCATTGGGATAGCAAATCCGAAAGATTTTAACTCTCCTTTGTACCAAAAGCGAAGTTTTTCTACGCAGCTATGGCATACTTTGTGAGGAGCCCACACTTTATCTTGATCTCCTATTCTCAAGCCAAAATATGCATAATATACATTTTTGACAAAACCTGTTATATTTCGTTGGTATTTCTTAACTGTGTACTCACCACAGATAAAACAGAAGTAGTCTGGACTGGTAACACAACGACGATGAGACATTTTGTCTAAATGCACTTTCAAACCTTAAAATACGTTCTTAATCACTTTGACAAAACTAAGAGACCTCAGTGAATGTGTTCACTTCAGTTGATACTACTGAACTGAGAGAATGAACAGAAATTTAGCTCCAAGTTCCTGATACAACAGGAATCTCGTTTAGCTTCAGACGGTGACATCTGAGACCAAACAAGTACGTTCCTGTCTGAACAGGTCGTGCCTAGACACCCTCAGGCCTACAACATCTACTGAGGGAGTCATTGCCTACACCACCTAGTGAAAGATGTCTGTTTATAAAAAGAGAAATCGTTTGGGAAAAAAAAACCTACTTCTTACCAAATTTATGTGTATAGCAGGTATATTATGCTCTATGGATTTGAAAAAAATCTGTACGTGATAGAGAAAAACGGACTTCATTCTCGGCCTCAGCACACCGAGAAAAACAGAGATTAGCCAAAATCATCAAATCAAATTTTTGGTTGTAGACCTGTGTAGTGGGTTTAAGAGAAAAACTATTCTCTGACGCACAAAAATAGCAGAGAAAGTTGACACAACTTAAATAAAAACAAATAGAAATGCACTATATATACCTGCCAAATTGCTAGCGACTAGCATCGGTTGGGCCGAAGGCATTTTCTATCATTTATTGTACTAAAAGAAGAAAAAATTAAGGAAAACTTACCTAAAGGGAACACCTGTTTCTTCATTGTAGATTCCATAAGAGCGAGCGATTCGTCCATTCTTATCAGCCAGGAGAGGAATATCCAAACCTCCAAGTCCTCCCATTTTTCTTGGTGTGTTTATCCATGCAAGATGAGAAAATTGTGAATCGCAGGAAGCTCCAATAACTTCGCAGTTTATTTGGCGGAACTCAGCAGCTCGGTCAGAGAAGGCGATTATTTCAGTAGGACAAACAAATGTACTGAAATAAAAATATAAACATACTTACTTACATACACACACACACACACAATATATATATATATATATATATATATATATATATATATATATATATATATAAACACACAGTAGAGCCCCGAAAATCCACCTAATCCGAACAGGGCTAGGCAAAAAAAAATTTCATAAATTTTGGGAACTGGGATGAAAGTAAAGAGAACTTTACTTTTTAAAAGTTATTTTCTATGTTTAATGTGCATTTAAGGAAGTTGTAATTTTTCGATTTCATTATCTAACTAAAAATCCAAAATACAACCTTAATTAAAATTGTACTGCATTTACACAAGCTAACGTATGTAAAAAGCAAACCAATATCCTAAGAGAAGTCAGTGAACAGTTCTTCTGATGCAACAAACTAAACCAACATGCAGAAGCAATGTTTCACCGTTCTCACATAACACCAGTGATATCAATAATATGTCTGATCACTGTCACACTACAGTGCAGTCTACTAGAATACGTACTTTTTTACCTTTAATAGTAATTCATACAACTAACGTACTTTTGTTTTCCTATTTTGCTCATTTGTTAGTTTAGTAATTAGACCTAATCTTAAATGGTATTTTTTATAATTTTACTAATGTTTTGTGCTAATTGCTTGCTTTTTTAGAGCTGAACTAACGATACAAATAAATATATTTATTTATGTGGTAGGATGTCAAAACATATTTACTACACAAAATAGTCAGTAATCTTTTAATTACTCTACATGTTTCAAGTCATTTTGACGCCTCTTCAGGAGCACGTAAAATAATAATAAATTAAAGCCTTCGCCTCAGGCAGGTAGGGGCAAGTCTGGTTTCTTGCCCCCCCCCCAAAGATGAAGCCTATTTTTTTTTCGTTTTTTTTTTTCCGGTGCATCAACGTCTAGGCGTTGAAGCCTGTTATTTATTCTTATAATAACAGCAAAGCCCTGGTGCCAATGACCATAGCAGCAGACGCACCAAAAAAAAAAAAAAAAAAAAAAAAAAAAAAAAAAAAAAAAAAAAAACAGCGAAGCCTGTTATTTATTCTTATTTAAAGTGCTCATGAAGAGACATGAAACATGTAGTGTGAATAATAAATTATAGCAGAGTAGTGAGTAATAAATGAGTTTTGACCTTCTGCCAAATATAAATACATAATGATAAAAAAGGGTCACTATCTCATAATAGAAAAAAAAAAATTCAACAGAATTTGACCTGTTTAATCTGGGTGAAAGGTAGATTTGGTAATACTGAAGGAGAGCGTCCTCAGGACCGATTTTCTTTAAAGTTTGCACTATAACGTATTTTGATGCTCTAAACACGAATCCGTTAAAAAAAAAGGTTGCTCTCAACTAGGAAAGAAGTTATTAAGCACTAAAGTTCACTGTTAGGAAGGTTACAAACAATCGCATAAACAACGTACTTGTAAACTCGCGCATGCGCAATAGTCCTTAATGAAGAAGTGTAATTGAAATTAACTATCAATTATTAAAATTTACCAACACTTGTTTATTCAGAAACAATTTTTTGAATGAAACATATTTCAAATTTCTTGTTTTGCTCCTGAAAAGTATTATATAACAGAAATCCCTTAATAATTAGCTAATGCCTTTATGATTTGTTCCTTGTAAGCTTCTCTAATTCGCTCTAAGCTGTAATTAGCTTGTTATTGTTATCGTTATTACAGTTTTTTGTAGAAAGTGTTCAATAAAAATGAATTGATAATGCGCATAAATGAACTTATATCCACCGAACATCGCATCTGAAGATGTCTAGGAGGATTAGAAGAATACCTTGGACGACTTTTGGGCATAGAATTCTTTTAATTTCTGCGAGTTGGATTGACTAGGGGTTTTGATATCTTCTTGAGCGAGCGGAAACGCATAGCACGTATGCCCAAAAGCGACAGTTTACGACCAAGTCAGCTACCACAGGTGAGTCTAAATTTCAATTACACTTCCTCATTAAGGACTAATGCGCATGCGCGTGTTTACATATAAGCTGTTTAACCCGTCTTTTATAACCTCCATAGCAGTGAACTTTAGTGCTTAATAACTTCTTTCCTAGTTGAGAGCAACTTTTTTTTTCAACGGATTCGTGTTTAGTGCATCAAAATACGATAGAGTGCAAACTTTGAAGAAAATCGGTGCTGAGGACGCTCTCCTTCAGTATTACCGTAGATTTCTGTGGAGACCCTGTCACCAAAAAAGTTTTTTTCTTTAAATAGATAGGATTTGAAGTTGATAAGATAGGAATTTCAGGATTGTTAAAGCAATTTTTTAATGTAACAGTGTGTCCAACAGATTTTGTTCTTGCAAGGAAATCAATGGAATTTCACCGGATGACAAAAGCAAAAACCAGAAATCCTTGAAGAGTAAGATAATGGATTCTATAATTTACTTGTTTAGAAGAAGTTATGAATGGCTTTATGATTTAAATAACAGAATAAACTACTGGAAACTTGTTACAGACATTCTGCTGGAGAAGGACTGACTGTGGTTTATATTTTTTAAATTAAAAAAAAAAAAAAAAAAGAGCAGTATTCCCCATGAGAATGGGGTCATTCCCAAGCAGATACCTATTACACCAATGACTGCTACTTTCTGGGATACCCACAGGAAATTAATACTTTTCCTCATTAGTCATCAGTAAGAGTGACTTGCAGGATTCTAAAACCAATTATTAAGACTCGCTTTAATTTCTCCTCAAGATTATTCATAAAGTATTTCTAATTATGAATATAATCTTTACTAAGCAGATATAATACAATAATACCCAAAATAAACAGCCCAGCTCCTCTACAAGGACGAGGACACCAATCCACTTTACCAGGATAAACACTGAGATGAACTCATTTCTGAAGACAATTTTTAAAAACGTAAACCATCCAATGTCTTGATGACAAGGACTTACATTCCCAGGACATACAGGAAATTCCTGTAGTGGAAGAACCTTTTTTTTTTTTCAAGTCACCAAACTGGTTCTGGAATCCTTGATTTATCCAGTTCCTAAAGCAAATTACAAACATTTTATACTGCCCTGACTTATTTTATGTAATCTTGAGCCTCAGGAAAATTGGTGATTTTATGTGAAGAAACCAAAAAGACATAAATTATTACCTTTAACACTGGGATATGTGTGTAACATAAAAAATGATATTCATTATTCAGTCATAAATAAAAAATAGAATGAAATGTGGACTCATCATTGAAATTTAAAAATAACAACACTGAGATTATGAATTAGAATACAGACTAATCAGCAGTTATTTGATAACAAGATGTTTTAAGCATAAATATATTATATAAGAAAATTATTAATTTTTCCTTTATTAAGTTTGCATGTACAGTATATATAGGGTTTCTGAGATCTAAAAAACCTAAATGTCAATGAATTTACTTTGAGGCTTGGTTGCTTTCAAGCAATTGAGCAACATTTCTTTACGGCTGCAATTATGAGATCATCATTTTTACAACTAACAGTGAAACAATATCTAGAGAAGCTGTGACTAATACATTCGAGGTCACAGACTAGACACTGCACATAGACAGCTATATTAAGTAATATAACGTAATACAGCTAAATCATTATCAACATACATAATAGTCAATTTTCAAGAAATAAAAATTATCCCCCCCCCCCTGCCCCTCCCAAAATCTATATCAAAACAATTTTTTTCCATAAATGTATATCATCCCTACCATGTCAAACTATCAAATATGCAAAATCACGTTTTTAGATTCGAGACTTTTCTTTTGGATTGTGGACGATACGGTTCGTAGCGAATTGTTCATCTCTAACCCCTCCATAGAGTAGCCTTAAATAAAGTATTGAATAAGATCATTTTTCAATATATTACTTTGTCAATGGATAGAATATGTTGGTTCATATTTTACTCCTATTTGCATATTCAATAGTTTGACATGGTAGTGACAATATAATAGAAAAATAATAATAAATAATTGTTTTCAGATTCTTCCTAACTTTAACTCTAATTTTCTAAGTTTGTTTGTGATTGTGGGTTAGTCACCTTTGGCACTGAATCCTTCAATTCAAATTTGAAGTACAATTTCTAAAAATTTATTTCAGGTGTGGCAATGGTTTCATTACTGAATAAAGTTTTTACTCATATTGACATGGTATTTTCATAAAATAAATTAACTAATTAAGTTAAAGTTCGTAATTAATGAAAAGTAGTCTTTGTAGAAAAATTAAGATTATACATTTCATTTATTATTTAATTTGTTACGTAAACAACTTATAAAATAATGTAAATCAACACAGAGCAAGTTTATTCACTTGTATTATCAACTAATATACAGTTAAAGAACTTACAAGTCAAGAGGGTAGAAGAAGAGGACAACATATTTTCCTCGGAACATAGAAGGAGTGATTTCTTTGAATTCTCCATTGATAACAGCAGTACCAGAAAAATCGGGGGCTGGCTTCTGAAGTTGAAGGCTTGACATGTTTACTGGAATGAATTTTGTAAATAAAAAAAAAGCTCATTACGAAACAATAGCCTTTCAACATAAGTACAAAATACAAGATCTTGCACAGTGCAGAATTTATACAACATATATACAAAAACAAATCTCAGCCCATTCCATGCATACTTGAATACCAAGTGGATTTCCCCAGTCGGATAGCCTCTAGAAATCCAATGACAAAGGAAGCTTCAATAGGAACTAATGGGACTATTCCTGAAATTTTACCTGACCATCACTGCAGTATTTATAGCAGTGAAGGCAGCTTGTTTTTATGTTTTTTGGTTCAAGAATACTTTTTTTCCCCAGAACATATCTTCTGCAGGACACAAATGCCTAACTAAAGATTTCACCATCGAGTGTCAAATTGGCAAATCAGGCATCCATAGCATAGCATTGACCTCACTATCTCCCTTATGAGCCGTATGGTCACGAATCAAATATCTCCTCTTAATTACATAAAAAAAAAAAAATTTGTGGTCTATATTTTTTCCAATAACTCACATTACTTATTAAAAATAAATAATTATTTAATTATTTCATAGATAATTTTCTTTTGCAAATAATAATAGTAAAATAAGTAATTTTTTTTTTGTTTTTAATTGAGGACAAATATATATAGATACACACACACATTATTATATTGTGTATTAATATACCAAAATAAAAACATAACATTAATAAATGCATAAGTCAATTTAAAAAAAATCTTTATATTTAGGAGGCCCAATGGCCGTGAGTGTTAAGGTGTGAGCACTTCACACTTTGTGCCAACAGTCATGGGTTTGATTCCCACTATGGGGTGGTGGTTATTCTTTAGAAAAAAGAAAAGGCATCAGCCCACTCCTGGCTAGAAAAGGTTGGTAACCTGTAGATAATCCATCCTAAAATACCTAGTTAGTAATAACGGACGTTAAAAATTTAAATAAATAACCATATTTAATAAAAAAAAATATATCTAAAATACACTACATAACAATAATATTGCTAATAAAAAATGTGTCAATCAATGTTTGCGATGTTTTCCTATATTTTCAACAACTGAATAATTTTAATCGATATTATTCACGAATAATAATAATAACAATAGTTTTTTGTTATTGCCAATCATCGGAACATTCTTCGGGCTGTTCTTTATTTGTTAAAATCCCTATTAGCTAAATGTTAATGTTATAACAGTGATACAGGAAATTTATATTACAGGTTTATCTACTCAGGATATACCAACGTAAGGATGATTTCCTGGAATGTTCTACACAAAAATCAAGATTTTTTATAAAACAATTTTTTTATTAAATAGCAATAAAAAAAAGAAGTGTTTATTCACAGCTGAAACATTTTGTAAAGTTCACGGGGAATAATGCCTTAAATTGAGATACAAAAACTGAAAAAAAAAATAAATAAATAAATAAATAAATTGAAAATAAAAAAAAGTTTTGATCTAATAAAATTAAGTGTAACAGATTGAAATTTGATTGTTAGTTTTTTTCTTTTCTTTTTTAATTGAGAGTACACAATAAAAGTAATGTTAAAAAAAAGTAAGTCATTATATTTTGGTAAATGTTGGTCTTTCCAAGCATTGAAGAGGATTTAACTTTTCATGATTACTTTGATTTTAGTAAAAGCTATTGGCTTTAAAAAAGGTCTTACAACAGAGATCAAAAATTATATATTCCAAATAAATAAATATTGAAAAATAACCCTCTATATATCTATATCTATATATATATATATATATATATATATATATATATATATATATACACACACACACACACACATGCATATATAATATACATTTCATATAAAATGCTGCTAAGTATGCACACTTATCATTCTGTCTTAATAGTGACTAGTAAGAATTCTTATCAGTATTAAATTGAACCAAGTAAACATAAATCATTCCTTGCCTCTTCATACAACTTTATGAGTGGCCGTCCATGAAAATTAATAATTGTCTAAGCAATATTATCATATGGCCACGTTTAATTCTAGAAAGAAAATTAAATTCAAACTCATTCATGAAGATCACTGCTGCTCATGAAGGCAATTATGATGGTTGTATTTTGGCCCACATTACAAATATTATACAAACATGGCACAAAGAGAAAACTATTCCATGTAAACATAATATGACCTATTATTAGGGATTTAAACACAGGGAAATCATGAAACATTTAAAAAAAAACTATTTTTAAAAATAGGAAAAAATAAAAAGTAATTACTTTTACAGTATTAAAAAAACAAACCAAATATTTCTATTCGGAAATATATATAATATTATAATGAATAAAAACCTTAGTCCCATTCAGAAATAAATATATTAGCAAATGCCTTGTAAAACAATTAATACATAAGAACAATCTTAAATTAATAAAGTTAATCCTAGGCAACAGATCATTTCTTTGATAAAATGATAATTTGGCTGAGAAACCAATCTTGGTACACATCAAAACCTCATTGAGCATAACAGAAAAGCTTAAAAAAAAATAATTTGGAATTAATATATATAATAATTGAGCTTATTCATTCTGGAAAGTAATCAATTAATACTGAAAGGAAGGATATAGAATTTTTATCCCTACAAAATATAATTATGGTTAAATGTACATTAGCAGACATTGACAGTAAAACATCACTTTATTTTTCTTACAGCTGCTCGGCACCTAAGCAATTACGAAACAAATTCTTCTCTTTAAAGCTAGGGATTATTAACAAGGAGGCATGATTTAACATACAATATTACGACAAGAAGCAGGTAGAGGTCTTTAATATTTAAGGTAAAATTGGTTCAACAGAGAAATCAAAAAGAATAAACTGATTCAGACTACCAACTAGATAGATTGTAGCTTCTTTCATAATTCTAAAGAGTACCAAATCCTCTAAATGGGTAATGAACCGACCTCTAAATAGAAAAAAAATTTAAATTTTACACATTACATAACTATATGCAACATTGGACTGTGTAAGATAAATGGATAATCCATTAGAAATAAAACAAAGAAAAAGTATAAACATATATATACAGGACAAAAAAATGTATTTCAGTATGCAAATGTTATGTAAGGCAATTATTAGATATTGTGCTCATAGAAAGAAAAGAAGCTACTTCCTCAAAGGTGAAAGAAAGTTTCTCCCCAAGGTCAAAGAAAACCTATAACACCGGTCATGGCAACTAAAAAAAATTAATTTAAACACAAGTCAAATTAATACTAAAATACGAAGACATTTTATTATTAGTTTTCAAAAATACTTAATCTACGATCATAGTTCATAGATGACAATAATCATATAAGATTATGGCATTAAGGAGAAACTATTAACTGACAAAAGTGTTTTATGTTGATAGGGTAAACTTTAAATAATTTATTTGACAAATACTGAAAACTTTAGGACAGCGCATGAAGACACTATGCCGAAAATTTTCTTAAAAGTGATTAGTTACTTACATTATAATGAAACAATGGAAGACAAGGGCCGGTGAACTGTCGAAAGGATTCTGGAAGAATGAGAGGGAGGGAACGAGACTGGTCAAAAAGAGAAAACTCCTTTAAATATCGATATACGAGAGAGAGCACACGATGTTAGTAAAAAATATATATAGGTATAATCATAATATTTTATTTTTATAATACGTATATTTATTAAATAAATAATTTAAAATAGAATTTATTATTACAAAATAAAAGGGTCAAAATCTTTTTAAAGCAATTCCAAATGAAAACTATTTCTGGGAAAAATTTCATTATTAGCTTTCAAGGGAAAATGTCAATATAGAATTTAATGACAAACGAAAAATTAATATAATTTAGTAAGTAAAGGGGTTCTAATTTCCATTCAAAATAATAATCAGGATATTTAGTGAGAAAATTATATTTTCATCGAAAATGTTAAATCATTATTTTGTACGAACATAGCCTGACATTAGTATGGCATTTTAAAATACAGTCTGGAGCACTTATATAGTAATGAACTCAATACATAACTGTTACATCAAAGCATATTATCACCGAATGTTTTACCATCATAGCTGTAAATAAATTAAGTTTTCTTTTCAACATGGGCGTATTTACGGGGGGGGGCTTAATGTGCTGCCGTTCCCCCTGAAATTGGTATAAATGTATCATAAAAACCTTAAAAATAAATTAAATAAGATCACTTAGTTCAGAAAAAATAGATTTTATTGGGAGTGATTGCGTTTTAATTTGCTAACTATCCCAAGTCCTAGATTGTTATTATTCCATACCCACAAATGTTCTTAGCCCCCCCTCCACGCACGAAAGTCTCTCAGCCCCTCCCGAAATTATTTTCAAGTAAAGATGGAATGGTTGGGATTCGGCTAAATAAACCTCAATATGATTTTGTTTTAAAAAATCTATATTTCGGACGTTTCGGCTACTCATTGGTAGCCTTCGTCAGCTAAAATGACAAAAAAAGAAATTAATACAAAAACAAAAAAAAAAATATAATTGTGATAGGTAAAAAAACTATAGATACAATTAACTTATAAAAGAACATATCGTCTTAAATTCTTAGTATGAGTAGAATGAAAAAGTAAATAGGTACAATAATTGATTTTAATAGTAATTAGTAAAATCAATTATTGTACCTATTTACTTTTTCATTCTACTCATACTACGAATTTAAGACGATATGTTCTTTTATAAGTTAATTGTATCTATAGTTTTTTTACCTATCACAATTATATTTTTTTTTGTTTTTGTATTAATTTCTTTTTTTGTCATTTTAGCTGACGAAGGCTACCAATGAGTAGCCGAAACGTCCGAAATATAGATTTTTTAAAACAAAATCATATTGAGGTTTATTTAGCCGAATCCCAACCATTCCATCTTTACCTATCACCTCGACGGGTAACTATCTAATCATCTTGAAATTATTCTCTATATACGCCCATGCTTTTCGATGAAGTTTAGTTTTTTTTTTTTTTTTTTTTTTTTTTTTTTTTTTTTACGGCGCATCTACATCTTGGCCATTAGCGCCGGGCTATCTATAGGTTGCCGCCCTTTTATAATGCCAACAGCACGTGGTCGGTCACCCATTCAGGTACTGACCACGCCCGACCTTGCTTAACTTCGGTGATCTATGGGAACCGGTGTATTCAACGTGGCTATGGCCGATGATGAAGTTTAGTAACAACATTTTAGCGGAAGTAATTGACACGCCGATTCAATGTTATATATATTTTTTTTTATTAGTGCTAATTCCAAAAGAAATAAGGAATATTCTTTAAATCAATCTCATTCTTATTCGTCCCGATCAAGCCCCCCCCCTAATCTTTACATTGCTCCTAAAGTTTTCTTTAATAAATAATTAACCACAATCTGCTCTTAATATACTAAAAAGGGAGCAATAAAATTAATACTAATTATTTTCAATTTACGGATGAATTGTACTTCCTTGTCTGGTAACTAATTATTTTAATATAACCAATACTATCATGGTACTCCGTGAAACTTTCTACTTATCAATTTATTATAAATTTCTAATCTAATAGTAGTGCCAGGCATCACCTTGATGATAAATTCATGTGTCACACTTGTCAAAGTTAATAATGTTATCCTCTATTCTTACTTCTCAAGTGTATTGTCCGTATGTTGAAGAAGAAATAAAGAGAAAGTGAGCTGTTAAAGAGAAATCTCATTTAACATGTCTCAAGGCAATCCATCTAATATATATATATTTAGTGGTAAACGAAAAAGTGGTAAAGATTTTTTTACGGAGTTACTTATGAAAAGGTATTAATACAATTCACAACTAGCAAAATGTATTTTAATTTTTAATTATTATAATTGTTCATATGTTTGGAGAATTTCCAGTTATTGGAGTGAGTTAATTTAACTTCAACCTGCATACCCGAAAATAATACATTTATCAATAAATACATTTACACAAACTGATGATTTTAATTGCTTTTAACACAATAAATACCCTGATAACTAAAAGACGCTAAGTAATAAAGAACAAATAAATGTTCAATTAAATCAAAAGAATGTGGGTTGCAGATGCCACATTTACATGGTACACTTTGTCATCCACTAACGAAGGTGCTTCCCAATGTTCTTTTTTTTTTTTCTTTTTTTTTAAGGTGCAGCGAGTAATTTTCCCAACAAATCGTGGGATGAGAAAATTCCTGTCGCCGGTGGGGATCAAACCCACCATCTCCCGCTTATGAATTTAAGGCGCTAGCCACTAGACCACAGGAGACCCCTCTTCCCAATGATAAACATGCAATTTTTGTTCTTTGATGGAAGTACCAGTAAATCGGCTCTGTGAATGAATGGTGCTAATGATCTCAGCAGTCGATGTACCGTTAAAAATTAATACAGTAGAACATGGATAATTCCAACCGATAAAAAAGTTCGAATCATCCAAAATTCGAATTACAAAAGTTTTTGAAAATAAATTGGTAAAAAATCGAATTTCACATTTTTTAATTTAAAAAAGACATACATTTTATTTAAACAATAACAAAAATGTCATAAATTGATTATTACGTACATAAGTTATAGAAAAGTAAAAATCCCGGTGTTAAAGTTAAGTAAAAGTAAGTCTATTGTTTTGAAAAAAAGTCATTTTCATGGGCAAGATTTTTTTCTATATTTTTCAGGTTGATAAAGTGTTAGGAGGAATTCCAAAGGCCTTGGAAATTTCAGATTTTTTTTTATTCCTTTTTCAACTTCTTTAATCGCAGCTATTTTCTCTGACAGCGTTAAAGTTTTATAACTTTGAGGCTTCGACATCTTAAATCAACAACTCACAGAACTGCACAGTACACCAGAAATTCAAGGCACTGGCTGACTTATAGCTGAATAAGAAATGAAGATGGGAGGGAATTCTAGGATAAAACAACAGGATGGTGTCTGTAACTACAACCCCTGAAGGGAGGAAGCGTGACCCACCATTCTGCAGAACTCCTTTGAGTTCTGCAGACTTATGAGACAGCCTTGCTTCTTGTCCTGGAACCCCTACATCCGTATCATACTATCCTTCTTATCGGAGGGGAGAATATTTACACAAGATTTAAGATCAGCCGCCTGTCTGTCCACTTCCCATTGGAGGCACAGGTTCGTAAAAAATTCGAATTATCCAAAATTTTATTCGAATTAACCACAATTTTTTTAAATTGTTTAGGCCCTAAATTCTAGCAGTCCAGTCAACGAACAGTTATAGGTGGAAATTTTTGGAACACAATTTTTGACTACGTAACTTTGTTTGGCCTAGATTGGAGGTGAACATATCAAAAGTCCTCGCCCCTAGCCTTTAAGCCGGGGGGAAGGGGGGGGGTTTAGAAGATCCCATTTTTCGGGTTTTCACTTATATCTCGGAAACCCTGCATCCTAGCTAAATAACCATTCTATAACAAATGAAAGCTAATTAAATTTCCTACAAGTTCTTTTTTTATAAAGTTTTTCGAGATATCATTAGTTTTCAAAATATCCGCTCTTGAAAGTCTGTCATTTTGGGGGAAAACACTTTTGCCGCATATTTTTTCTCTGTTTTGATCAGATAACTCTTCAATGATGTACCAAAATAATAAATAACGGTTATAGGGTTGTAGGGTATTGCATTCCCTTCAATAATATATATTACTTTGCTATTTTATGTATTTTCCTTCAAACGTTATATACGCACTCACATGGTCTTAACAAAACCATTGCCAATATAATGGTCAAGATGTTATATAATTGAGTGTGAATAACTGGTCAGAGGCCCAAAATTATATATTTCGTACTATTTATACGTCCAGAACTACCTATATTTACATAATGGAGTATTTTTTGGACAATACAATGACTGGAAATGGTGAGAAATTGAACTGTTCATTGGTCGACAGTTGTTGCAAGATATCACGATGAACACTAAAACTGTTTTCACAGTTGAAGGAAAATACATAAAATAGTAAAGTTATATATATTATTGAAGCGAATGGAATGTCCTACAACCCTATAACCGACATTTATTTTTTGGATTCATTGTTGAAGAGATATCCGGTCGAAAATAGAAAGAAGTGTGTTTTTCCCCAAAATGACAAACTTTCACGACCGGATATTTTGAAAACAAAAGATATCTCGAAAAACTTTATAGAATAGAACTTGGAGGAAATTTAATAACCTTTCATTTGTTATAGAATGGTCATGTCGCTAGGACGAAGGGTTTCCGAGATATTAGTGAAAACCCGAAAAATGGGACCTTCTAAACCCCCCTCCCCCCGGCTTAAAGGCTAGGGGTGAGGACTTTTGATATGTTCACCTCCTATCCAGCCCAAACAAAGTTATAAAGTCAAAAATTGTGTTCCAAAAATGTCCACCTATAGCTGTTTTCAAGCATTCGTTGCCTGGACTGTAGGGACCGAGAGAAATATTCGAATTAAAGACGATTTTGAATTATCGAAGTTCAAATTATCCATGTTCTACTGTATTCACAAAGGGTTACCATAATTCTATGGTCCTGTGACAGAGGTGAACCTAAACCTACTTTGAAATTATAGTATTTTTTTAAAATGTATTGAGTGTTTCAAGATTTGGGCTAGTAGCACAGGGCTATCTGCAGGTTGCTACCCTCTTATAACTTTTTTAGAAATTAGAAAAACTTTAATTGCTCCACTACACATTCTGAGTGTAGACCTCCGGTATCAATGTTCACTAATTGACTTTTTAAGTGCCTTTACCTTCCACTTCTGGATTCCTCCAGGTGATATTGACGCCCCTCTGTAGCTTTGATCGTCTTTTGTGCCTTGTGCCATAGATATTCTCAAAAAGAGGTTTTTGGAGGATAGTGCTTTCTTACATTGTGGCTACCACATCCTAGTCAAATGAATTATAGAAATATATTTCCTGATACACTCACACACACACACACACACACATATATATATATATATATATATATATATATATATATATATATATATATATATATATATATATATCAACACAAACGAAAAACATTTTCAACCTCACTATCTCAGAAATTAATGAAATTTGGCGAGAAGGTAGGCTTTATATAGACTAAGAAAAATACAGAAAAAAAAGTTATTGAAAAATATCTACTGGTTTGAAAATTGCAGGTATGAAAAATTGTCAAAAAATGCCTTTACCTTAAATTTTTGAATCGCGATTGTGGCTCTTATATTTAAGCTAGAGAGCTAGGAGGGATGTTATTTTAAAGCTCGTTGTAACAACGTTCTTATGATATGCAACACCATATAGGATAAGAGAAACACAATTTTATTTGTATACATATATCTCAAAAAGTGTATTTTTAAAAATTTTCAAAATACATATTATGTTTTTCTAAGTGTTTTTGAGAATTTATTCCTTAAGTTTTATGATGGTATTCTAGTGGGTTAAGCATTTTTTTTTTTTTAAGATGATAACACTTTGGATGATATACAAAGCATAATCATATATGTATATGTTTTGCAATTGCAATGCAACTTTAGTGAATTTTTTTATTTCTTTAAAATGTTTAACCCTTTCGAGACTGATGGCCACTTTAGTGACAGCAAAAAGGCGTGCTCCGTGGACTGTTGGCCACTTTAGTGACAGCCGCTTGCCGTGCCCCGGGGACTGATGGCCACTTTAGTGACAGCGGCCTGTTACTCGCCGCTCTGTGGAAGAAAAATCTATATCTTTTGAACTACTGATCTGATCGAATTGTCGTTGGTCTCATTCGATTCAGAATAAACAGATCCATGAGAAAAATATGTGCTCGAGTTGATCTTGGCACTAAGAATTAGGAATTTTGACCAGAAAGTATATGGATTAAATTATAGGTTTTATAGATTTCTTTGTGGTTTTTGGAGTGCCTGTCATTACACGACATGTGGTAGTTGGATGTTAAGACGGTGAAGAAATTACCTATTACTATTATTATTCGTTTAAACCTTTAGGAAATTGTTGTATAATCATGAACTGATTTTCCGACTTGCAATTGATCTTATTCAATTTCTAATGGAAAAGTGCTTTGCGCGGACATTCAAAAAAACATTAATTGAGAAATATGATTAATGAAATACAAATTTAAAGAAAACCCAACAAACTTGTCGGGCTGGCAGCGTCCAGACGGGCGCCGCGGACTCAAGTCCAGTCCTTGCAACCCTCTTTCAGTCAGTCTTGCTTTTGCATCTAATTAGAGTGGTCATTTAGTGTTGAGTTAAGTGAAATTGTGTTATGGCTCTAAACCAGAAAGAGAGTTTTGAAATGTTGATGGCTTCTGATGGTGAGTCATGTGGATTGCGTTCTTCTTCATCAGATGACGATTTAATGGAAGACCCCGATGTCCCAGGAACCTCAGGTGCGTTATCTTTAGGAAAGAATTGTATTTCTTCGAGTGAGAGTGAAGATGACTTAGCAGCTCAATCGATAATTACAAAAAAACGTAACATTGCAAATTCTCGGAAATGGCAAAATAAAAATCTCCAGCCATTGATTTTTGATTTTGATAATAAAAATGCCGGAATAAAAAATGTAGACATAAATATTGAAAGCTTTTATAGCTTTTTCAAAATATTTTTTAGTCACAATTTTATTAGTAATATTTGTGTGGCAACAAATAATTATTATAAAAAGAATTTTGAAGGGGAGTGCCCTAAAATCCCGGCCGTTTCCCTATATTGAATATTCTGAAATGAATCTTTTCTTGGCAACAACAATGCTGATGTCGGCTGTAAAAAAAAGAAAGATTTCTGGTTACTGGTCACAGAATAAATTAATTGAGACGCCGATATTCGGAAAATTATTTTCCAGGGATCGGTACAAGGATATCTTGAGTATGCTCCATTTTACAGACATTCCGACAAATACCTCTGACCATTTAGAAAAAATTAGACCCATTGTCGAGCATCTAAGACGTTTATTTAAAGATACTTTTGGGCCTTACAAGCAATTATGTATCGATGAAAGTTTATTACTTTTTAAATGTAGGCTTTTTTTCAAACAATATTTACCAGCCAAACGAAATCGTTTTGGAATAAAATTTTTTTTTCTATGTGATTGTGCAACTGGATATATTCTAGATTTTATTATATACACTGGTTTGTCTACTGATTTGAAAGATCATGGTCTAGGGACAACAGGCAACGTGGTTTGCACACTGCTAGAGAGATATGTAAATAAAGGACACCACCTCTATGTTGATAACTGGTATTCCAGTCCAGATCTTTTCCTCTGGCTCTCAAACCATACCACAAATGCTACGGGCACAGTAAAAGCAAAAAGGAAAAATATGCCAAAGCTCACTGAAAAATTGAAAACAGGCGAATGCACCTTTAGGACCTCGGACAGGAAACTTTTGTCATTGAAGTGGGCGGACAAGAAGGATGTCTACATGTTATCGACTGCTCACAGAATTGAAATGGTCGACACTGGGAAAACGAATTACAAAACAGGGAAACGAGTTATAAAGCCCAGTATCGTAATTGACTACATCAAACATATGGGGCAGGTGGACAAGTCTGACATGGTCATATCTACCGTAGAATGCGTTCGCAAATCGTTAAATTGGTATAGAAAAATGTTCTTCCATTTACTGGATAAGACATTGTACAATACCCACCGCCTCTATCAATACAAAACAGGGAAAAAAATTCCAATTGATGATTATAAAATGAAATTGATAAAAGAAATGATTGATTTGTATTATCAAGAAAGAGCGAAAAAGCCAGGCAGACGATCTGCACAGAATATGCCCTTGAGACTGAAGGAGAGGCATTTTATAGAAAAAATTCTCGAAGATGCCAATAAAAAACAAAGCATCCGGCGCTGCTACGTCTGTAAGAAAGTACACAATAAAAGAACGAGGACGACCTACTACTGCCGTGACTGTGATGTTCCACTATGTGCTGACAAGTGTTTTAAAATACACCATACTCAACGAAATCTGTAAATTATCAGGAAGTAGGTATTATATTAAAAGTTAATTATATGTTTTCTCTAAGAATATTA